>JAOSBP010000008.1:14738929-14748935 GCA_027563825.1 Erythroxylum mucronatum | reverse complement strand
CTCTTGTACAAGGCGACTTGTCGGGGCTGAAAGCGTGCAAGGCGACTTGTACAACCTACAAGGCGCCTTGTGCACGACTATCACTTACAAATACAGTAAGTAGTTCAACCGCGAGGAGTCAACCAGAGGGGGTAACTTCTTCTCCTAGACTACTAATTCTGGGCGGGGGATCGATCAGGAGTGAATCGGCCCCCCAGTGATATCCCTGAAGGAGGGAATCGAAGTCGTACCGCCCGAGCACCTTGATGCGATCGACCACCTCCCACTTCTCCTTGGTAAGACACAAGCTCGAGAGGTCGTTCCATCGCTCGGCTAGGGGATATCTCCACGGCCTGGACTCAAGGGGCGATCCTGGGGGCCTCACGAAGAAGTACTTCGTCCTCCAAGCTTGGACTTTTGAGGCCGTCCCAACAGGGTGACAACGCGTGTCTCTATATTGGAGGTAAGGGACCCCGACCCCGGCGTTCGAGCTTTGGTTCATCCGCAGGAAGTGGCGCATAATGTCGATCGACGGGGAACATCCAAACTGGTGACATAGTAGGGCCAGACCGTTGATAAACCTCCAGCCGTTCGGAGGAATCTGGCTCGGCCTCAGTTGGTAGGCGCAGCACAGCTCGTCAATGATTGGGGCATAGGGCAGCTTCATAGGTCGAGAAAAAGCTGTCTGAAACAGTGAAGTAGCCTCCCAAATTACTATGAATTCGCTCCCTCTCGAAGGCCAACCTGGGTCCCCATGATGTAGGGATGTTATTCTTGATAACCGACTGGTTCAATTCCTTCACGGTTATCGTCGATCGATCGCTCGGCGGTCTCTCTACTACCTGCCCATCTTTTCGGGTACTCGCCCCAATTTTCTCGGTTACCCCTGCCTCAGGTGCCTCATTCCCACCGGCCTCCGGCACCTCCACTATTTCCACCGCTGCTACTAACGACCCAGCAGTCTGTAAGGCCCTTTCGGCGGTTTCCTCCCTAGGACTAGCTTCCCCTCTAGGACTAACTACCGACATGACTAAGAAAAAGAAATTTGAGGGGTAAGGGTTAGAGAAAGGACGTACCTAGTTTGGTGATGGAAATCAAAAATTTGAAGACAGCTGAAAGAAAGCTCTAGAAACTGAAAGCAAGAGGATGCGAAGGAAAACAGAATGGAAACCGGAGAACGAAATACACGCAAGAAAGTTTGTAGTCTGTCAATCTTGGGTATTTATAGAAGATCAGCCATGCGAACGTCCCAACCAACGCTAGACACGTGGGGATAATCCGGGCCGGATGCGAACACGTGGCGGAATCTGAGCTTAGGTGAATTAGGGTTGTTCGAAATCTGGAACGACACACTAAATGAAATGACGCGCCTGACGGCTGACGACTGCACAACAGTTATAAAGACGCACCCGACAACTGCACAACATCCAGAAAGACGTACGCGACAGTCTGTCAGAGGACACAAACTGTCAGTGATGATTACACTTAGTGCTTCATTTAAGCCTTGCCGCCCAGTCGATCGGCCCAGTCACGACGCTCGCCTGGTCGACCTCAACACTACACTCGATCGACCTGCCAAATCGTTATAACCGATCGACCTGTTCTCAGTATCCTCGATTGGTCTGTCAAGTCATCACATCTGCTCGGTCGACCGCATCGCGTCATAATCTATCGATCGGGCCTAGCACGACCTGCCTCGTAAACATGCTGTCTAATACTTATGTACTCCTTCGACCCTTCCCTTGGATCAGACTTGAGGAGTAGGGGGCTTATGGTTGGGTCGGCTGTGCTAGGCCCAGGCAGCTTCACACATCCACGACCCATTCACAGGTGTTAGTCTCTCATGAAAACGTAAAGATCTACGTAAAGACCTAAACCTAGCATCGATACCATATATAAGGTACTATTCTACCATGATACAGGTACGAGATTACAATCCTAGTTTTTCCTCTATTCTCAGCGGCCAAAACTTTCACAAAAGACTAACTTGAGCGTCAGAGGGGCCTTCCGGGAACCAACCCCCGGCGTGCCTTTATTTGTTTTACAGATATTCCGCAGCCAAGGTCACACAGAATTATGGATCCATGCAATAATGTTCAGCCCCAGCAGAATCCGACTGAACCAGGTGTGAATCACTTATGTTGAGTGAGCTGACTTGATGGTTTTTGCTAACTTCAAACGATGGAGTTTTCTTGAATGTGTATAGAGATAAACATAGTGATATGCCATTCATGGCATGAATTATTTCCTATATTATTTTGGTTCCTTTAAAACCTTTTTCATTGTGTTCTCTTCTTATTTTGTTGTCAAGATGAACAACTAAATGATAGGAAGATCAGTAAACTTTGTGAATATGCTTCTAGAAACCCCCTTCATATTCCAAAGGTACAATACTGGTCTATTTCTTTTCTAATCAATTCTGTTTGTATGTTTTTCGTGATTAACAGGGATTTTCAAGTATGATTCTTATATCCACTTCTTCTTAGTAATTGGACTTAAGAAGCACACAAACTCAACAACAAAGGAAAAGCTCATGACTTTTGACTTGCAAGTTTGTGTTCGAACCTATAGTTATACTAGTTTGATGTAAGACAAAAGACACTATTTGGGTTTGAAATTAATCTTTCATTGCTATTCTGATTATTTTTTCCAACACCTATATGCAAAGGTGCTTCATATGCTAACCTAATACTCCAATTGCTATACTCTTCCTTAACAAATTTTTGCAAAGATCATCTGATCAATGATTCAAATGCAATGAGCAGATCAGTAGTTATCTCGAGCAAAGGTGTTTCAAGGATTTGAGAACCGAGCAGTTCCTTTAGGTCAAATTCGTTATGTATATCTACAGAGAGTTGATGGTTTCTTGCAAAGAGCAACTGTGAGTTTTATTCCACAATATTAGTATATGTGAAAAGTTCTATTGGTGAATTTTTGTTTTTGATTTTTTTGCTTGAATGGAATACATTGATAGTTTGATATTAATACATTCTGAACATCATTAGACCATTTACTCTACTATATTGAATCACTTTGGTCACAAATCAGAAGTTTTACCCTAAGGGTTAACCTTTTGATTGTTTTGACTACTAACTCTTTTTTTTCGTTAGATATCCAATGAATTGGGTGGTATATATAAAAATATTAAGACAATATATAGATGAAGTTTCTTATCATACACCTTTGATTGTGTTCTTTGATAAGCGATTTGATTCATCATGGAAATTTGGAGATCTTAAAAGGATTTCCATTTTACTGCAAGCCAACCAAAGAAATGAATCCTTTTTTGTTTTTTCATTACAAAAAGCTTATCTTCTATTTATCCATGCCTATGGTAAATATGGAGGGAGTCGACTCATATTGTTGTTGCATTTGCTAATTTTAGATTCTTAATCTCACTTGGAGTAAGTCAGGGTGCATTTTCTGCTTAGAATATGTTAATTTCTACATGCTCTGCTCCATAAAACCAGGTTGCATTTGACTGTAGAAATGCTCTCTTTTATTAAAAAATGCATTTTTGGGACAATGCCATTGGATATTGTTAGCAAGACATGTATGCCCTAAAAGTAGACATCTTAAGGAAAAATTTTCATATTTTTGAGCATTTTTCTGGTTTTTCTACATGAAGTTATGTCTTTGCAAACTTAGGTGTTGAATCTAGAATGTTAGGTCTGATAGAGTAGCTACGGGAGAAAAATGTTTTGGGTGCCTTATTGTTGACTAAATTTAGCAAGGAAAATTTTGTTTGAAAGCTAAGACATAGATGAAGATAATGGCACCTTTCTTGCCCTAAAATTCATTGCCAATTAATGCAATTTATTCTCCAAAGTTGGTGCACATTTCAGCTCACAAAATGTGGACAGCCCCTTTTTGCATGACATAACTTTTAGCACAGAACTCCTCGTCCAATGATATTTGGTGAGCATTTAGAACTTGTCAAGAAGAAGAGATAGCAACTTCAATCACTAAATTCTGGGGTTTATAACTTAAGTTATGATTTTTCAAAGTTAGCTAGTTACTTTTCATTTGGTCTACCCAAATTTCAGCTTAAGTTCAGTTTTTGTTCATTGCCTATGAATGGTTCAATGTGGTTTCTCCTCGATTGATTATGCTTGTTCATGAGTCCAATTACTCTTAATGATCCAACATTATTCTCTTTTCTAATTTCTTTTCAAATATAAAAATAATATTCTTACTAACATAACCCCTATAATTACTAAAATACCCTTAACTAATTAAAAATCCTATCTTGCCCTCACTCATTTTCATTAATACCAAAAAATGCCATTCAGGCAAATAAATTCTAGATTTACCCTTCACTTTCTGCACTCCCTATTCTCCCCTTATATGTAACTTAAATTTTCAAAACAATGTCACTACTGTACCCTCTCTACTTTCCATTTTTTAATCACAATATAGAAATCAACTATAAACTAGTACAGGACGATTAAAATTATAAAAAATATATATAATATAGCTACTGAAATTTTTAATTAAGCGAGGGATAGTACTGAGGCACCGGTTGCTTGACAATGGTACTCACACAGTCCATTAATTCAAAGGATGAAGAGTGGTCCCCTGAAACCATAGTTTTCCTTCCTCCCTTGGCGTGCGTTTTGGTAAGTTTAACAGAAATATTCAGTCTGATTGGCAAGAAGTTGCTGTGAATATTTCTGAAATATTAAATATATTCGTTAAAGTCTCAAACTTCGATATGCATCAACGACATGTTTACAGATTTCAGAAATAAAGAATGACAAAGGACAACAACTCCACATACTTAAACGAACTGCCAGATTCTTCAAGAAGACAATGTACTGGGTCCTACATATTCAAATGAATGACTCGTGGCCGGTTTTTTAAAATAAACTTGACTGGCCGATTTACATCAAAAAACCCTACGATTATATCCAATTTGTGAATTCACTGCGGATTAAGTCCTAAAAAGTCCATAGAATACGAGACTTTTTAATGTTCTCTCTCAAAATTTTTGTCTTTATTTACACCCACTGTAACTTTTGCATGGGACACGAGACATCTCAATTTTCTTGTATCAAATTTTCTACTTGAATAATCTTCAAGACGTAGCTAAGTTGGTAAGGAGCTTTCTTGATTTAAGTAAGGTTACAGGTTTGAACGTCCCTTATGTATGCAATCGTTTAAAATTTAAAGTGGTATCAGAATCACGCTTGGGTTAAGTTTAAATCTATTTACTCTATGCTCTGTGGTTGTCACTTAGTGTGGATCCCCCTCATTAGAAAATAAATTAGATTTTACAGTTACCCTTGGATGTGCACAGTGCGCTTGTGAGACTACTTTTCGATTTTCGTACCCAGTGGGACTCACTGTCCCCGATATTCTAAAATTACTCAGTGTCATCATTTATGAGGCCCACGAGGTTACTATTTATGTGTGAGCCCACAATATTACTATTCACGTGTGAGAACCACGAGGTTACTATTGACTGGCCAATTTACATCAAAAAGACCCTACGATTATATCCAATTGGTTTATTGGTGAATTCACTGCGGATTAAGTCCTAAAAAGTCCATAGAATATGAGACTTTAATGTTCTCTCTCAAAATTTGTCTTTATTTACACCCACTGTAACTTTTGCACGGGACACGAGACATCTCAATTTTCTTGTGTCAAATTTTCTACTTGAATAGCTATTCTTTGTCGTTAATTATCTAGTAACATCGGTTGCCTCACGGTAGTACTCAGTCGGTCAATTCAAAGCTGCGCTGATGAAGAGTGGTCCCCAGAAACCATATTTTTCCTCCCTTGCATGCGTCATGGTAAATTCAACAGAGCTATTCACTCTGATTGCTGTTGATAATATCTGCTCAACTATGAATGCTTTGATTGCACCATTGGCCCTTGACTGTTACCTCGTAGTTAATGGCAAGCGGTGAGCTGTCAACTCTGTGAGAATAACCGACCTTACTCTTAAAACCTTGTAACCCAATAATTAATTACAATACTTAGTCAACCGATTAAATCATATATATAATACATATATACACAACAGTTCTCAATCTAATACAAACAATTAATACATATCTCAAAAATTTCACCAAATGATAATTACACAATTATTATTTTCAATTGCAATTTATGTTTTATTGTAATATTTAACTGAATTGTCTAGGCCTAACTTAACCTAGTACTCGTACATCCAATGGACTATCAACTCATCTCATCATAATCTCTCATTACTAGAAACGTAATTAAATGTATAAATATCAGCACAAGGTACTTGAATTTCTCAATCTTAACCCTTGTACTACTCTAGTACCTAGTCATCGATATATAGGATATCCCCAGGATTCAGGATATCACCACTCACTCATACCAACTCAACTTATCCATCTAAGCCTATCAAAAGTAGCCTATCCTAGGCAAGCCACTAATTCTCGATTTTCACCAATTATTCACAATTTACTATCTACCAAATTTGACGTGAGTCGTCACTAGATAGGGAATAAGCAAAAAAGGTGTACACATGTTGTACTTTGAAGGGAGTTTCTGCGATGACTATTTTATTCATTGAATTAAATAGTACGATCTTCTTTTGTAGTTATCACATTTCACTCCTTTTTTTTGGTCTTTCTCTACATTATTAAGATGCAATTAACTCAAAATCATTAACTATTAGAATTTAATTATCATTAAATATATACAAAAAAGGGAATTACTTTCAGAATTAAGAGTTTCTTAATATTAATTAATTCTAATTTTATTATTAAAAATAGAAAAGGAGAAAAAAGAAGTTGATTACAGAATGTACAAAGAAACGGCAGACCTACGAGAGTAAAATGTTGGCCCTGTATCCTGAATTCTCTGCATAACTTGGTGCTAATTTGGGACATACGATATAACGCACTGTTGTATTTCTGCTTCACAAAGATGGATAATCAGTTTTTGTTTAGCAGCCTTTTTGTAAGGATCTATCCAAAAGTAGCCTATCCTAGGCAAGCCACTAATTACATGTGAAATTACTATGGTTTCGAAAAGGTATGATGGCAATGAGCTTTTGAAAATGTTTTTGTTTGTTCCTTTATTATAAATCTATTACCCACGAGCTTTATAGCTCACCCCCTTTATCCTCCCCCCTAAGCAGGTGATGAGCAGGAGATTGAGTAGGTCAAGAGTTATGGCTTCACTCCGAATTGGCATATTTTGTATTTTCAAGTTACATTTTTGGAATCCAAGGCTTTAGTCACATTTTAAGTTTTATTTGGTTCAAGTGTATTTTGTATTTTTGGATCTTGAACACAACTGATGTATTATGGCTTGAATTCAGACATTATTAATTTTGTTGTTGATATTAAGTGTATATTTATTTATTTTGTATAATTTCTTAATAATAATTATAATCTATTAATTAATAGATTATATTTCCATAATTATAATAACAGTTAAATATTATTATTAAATTACTTATTGTTATTAAATTTATTGGAGAGTAATTATTAAATTTATTATAATAGTTATTAAATTACTTGTTAATAATTTTATTCATCTTTTTGTTATATTTATTATTACAATTATTATTAGTATTAGTATTAGTATTAGTATTAGTATTTGCGACTTGAGTATATATACTTATTATTAAAATTTTCATTAATATTTCAAGTTATATTTATTATTATTATTATTATTATTATTATTATTATTATTATTATTATTATTATTAAATTCCTTATTATGAATAAATGCATACATCTTAATTTCTACAATTATTATAAAATTGCTTATTATTATGAATTTTCTTCTTCTTATTATTAAATTTAGTATTCTTATTAATATAATTATTCTTATAAAATTTAATTTTTATTATTATTATTTTCCTACTTTAGTTTATATACTTATTATTATAAATATTGTATATAATTTTATTGTAAAATTTAATAATATTAGTATTATTCTTATGATTAAATCCCTTGTAATTTAATTATTATTATTATTATTTTCCGACTTTAGTTTATATACTTATTATTATAAATATTGTATATAATTTTATTGTAAAATTTATTAATATTAGTATTATTCTTATTATTCTTATTATATTTGATATGATTATTAAATTAATTAATTATATTTCTTTCTTTTATTATTATGAAATTTGTTATAATTACTAATTTTCTTCTTCTTATTATTGACTTTATTATTCTGAATAATTTAATTATTCGTATAATATTTAATTATTCATATTATTTTTTGTGAGTGGAGTATATATACTTATTATTATAAATCTTAAACAATTTTAACAAACAGTTTATTATTAATATTAGTATTATTATTAATATTAAATTCCTTATTATTATTATTGTTATTATTAAAATTGTTTATTATTATTCATGACATTATTAAATTCCTTATTATTATTATTGTTATTATGAATTTTCTTCTGATTATTATTAAATTTAGTATTCTTATTGATATAATTATTCTTATAAAATTAAATTATTATTATTATTATTTTCAGACTTTAGTTTATATACTTATTATTATAAATCTTATATATAATTTTATTGTAATATTTATTAATATTAGTATTATTCTTATTATTAAATCCCTTATTATGATTAAACAAATCAACGTCTATTGATAATGAAAATGGCTTTATATAATGTATATAGTCAATTTAAATTTTATTTATTATAAGCATAAACGTACATATTTATTTATTTCTCTTTATTCTAAAAGAGAAATAATTTTTGCTAGTTTGTTTAATTCTTTTTTTGCTTGATGATGACATAAATAAACATATATTTTTTTATCCTTATTATGATTAAGAAAAAAAATAATTACAACTAAGGAACCAAATAAAAAATAATCAGCCATTTAATTCTTAATATTTAATGTCATTATTAATACATAATTTGTTTAATAATAAGAATAAGAGTAAGTAGAAAATTAATAAATATCAAAATTTTAAACAAATAAATTAATAAGAATAATCAAAGAACCATAATAATTTAATAATTTTTAACAATTATAAAATGGTTAATAATAATAAGGAATATACACTTATCATATTTGAAAACAATTAAAATGATTAGAATAATTAAATAACCATAATAATTTTTAACACATAATATAATGGTGAATAATAATAACGAATATAAAATTAGCACTTATCATACTTGAGAACAATTAAAATAATAAGAATGATTAAAGAAAGATAACGTTATTATTATATATTATAATATAATTTATAATAATATTTATTGAAATAAATTTAAAATTAAAATTGATTATAAAGAATTAGGAAAAATAAGTATATAATTTTCCTTATTATTATCAACAACAAAATTAACAATAATCAGGGATTTAATCTTAATATTTAAAATCATTAATAAATAGATAATTTATTAATAATTTGTAGAATAACAAATATAAAGGAATTTACAATTATCATATTTCAAAACAATTAAAATAGTAAGAATTATTAAAGAAACATAACGTGTTTATTATTTATTATTATATAACTTTTAATAACTATTATTTAAATTATTCTTATTGTGATTATTATTCATATGAATATTATTATTATTACAAATCCATAGATAAATAATGACATAAATTTTTTTAATATCAATATGTAGGGCGAGGCTGGCAGAATATGGCCAGCCTCGCGTAGGCACATTGCTAGCTCGCCCTCGCCAGCCTGGCAATATAAAAATGTATACGTATATTTAATAATAAACTAATTGTGTAATTAAATTATATTAGTCATAATTATTAGAAACAGCTAGTATTAAATAACAGAATACGCACGTATTTAATAATAAATTAGAATAGGCAAAAATAAAGCTAGAAATTAAAATGAATTTTTAATTTTTAATTTTGATATATAAATTCAAAAAAATTGAAAAATAAAACCGAAAAAAACTTTGTTTAAACCTAATTAAAAGCAAAAGTAAAATCACTAACTTCTCAGGTGCACATAGTGTAATTTTCAATGCCTAATGTTTGTATAAATGCACCATCGACGAGATTACACTCACCTACTCAAGTG
>JAOSBP010000008.1:14679944-14695127 GCA_027563825.1 Erythroxylum mucronatum | reverse complement strand
CCTACAATAATTAAAGTTCAAGAACAATTCAAGACAAACACTTATATGCATTTTGTCAAACACTTGGTGTGCAAAAATTTCTTCATCCCTCATTCAACACAAAATCCCAAATTTCTTCCATTAATCTCCAACATTCAAACAAAACTATTATTAACAACCACTAATTAACATTTACAATCAAAAAATAACTCAACATTAACCAAAAACAAAACTACCGAAGATCATGGAAGGAGAGGAAAGGTTTCAAGAACAACATTACCACCTTCGGTTAACACTGTTGACGCAGACGACGCCGGCGACGATGGATGGGAGACGGTGGCGACGCAAGCAGATGGCGGCGAAGGATGACAGACGGTGGCGACAGACGACGGAGAAACAGGCGGGAGGAGAAGACGCGCGTGGAAATGGGAGAGGGGAAGGTTTTTGGGGCTTTTAAACATTTTCCCAAAACGATGTCGTTTTCCTTGTCCAAAACGACGTCGTTTTGGTTATATTTTAACGTTCCCCCTGCACAAAACGATGTCGTTTTCAAACGACGATTGACTTTTAAATTTACCGACTACATTGTCGGTATTTTCAGACGAAATTTTTTCCATCTGGACATTTCTGTCAGTCTTCCCCTCTCTCCCTTGTAGTGTTTGATCATTAACCAAAAATAAAACATTTACATATACTATTCATCAACAACTTCCTACACATATTCAACTTCATTTTCACTTCTAACTATCACTAAATATGCTTCATCCAACAAATCAAGAAGGATTAATGCTTATACTTACTTGTTTAGCTTCAATGTCTTCAAATTCTTCAAGAACTCCAAAAACCCTAGCTTCTCCAAATGAAGAGTTTCTTGGCTCTAATGAAAGCTCTTCTCTTCCTCTTTCTTTGACTCGTCTTGAACAACCTCAAAATCTCTCTTGAAAGCTAAGAAAATTTGAAACCTAGCCCAAACTTCCTTCTTTTCTCTTCTCTCCACAATTTCTCTTCTTCTCTTCATATTTTTCTCTCTTCTTTTCCGCCACCCATGTTTTCTTCTTCTTCCTAATGCAATACAACACTTTTCTTTACAATTATGCCCTTAATGAATGTGAATTGTCCATTTTTTCCCTTCCTTTAATGCTTATGACTCTTAAACTTAAGTGACTTGCCAATTTCGCCCTTGATAAAATCTTACTATCTTAATTCAGTTAACCCATATAATAAAATCCTACTAATAATTACATAATAATCAACTCTAAAAATTAATCTATCAAAATTTCAAATTTTATTTAAATCATACTTACCTCTAATAAAATAATAAGAAAAATTTCGGGGGCCAACAGAGTGACGGAAGCAATCAAGGTCAATCTAAAACATAGGCCTTCTTTACAATCATTAATGAGAGAAGGGAAAGACAACTTTATTCTTCATTGTTTACAGCTGGCGCGTTTTTGAATCCTAGTGTCAATTTTAGACTGAATCTTACTAAGCAAGCTGAAATTAATAGAGGAATGCTTTTAACTATTACAACAATTGTTAGAATTGACGTGATGCAAGATCTCTTAAGCTCACAAATGTAGCTTTATAAGTTGTTTTATGGGATTTTGGAATGCTGATTGCTATTTGACAAAGAGGAAAACTTTCTCCAGGTATTATTTGTTTCCTTTTTCTTATTTGTTGAAAATTAGTTATCATTTTATTTTGTTTATAACGCTACTTTTGTTATCTTACGACTTATAGTTTCTTAGTGGGATCAATTCGAAAATAGTGTTCCAGAATTGAAAAGATTTGTAATTCATAATTTAAGTCAATGTGTGTGTGCAAGAGGTTATGAACGAAACTGGAGCACATTTGAATTTATCCACTCTAAGAAAAGAAATACATTAGAGCATAAGAGCTTGAATGACTTGGTTTTTGTTCGTTACAACTTAAAGCTTCGAGAAAGGTATGTTATTATCATTATCAATTTCGATATAATTTCTTATAATCTTCTAATAAATAAATTTTATTGTTTACTAGGAGTTTTAATAGCACAAGTAGTTCAACCGATCCAATTTTTATTGATAATATTGATCTTTTGGCGGATTGAGTTTCTGAATAACCAAATTTGGTAGATGTCAATGAATTGGAAGATAATCTTGGATGGGAAAGCAATGACATGTCATTTGGTACATTAAATTTGAATAATAATGATGATGAAGCTCCTAAAAAATGATGAGGATTTTAGACCAAACGATAACTAGGGTCAGTGTAGTTATAACGGGTATCTTCTCGTAGATGATTGAATTTTGTTCCAGGTTTTTGTTTTTCTCTTCTTTTAATTTTACTTATATTTGATGTATATGTTAAATTCTATATATGTAGTGTAATTGTAAATATTTTTGTTTCATGTTTAACTTCTACTTAATTGTTTCCTCATCACGAACTCTTGTTGTAAATTGTAATAGTTTGAGAGTTAAGGATATTTATTGTTTTTTTTATTGGATGTTTTGATGTAATTATTATTTATTGTACGATGAAATTGTATTATTGTAATATTTTAAATACTTTGTATTATTGTGATTATTAGTTATTATTGTGATTTTTTGAGACGTGGTTGATGTAAACTTATAAAGTATACAGTGCAACTGTATAATTTACCAATTGATTATTTTGCAAATTTTTAAAAAATTCAAGGACTATTTTATAAATTTAAAAAATTACTTGAAACGGTACTTGGTATTGACCGATATCAATACAATACTTTACTAGAATCCAATCCAGTACCAAGTCCGGTACAGTATTCGCAACTTTGCTTGGAATAATTATTATTACTTTTCATCTTATCATTAGGGATAATTATTTAGTAGTTATGTTTAATAAAGTCTACACGAAAAAGCTATCGGTGAAAATAGGTCTTTGTCATATTTTTGCATATATTAACTTTTGGGAAAAAAATGTCATTGGTTGTCTGCGGGGAATTTATCAAAGTTGCATTTAGCGGGGAACATGAATCATACGCTTCATTGTTGAAATGAACATTCGAATAGTTGTAATGGAAATACACCTTATTTAGTTACTTAATCTAAACAAACTTGAGCTTTTAGGCTCTTTAAATTTCTTTTCACTATGGATATAACTTTCATTGTGGACCATTTCATTGTCTTTGAAAACTTCTTTGTGACGAATTTTTTAGCATTGTCATCTTCTAGTTACTCTTTACAAACCATCCTAAAACTACCAGTTATTACTTACAATTTGTAACTAAACTGGATTCCTTTAAGGTCTTGGATTAATAATTGCGTAAATAGTTAATATCAAATATTAGGAATGCCCGGTAAATAATAATGTTATTTTTTTGTGACCAGAAGGTTACGATTTAAGTCACAAAAATAATATTTTTGTAAAATGTAAAGAGAAAGCCTCGAATAATTAATAATCCTCTCTCTCTCTACCTCACTTAAACTTTTTTTTTACTTATATTTAGTTGTTTTATAATTTATTTAATAAATAATTAATCAAAATGTTTTGTATTTTATAAATAATTAATCAAAAATATATTTCAAAAATTTATAAAATATTAATTTTAAAAAATAATAAATGATTTTACGATAAAAATAAAATTTAAAAACTATAAAAAACCTGCTACATCAATGAAACAAAACAAAATAATTGTTACAAATATTTAATATAAAAGATTGTAATAATAAGAACCAATCAAATCTAATATTGAGTGTTTAAAATTTATTATAAATCTACGTCTCATTCTTATAACTAAACAAATAAAGATTCTGTTCATTCCACCTTTGGTTTGTGAAGGTGGATTATCGGGAACAGTGACAGAGTCAGGAATTTAAAATTGAAAGGTTCAAATATTTAATTTTTTTAAATTTTGAGAGGTCCAGTGCACCATTAAACTTCAAATAACTATGTCCTTATATATGTATATATCTATTAAAAATAACAATATTTAATTTTTTTAAATTTTGGGAGGCCAACACAACACTGGCCCATATGGGTCCCTCTATAATCGGGGAGATAGTGCTGATTTTTGTTTCACTGCCATCGCCCATCACTAACATAAAAAGCATTTACATATATCAAACACAACATAAATGTTGATTTTTGTTAGCTCTTTTATTTACCAAAAAAAAAGGTCCAACCTTATGATGCATACCAAGTTGTCGCATTTTATCTTGTAATAAAGTTTGTATCCAACTTTATCAACTAGTAGTTTCAAGTTGGGTTGAAGCAGTGTTATGAATGCCGTTCCGTTATCGGTGATTCCGGCCGGAACGTACTGTACCGGTCGAAAATCGGAACGGAACGGGCCACCTTGGTACCGGCCTTAAATACTGGTCGGTACCGGTGGTTTTCGGTCGGTACCGGAAGATACCGTGAACTCGTGAAAAAACAGGGACTAATCTGCAAATTTTAAAAAAAACCCTAAATTCCCCCCTCCCCACCGTCGGCCGAGAGCTTATGCTTTCTGGACTTTTCTTCTTCTCTCATCTTCTCACCGTCGCGCCGTCTCTCTCCTCTTTTCACCGTGACATCGCTTGATCTGCTCTCGCACTCATCCTCTTTCACTCATCACCTCATCCTCCCTTGGCATCGAAGATATTGAAGACACTTCCTCCTCCACGGGGACTTGAAGACGCCACCGACCACCACTGCACCGTAGCACCGGAGACCCGTCTGAAGCCACCGCGACCGAAGACATCTCGAAGCTCAACAATAGAAACAAAAAGCAAAGAAAACACGAAGATGATGGATTATCTCTCCTCTTCTGAGAGTTAAATGGAAACAGAGAAATGGCCAAAGAAATATTATGTTTGATATTTCGAAGATTCAATACAAGAAGTAGACAGAGAGTTAAAAAAAAGTTAGTGAAGTGATAAGGAAATCGTGAGCAATCTTATCCTCATCCACGATCCACCATATATAATTAATTAATTATTAATTAAATTTAATTGCATAAAGTGGATAAAGATAAAGTTTGAGATGTAAATTGTAACGTCCAATTAAAAAAGTGTTGGTGCAGCATTTTTAAATTTTTATTAATTTATTAATTTCAATATCTGATTTAATATTACAATTCTTTTAATATTTTCATTTAGAAAAGTTATAATCAAAGAAATGGATCTTTGACAATTGAAGTCGAAGATCGGAATAATTTTTAGATTAAATTTTTGTGTGTATTATAATAATAATAATTAATTTATTAATGAGGAGAGAAGGAGAAAACTAATCAATTTTTTAAGCTAAGGCGAGATCCCACACAAGAGACAAGATACAATAGAGAGGAAATGAAAGTCTTTTTATGATTATAAAAAAGATAACTAATCAATTTTCTAATTATTATTTTTAAATATGTAAAATTTTTAATTTTGAATTAAAATTAACCAATTTTTGATGCTTTTAAAGTTAGCTTTTAAATCATAAACATTGATCCAAATTTGTTAAAATATAATAAAGATATATAAAAAATAAAATGAATAATTGTTATTATTATTTATTATTATGATTTTTAAAAACATTTTTGATGTAAACAATAAACTAGTGAAATATACAGTTCAGTTGTATAATATACCAATATGGACTATTTTGCAATTTTTAAAAATTTCAAGGACTATTTTATAATTTTAAAAAATTTCCGAAACGGTACCCGGTACTGATTAATACCGGTACAGTTCTGTTCCAACGTCCAATCTGATACTAAGTCCGGTACGGTATTCGTAACGTTGGGTTGAAGTCCTTGTCCACCAAGTCACCAACTCCAAGCGGCAAAAGCCTATAAATAAATTCATAGACGCCCATTTCTTCTCAAAACTCTCCCGCCATGCCAACGGAGGGAGCCAAATTTGAAAACAATTGTCCCGCTGAAACACTTGGTCGTATAAAAGAAAGCTCTCTTCTTTGTGCTTTCCATTAATCCATCTTGTAAATCTGGTTTTGGGTTTTTAGTTTTGTCTTTAGGAACAGCTGCGAACATGGCTGTTACTTCAGATTCTGTGGAGGTCTCTGTCCAAACAGTGAGGAAGAGCCGGTCCGAGTGCCCCGGTGTTCGCGTCTTTCACGGAAAAATCTATGATTCTGAAAAGGGGAAAACTTGTCACCAAGTAAATTTTATACGCGAAACCTTGATTGTTCCTCTCCTTGTTTTCTATTTGGTTTACGAGAAAGCCTTTTCTTGTGGATTGTTGAAGTTCCTACTTGAGATGTATTTGTTTCTTGCGTGGTCAAGCTTGTACCTTTTTATTTTATCTTTGCTTGCTTCTTCATGCTCTTCAGAGGTCAAAGTTGGTTCAACTTGCATTGGCCTTCGATATTTGACATATATGAATGTGCTTATATTTACTTTGTGTTGCTATTTGAAAGTTGAGGTGGGACTCGCACAAGGTTTTTGTTGCACTGCTGTCAGATGAGGTTTACTTAGGAAGGGCGTCAATCCTTCGAGAGATAAACATGTTGTTTAGACTGTTTCTATGATGGCATTGTGCTGATATGTTCTGTAACATCTTTAGTTTGTCTCATAGACAGGATCTATATAGAAATTGAGATAAAGGAAGGTCTTGGTTTTATGATGTTTAACACTTTGGTTTTATTGGGATCATTGTATTAGAAACAATGATGACTAACTGAGTGTTCCATTCAATGATTTAATTGATCCCAGTATATTTTGTCGGGGTTGTTCTATGGATCTTTGTTACCCTTCAGGGAATGATTGTAATTTCTAGATTGCTTGTGTGAAGGATTTATTTATTATCAGGATCGCATCTATTATTGTTATAGGTAGTTTGCTTAACAAGTACTCTTTTGCTTGGTATCTTATTATATGCATTAATTATCCTAGTGCCGACAAAAGACGATGGATTTTATGGCCGCGTGCAAGAATCAGAAAGTGAACAAGCAATGTCCTGTTAACTTTTGCCGCAAATGCCTAATGAATAGGTTAGATTTTTGTTTCCATGATTGTTGTCCTTTTGGTAAGTTCTGCGCAAAATCTCTCTCAAACTGGAAATGCTGGAAATCTTTTAGATATGGAGAAAATGCAGAGGAGGTATCATTGAAAAGTGACTGGATGTGCCCCAAGTGTAGGGACGTTTGCAATTGCAGCTTCTGCATGTAAGTGCATGATATTTTGAATTTAACGTTGTCGTTCTCATGGATAGTCTTTACGGTGAACCTAACACAGTAATTTTTCTCTAGGAAGAGAAAAGGTCATAAACCCACTGGTATACTAGTGCACACAGCCAAGGAAAAAGGATTTTCTTCTGTCTTAGAACTTCTAAGTGTCAGAGGTCCTCAAACTTTGGATCGTGATAAGATTCTTGCGAATGAGGGTGCTTCACCAATAAAGCTGGCATCTTCTATAAAGGTTGTTTCAGGAAGAAAAACTGGCAAGGAAAATTCCGTGGATGGAAAAAATGATTTGAACCTGAATATTTCAGATTTTGGATCAATTGTAGTGGATGGGAATCCAGAGGAAATTGGCTCCAAGAAGCTTGGAAATGTTGAGAAAGTTTCAGATAAGAAGAGAAAGAGAAAGAGAAAGAGAAAGGAAGGACCTAGCGATCAAAACACTGTTTCTAAGGAAGAACTAAAGATTCAAGAAGGGAATGAAATCCCTGGTGGCATGGGAAATGATAAGACACCTGTGCTGTTCGATGGAATTCCAAATGCCTCAAATTGTATAAATGGAGTTTCAAATATGGTTAATCCTAATGACCTGGGTACCGGGATTACCTTCGCTATAGAATCATGTAAAATCAATGCGTGCACTGCAGAAGTTCAAAGCAAAAAAATTGAGCCCGAAATTCAATTGCCTCCTGGCACTTGCTTAACAACTGTAGCTGGCATTGAGTTTTCTGCTGAAGATGTTGGAGATGCATTACAATTTTTGGAATTTTGTACCGGTTTTGGTAAGGTAATAATAAATTACTACTGAAGATGGCATACAAGAAGCGGGTTCAGTATTGTGAAGATGTATAAAATTTTCTTGAGTGAAGTTGTGTGTTCATATTATTTTCTCATATTTAGATCTATTCATATATAGGTATGGCAATGGTGAAATTCTTTTTCTCATTTTTGATTATGAACTATATTCCCGCATTGGTGACTTGTATGCATTTGTTTCTCTTATATGTTCAGTGCTTGCATAGTGAGTTTAATGAGCAATGACTCCATTGCACCTTGAATTCTTTTTATTAGACAAAAATTCATTTTTACACCTGTCACAGTTTTGCTTTCCTTTTGTTTCGTCAGGCTCTTGATCTGAAGAAAGGGCAGGCTGAAGCTGTACTTCAAGAGATAATAAATGGCCGAAAACTTCGTCGGTCACAATACCCTTTGGTAGCACGTTTCAATATCCTTTTGTTATCTTTGATACATCAGGAAATCGGAGAAGAGTATGATTTCTGCTCTAATACAGTTATTTGACTTCCTTTTTCCTTTTTTTTTTCTGTGTGATGGAAAAGTGTTAATTTATAACTGTCTTTTCCAGGCCTCCAAGTCTAAGTCCGACGAAAGATCAAAAGTCATGGTTGCAAGCTCTTGGAGAATGTGTCTCTGACTGTGGGTTCATGTCTAACGTATATCCCTCTGATTGTTTTGTCAAGGGTAACCAAGGATATGATGGCTTAAGTGCATCAAAAAAGCTTAAACTCTTGATATTTCTGTGCGATGAAGCTCTTAACACCTCGTAAGTAACAAAGACAGAATGGAAATGGAAATCTATTCCTTCAGAGCAATCCACTTTTTCCATTCATTTCTCTGATATTAACATCGTAGTCATGACCTTTTGTTTTGTTTTTGTTTTTGTTTCCCATCCACTTTCCTAGAAACTTGCGAAGTTGGATTGACGATCAGCAGTCCAATTACAAGAAGGAAAAGAAGGAATCCAGGGAAAAGATTCTTGCTGCAAAGCGGAAGGTAGAGAACTTAAAGCGCATATTTGTGCTTTGAGTTGAGTAATGATCTCAAGTTGATAGTAAATGAAATGTTTTGCCTTTTGGTTTCTGATGCAGGAAAAACATATTAAACAGAAGATGCAAGATGAGGTGGCCAAAGCTATTATTGCAAAAACTGAGGGTCCCTTATCTGTCTCTGAGTATGACGCAATTGTTTCACAAATAAAGAGTGCAGCAACTCAAGCTCATACAGAAAGGATTGAGGCCATGGACATGATGTCAAAGAGTATGATTTGACTTTCAACTCCTAATGTATAGAAATGCTTTTATTTTTTGTGGAGGAAAAATGTTGCATTGCCTAAAATGGTCGGATTCCTTGTGAACTTGGGAGAGTTATCTAGTAATTTGTATCTTGCTTAACCAAATTCAAAATTTAATTAATAGGATTCCTGTATTAGGTGGTGCATATATCAAGTTGGGCAAGGAACACGTTTGCAATGTAGTGTTTGATAGACTTGATTTAGTTCTAAATTGTAATATTCAGAGTCCTACTCGTTTAACACAATTGGACTTTATATTTTTACAAGGTTTTACAAAATTATTGAACTTGTGAGGGGAGGATTGGAAATGTTGTTTGACAACACTAATTTAAGATGTCTGCGGGTAGGATTGCCTGTGGCTACAAGTTATATGTCTCTACCTTTTTAGTTTACTTCACTTTACCTGCAAATATAGAATGGTGAACTCTGATATTTTATGATAAGCATCTCACCATCAGTTGCATGAAATGTGCACAGAGATTCAAAGATCTGATGCTGTTAGAACAGATCATATTCTTTTGGATGTTGATGGTCACGCCTTCTGGAGATTAGCAGGCTATGATGGTCAGTCTAGCATCTTGCTTCAAGGTTGAGTTGCTTCTAGTCTTTGGGTATTTGGTGATTTTCAACCATACATCTATTATTATCAGTTTGTCATCAAATGATTTTCTTGGACAGACATGGGAACTTCTGATGCTGATAAGTTTTGTGAGAAATGGTTTGTCTATGATGCTGAAGAACACAAAAAGGAAATTGAGAAATACTTCTCTTTCTCAAGGTAAGTACACAGTTTTTTATTCGCAAACAACAAAAATTTTTCTTGTCTCCTCAAATTTATTTTAGCTCTGAATTGATCTATGATAGAAAAATTATAATCAATAGCACTTGTCAGATCCTTTAGCTTTGGATCTCTACTAAGATTTTGATTGTTTTGGAGTCATATCAGGACAAGTCCTTCAACATATGTCAATGCATAATTTCACCCTAATTGTGAAATCTTGGGCACTTGTCATGCGATAAAGTGAGATTATTTTAGCCTTTTGAACTACAATAATATAATTGGGATTTAGTTGCAGGTGTACTTCAGCCTATAATATGTTTGTACCTGTTAGTGTGATTTTGTATCTTGATCACTTATATTAGCCTTGTAACTTACAAACTAAACATTAAATAATTTTGGGAAAGCAGCCGCTACTAAAAATCCCTCCTTTTTTGCTGAATTTGGCACTTCTACACGTATTTGCTGTCATGGACTTTAGTTACATATATAGGCGGTTGGAAGGTCATGTTTTGTTACATTAAGAACAATTCTGGAAAAAATGCATGTTACACTTATTACGTGCAGACTTCCTTTTTTTTGTTTCTTACTATTTCACCTAGCAGTTTTCATATTTTTTTATATTTTCTTTTTTTTTTTCAGATTGAAGAGGAGCAGGCTTAATAGGACCCTCAGTGGGAGTTGAAACAGATTGCTAGCTTCATTATGATGCATCTGTAATGTTTACAATCGAGGTATGAAGTTGTGGCTTTCAATGAAGAATTTGAAATAAGTAAGCAATGAATTTCTCACGATTTAGATATCTTGGGTCGCATTATTCTGACGACATCACAAGCAGGATAGCTAATGAATTATACGTTGCTGAAAGCTAACCACAATGTATCAGTCTTAGGTTGTGAAAAGAAATGAGAAAAAGAGGAGCTAACCTTAACATAGAAAGCCTTGGGTGGTCCTTCTAGCTGATTGCATTCCTTTTTGCGGTGGAATGCAATCAGCTACTACAGAAAGCCTGTTTGACACGATCTCGTTTGTTGTCTGTAGGGATCCTGGAAATGCGTATACCTGTAGAATAGTACGAGGAGGTTAAGGTAAAAGGTTCCAGTTCTTTGCTGTGGAATTTGCTATTGCATTGAGCCATTGACAATGTAGTGAAATTGTAAAAATATTTGATGAATCCTTTTGCGTCCAGTGGATGCTCAATATTTTGTTGTCTCCTCGCTGATTATATAGTTGCCATGCTATTTTTAGTTCTACGATTATTTAGTTGGCAGCGGCTATCAGGCTGATTATTTAGTTCTACGATTGTATGTCCTACCAACTGAAGTATATACTTCACTATCGAGGATGTCCAAGTTTACGACTTATTGCACAAATGACAACGTTTTCTCCCTCAGACCACCTTTTCTCTTACGAGAACATTGAAATGTAGTAGTAATATTGGTTCTGATCTCTTTAGTCATATGTTTTGTTTTTTTTTTCCCAATGTCACCGAGACCTTGAATTTAGCTAGGACCTATGTTTTCTTAGGAGTAAGGTCATGGAAGAATCAAGTTGGAGCTTGTTTTGTCATTACTATTTCTGGTCTAAATTCCAAGAGATTGATCAGCTCTTGGCATGGTTGGTTTTGGGATTGGAGTGGATCTTTCAAGCACGGACCTGCAATTTCATTCACTAATACTCGATTGTGTTAGGCCACGATTTCAATAGCTTAGTTGGTACAGTTGGAAATTGTAAAACCTGAAATAAAAAATAACTTGGATGCAGGAAAATATTTCCAGGTAGCTATATCTTTACCATTAATTTAATACGTAATGGTATAAGATAAGGTAAAGTTTACGACATGAAACTTGTTTTTATCCTGGAAGTCAAGGAGGTAGGCTCCGCGAGCTCATATCTTCAAATGAAATGCTGTACTGACTAGTTTTAGTATACCATTATTTATTATTGTAGGGAGAGGGTGATGGATCAGCATCCGAGCTCGTGCTCTGGCCGAAAATGGCGGCATTTGGGGACGCCAAGAGAGATTTTGGATTCTAAGGAACCTGTCATTGTCACTCACGTTTTTTCATTACATATCTGGAATCACATGAAACGTAAACAGTAAGTAATCTACTATCACACCACCAACATCAGCATGAACAACACCATACTCAAAAAGTCATAAATTATTGCTATCTTGCCAGCATCCTTGAAGGTGATTGAGAAGAAAGATGCTATTCGTCTTCTTCCTTAATGGTTTGTGCTTCTCTCTTTGCGGCCTTCTCATCATTGGCAAGCACCCACTTTGCCTCCTGCTGCTACACCACCACTTTCGTTCACTGTCACTCACTTCCCTTTCCTTTGTTGTATCAATTTCTTCTCTTGTTTCTTTTCCTTCAATCATTACCTGCATATGAACAAAATTCTCACAATCTTTTTTCTCTCTGATTAACTTACGAAAAGTATAATTAAGCCAACTTAATTTCTCCCCATGGATGTCAGATAGGATCAGATTAAAGTATTAACATTAGTTTTGACTTGTGACTGTCATTTTTGGAAGGAGCTCCAGGAAATAAAATGCATTAGATGTCTGAAATATCATTTTCAGGAAATATGATAGACATCCTTAATCAGTAATTTCAAAATCATATGCTAACTTAGGACAAATACGTGAGGATTTTGAAGTTCTGCTTTTGATTTAGGAAACTAGGTTGAATAATTTTGGAACAAGCAGGGCAGATGGTGGCTTTTCAGAGACAGCATGCCCTGCTGAAATCTGTGGCAAAAAAGTGATGGTACAGGGTTGGAATTGGATAAAGCTATGCCCAATGTTATGTGATGTTATGATCACCATACTGCACTGTATCATGACCAGCCCAGATAATTTCTAAAAAGTGGGAAAAAGAAGAGTGATGATACTGATGCGCCACTTTCAATGAGATTCCCCGTTATTAAACATCTGAAGGGGAAAGATTGAAGCATCTTCAGTCACGTCTAATAAAAACGAAGAACATAATATTGATAACTTTAATACGAGTTGATAGATTCGGAGATGAAGTCTAGAGGCCGTGAGTAGCTGTAGCCTGTAGACCTGCACACTTGGGGCCCAGGTAAGCGTGATTGGTGAAGGACCATGTTATCTCCTATTACTATCGTTACCCTTAGCCCCACAATCATTTCTCCTTAGCTATTGCCGATGCATTGCCTACATTTTTCTGGCCTAAAGTCTTTTTGCCAGTTTTGGAACATGTATGCAACACAAAACAAAACAAATTGAGGAACGGACCACTCTTTATTTTACTAATATAACAAATTTAGTAAATGGTAAAAAATATTAAACACTGATCCTCACCAAATATTTTATGATACAGTTCAGTTTTGTGTTTTCAGAGCACCTGGAATCAATTTTAGTCACTCCATATGTACACTCAACAGGAAAGTGTTTTAAGTGTTTGAGACAATTGAATTCTACAGGTGGAAATTTTCGGTGTAGGCTATAAAAACTGAGACAGAGCATGTTGCATTCAGGTCTTCTATTGAAACTAACAAAAGCAGAAAAGAAGAACAAATTAACAGACACTCTACAAGCAGAAAATCGAAAAATAAAAGGAAGAAAAAACACCCACTTATGATTCTTTTTTCACCAAGAAAATTGGCAGATGGATTAAGTTCATGGCTTGAAATGACTAGTCTTGAGAAAATTTCTTTAGTAACACTTACCTTGTCTTCAGCTTTCGGCTTTGCATTATCAGAATTAGGAGAATCTCCACCTTCTGTTTCGCATCTCTTCAACGATTTCCCCATAAGTGGAGGTGTTGAAGCTGGGCTTGCCCTACTCGAGCTATGTTCAGGAGGTGTGCTTTGAGTTCCAACATCTCTTGTTGAGCCTTCCGATTTTTCTTCTACATAGAAAAAGGGCGAAACGAAACAACAGCTTGAGTCAATTTAAGCAGGCATTTCCAAAAAGCAACTGAAGTATCAGAAAATGTAAGTGTTCATAGTTCAGACAACCTTGGATGGCCAAATGAAGAATATCTTCTTGGTTAGCAATGGAAAGCGAGGGCTTTGTGTGGAGTTGTGACCGAGAATGGGAAGAGTAATTAACAAGAGGCATAGACATTGTAATTCTGGAGGTTAAGTTACGAAATGATCTTCCACTAAGCGTTTTTGCAGATAAACATTCCATTGGGACCTCTCCTGACTGTGGATTGCATATGTACTTCTCTGCTTCATTCCACTTGGAATTTAGAGCAAACCCATCTGGAGATAAGCATTCCCAACTGTTATACACTGACCTTGCCTGCAATGCTGCAAGAAAATTAAAGCAACGAACCATTCAATACATTATCACTCTTTATACGTAAAGTTTGAATCTTTCAACTATTAAAAACATTGTGGACTTCGATGCTTAGTTACCTTTAAGAGCACTGGTGAACGAGTACGTTGATGGGTCAATTTCTTCTGAAAATGAGGTGGGAAAGTGCGAGTTAACTCAAAATTATAGAATCAAAACTTGCTTCTTTGCAGTGAAGTGAAGTAGTTATGTACCTGTCAGTGAGTAGCCAGGAGACGAAGCAGTACTAGAAATGTTTACATTTGATCTAAAAGACCTTGCATCTTCTCTAAAGCTTCTGATATTCGACCCTGAAAACCTTCTTGATTTGGTGTTCTCGCGACTGATTTGAGCCCTCAAAGTCCACTCTCTGAGACTTAATTCTGGTTCCTCTCGTCGTCGAGAAGTATATGGAGGCTGTTCCATCGTGGACGCTATAAATGAGTTACAATACGTTCAAAGTTGTATTGATCTTCAAGTCTCAACTCCCAAAGTTTGTTCAAGTACTTTATAGGTGCACGAGGCTTGCAATGTTGACGCATAATACCCCTGTGTATTAACACTTCAAAGCCTTTTCTATTCAAATGGAAAATTATCAGATACACTTGGTTTATTAATCAAGTTCCAATGTCTCTAGTTAGCCAAAAATAAGTTCTTGGTGTCTCTATTTGGACTGCTTGAGAAGAGACAAAATTGTTAACTGATACGTATGAAACAGTTTTCATGTAGAGAAGTGTCACCGTTCTATAATGCTGCGTTTGGTTAGCGTCTGCGGACGACAGGGACGGGACATGACTAGGCAGGACGGAACATGACTAGGCAGGATGGGACGGAACAGAACAAGAATTGAAGACAGTGAGATGTTTGGTTGCGGTGGACAGAACAGAGATTATTATTATTATT
>JAOSBP010000008.1:14652174-14664763 GCA_027563825.1 Erythroxylum mucronatum | reverse complement strand
TATAAACACCATTCATTGAAGGCTCAGGTAACCACTGAGCATATTATTCATATCACGTGAGTTTTCATTTTCTATCTTGGTATCAGAGATAGGCAATGGCTACAGCATCATTCGATGGTTCCTCGGCTACTTCTGCTTCAGTGCCTCTCACTGGATCTCTGATGAAAACATGCTCACTTTTTAATTCCTCAAGCCAGACTGCCTCCATCAAGTTGGACAGAGGCAACTACTTGGTGTGGGAATCAGTAGTGCTACCTCTAATTGAAGGGAATCTTCTTCAATCTCATATAGATGTTACTCAAGTCACTCCACCGCGATTTATTCCAGGAGAAACTGGAATGATTTCAAACCCAATATTTGATGAGTGGTACTCTATCGATCGTCTCTTGGTTGGCTGGTTAAGAAACACCATGACCTTAGAGGTAGGAGCTCAACTCTTACACTGCAAAACTGCTCAAGAGTTATGGGTTAGTGCACGAGAGCTTACCTGTGCCTCAATGAAGTCACGGGTGATGATGCTCAAGTCGGAGCTCCACCAAACCCACAAAAATGCTCTTAAGATGGAAGAGTATCTCAGTAAAATGAAGACCATCTCCGATCAACTTATGATGGCAGGAGCTCCTGTAGCAACTGAAGACCTTATTCTTCATACGTTGAATGGCCTTGATGCAGACTACAATGCAGTAGTAGTCAAGCTAGTAGATCAGCCAAATCTCACATGGATTGACACACAATCTTCCTTACTGGCCTTTGAGAGTCGTATTGAACAGCTAAGTCATTTCTCCAATTTATCTATCCAGCCTTCTGTGAACTTAGCTCAAAAGGATGAATCTGATAAACCTTATCCAGCTTATCGTAACTTAGAACGTGGTTCCTAGAGAAACTCTCGTGGTTTTCGCAATAGTCGAGGACGAGGACGTAGAGGAGGCTATAACAAAATTGGACGTCCTTACTGTCACCTCTGTGAGAAACCTGGGCACGTTGTTGCAAACTGCTACTATAGGTTTGATAAAACTTTCCAACCACCAACTTACAGCCAGAGTTCCAACATCTACTTACCTCAAGCTTGTTATGCACAAACTCAATCTCAGCCAGTAGCAGATCCGTCTTGGTACATGGACAGCGGTGCTACATATCATGTCACATCTGACACTGATCAACTGGAATGTTTTACTCCAATAGGTAAGACACACCTCTATACGTGCACTGGTGAGAAAACGCAAGTAACTGGTATTGGTTCTACTTCTTTGCCTGTCTCTGATTCAACAATTTGATTGAATGATGTCTTGTTAGTGCCTTCAGCAACTAAAAACTTATTGAGTGTCAACAAACTCATTAGAGATAACGATGTTGATATACACTTCACTAATGATAAATGTGTTGTGAAGGACAAGAAGACAGGCAAATTTCTAGCGCACGGGAAAGCAAAACAAGGACTGTATCCCATGGATAGAGTGGCATGGGAGGCCCAGGTGAATGTGGCAGATTCTCATCTTTCTAATACTTCATCGCAAAAGGAGAGTATGACTGAATTTGTTAAGTGGCATAACAAATTAGGACATCCCAGTGATAGGATCTTAAAGGAAATTTTGAATAAATGCAATGTCAATGTTTCTTTTGAAAAGTTTGTATGTGAAGCTTGCCAATACGGTAAATCAAAACAACTACCTTTTGCAAGATCTGAGTCTCATGCTTCCTTTCCTTTAGAACTAATTCATACAGACATATGGGGACCATCACCTATACAATCTATAAACGGTCATCGTTACTACATACATTTCTTAGATGATTTCAGTAGATATACATGGTTGTATCCACTAAAACATAAAGGAGAAGCTATACATGCATTCAACTTATTTCGGACACATGTTGAGAACAAGTTTGATACTAAGGTAAAGGCTCTTCAGTGCGATAATGGGACAGAATATAAACCATTCATTCCGGTCACTCAAGCAGTGGGCATCCAAATGCGTTTTACTTGTCCTTACACATCTGTTCAGAATAGTCGAGCTGAGAGGAAACACCGATATATTGTTGAGATGGGTTTGACATTGCTTGCTCAGGCACGTCTCCCTTTCACTTACTGGGTTGATGCTTTCCAAATGGCGGTCTACCTCATAAACAGAATGCCCACTTCTACCTTACACGGTAAAAATCCCTTACATCTGTTATACAAAATTGAACCAGACTACAAGACACTCGAACCTTTTGGGTGTGCGTGTTACCCATGTTTAAAACCTTATAATGCGCACAAGTTTCAGTTTCATAGCCAGAAGTGTGTATATCTTGGTCCTGCTTCAAATCAGAAAGGCTATAAGTGTCTCATCACAACAGGACGGATATATATTTCCAGACATGTTATCTTTGATGCGTCAACTTTCCCATGCACTGAAGGGTTTCTTCATCGACACTCGCTACCTTTCAAAAATGATTATGTCCTCCCACTAATCATCAATTCTAAAAAATACAGCATCACCACTGAAGATCTGACGAAGAATCAACATCAACATTCTCCTGTATTGGACTCTTCTAATCACACGGCAAGTCCAATATCGGCACCTTCGTCAATCTACAGATCAAACCAGCTGAACAGAGAGTCCAAACCAGCTGAACGAAACTCAACCTTTGATACAATCTACAGATCAAGAATGCAGTCCAATTCACACAAACATACATCCCATGAGAACACGTGCGAAGGATGGTGTATTCAAGCCCAAGCATCCATTTACTGGATTCTTAGAAGCTGAGAAATCAAATTATTTGTCTCAAGATTCAGAACCAAACTCAGTATCAGCTGCTTTGGTCTCCCCTGAATGGAAACAAGCTATGATTAATGAATTTGAAGCACTACAACGAAACAGGACATGGATGTTCGTACCCTACACTGGTAAAGAAAAAATAGTCGACTGTAAGTGGATCTTCAAAACCAAATACAAGCCCGATGGTACCGTCTTTAGACACAAGGCTAGACTTGTCGCGAAGGGTTTTCAGCAGGCTTCTGGAGTAGATTATGGAGAAACTTTTAGCCCTGTTGTAAAGTCTACCACCATTCGTATTGTGATGACTATTGCAGTGTCATTCAATTGGGAAATTCGGCAGCTGGATGTAAATAACGCATTCCTCAATGGTTTTCTTCAGGAAGATGTCTTTATGCGACAACCAGAAGGATTTACAGATCCACACCATCCAAAGCACGTGTGTAAACTGAAAAAGGCCATCTATGGCTTAAAACAAGCACCTCGTGCTTGGTTTGATCGACTACGTTTCACACTTCTTCAGTGGGGATTTAAGAACTCAAAAAGTGATGTATCCTTATTCTTCCTTCCGCAGAAAAATCTTACAGTATTTATTCTAGTTTACGTTGATGATGTACTCATCACAGGTAACAACAGCAACTACTTATAAACCTTCATAAAAAGGCTGAATGCACTATTTTCTCTGAAGGATCTCGGTTCTGTATACTACTTCCTTGGGATCGAAGTACATCGAGATAAGACGGGTCTTTATCTAAATCAAGGCAAGTATGTTTTAGACGTTCTAAAAAGATTCAACATGCTTCACTGTGCATCAGTCACAACTCCTATGGCTATCGGGAGACAACTCTCTAAAACAGAAGGAGTTCCTATGGAAGATCCTTCTTTATATCGAAGGATAATTGGCTCACTTCAGTATCTTATCAACACAAGACCAGACATAGCTTATTCGGTCAATAAGCTAAGTCAATATATGTCTCAACCTACGAACATTCATCTTCAAGCTGCTAAGAGAGTACTTTGGTATTTGAAAGGAACTCCTCATCTTGGGTTACATATCAAGCCCTTCAAGTTTCCTCACTTAACAATATTCACCGACGCTGACTGGGCCACAGATATTGACGATCGTAAATCCACTGAAGGTATGTGTGTCTACCTAGGAAGTACTCTCATCTCATGGGCATCAAGAAAACAAAGAGTGGTGTCTAGGTCAAGCTCTGAGTCTGAATATCGAGCATTAGCAGATGGTGCAGCAGAAATAAAATGGATCCAGTCGTTACTCTCTGAACTTGGATTAATACTGAAGCAACCTTCCATGATGTGGTGTGATAACTTAAGTGCAAGAGCATTGGCTGCCAACCCTGTTCAACACACTCGCAGTAAACATATAGAAATAGATGTTCATTTCATCCGCGAACTGTATCTAGCTGGAGTCATCAACATTGAATATATACCGTCTTCTCTCCAGGTTGTAGACTGTTTCTAACGTGCACACCTTTCATGCAGCACAGAGACAAACTCGGTTTGGCAATTTCACCCTCTCGTTTGAGGGGGGATGTTAAAGCATGCATGATAGGATGGGACAGCTAGTAGGATAGGACAGCTAGATGTATAGTTAGACGGCATAGCTAGGCGGCCAGGACAGCTAAGATGTATAGCTAGGCATAGCTAGGTGGCATATAATAATATTCTGGTCTGTATAATCTGTAACCCACTTCTGGTACAATTCTTATTATAAACACCATTCATTGAAGGCTCAGGTAACCACTGAGCATATTATTCATATCACGTGAGTTTTCATTTTCTATCTCTCATCCTTAGGCATGAATAAGAACTTCCTAATCTAAAAAAAGAAGAAGATAAAGTCTTCCTAAAAACAAACACAGAAAAACAATCTAAAAGAGAAAGTTATGCTAATCCAATCTATAGATATGATAATGTCATCCTATGCCAATCTACAAATATTTAGGCAGTTTTCAACAGTACGGACTTGTGTAAGCAAAACAAGTTTTCCAAGTTGTAAGAGATTTTCTATACTTTATCCACTCGAGTGAACATAGCGTATCAATATTACAGGTTCCAAAGAGCCACTTCCGATGTGTCTAATATACAAACTTGATAAGATAGCTTGTGTTGAAGCTCTTTATGCCTGTTATGTAATTTAATAAAAGATACGAGGGGGCACATTTCTTCTGAAGCTTCTACCAACCTTTGTTATTTAATTGGAAAGCATAAGAGTTGCAGAGCTCTACGACCGGTTTGATTCATTAACTAGAGATGAAGTGGTTGAGGAATAACGATGTTTTAGGATAAGTAGACACGAGTGCTGGGTTGTTTTCTTAGGACACAGAGAAGCAGCAGGATGGACATGGACGTACTGCTTGCTAGAATAGGGAGGGTCCATAAGGAGAGTCCTTTCGCGGATGTGCATGTGAATGTGAAAGTGTAGTTGCATTGTCACGTGCCTGTCATCATCTTCATGAAAATGAGTGAACGGTACTGCGGGGGAGCAGATGGGTCCCCGCCTCCAACCCGAGGGCTCATCATATTCATGGCCACCACATCAGGTTTTCGTCTCGTGTGCATGCAAGGTAGGTTTCGTTGACAGGGACGAGTTCTTGTATTGTTGCCAATAGAATTTAGGCCCTTCTGCTTCATTTAATCTCTAAAGTGAGATGATAAAATAGTTTATCCCTTGGGTCTTTTTCTGAGCTTTCTTTTGTCTCGGGGCTGCCAAGTATGGGTCACCAGTCAATTATTTACTGGTGAAAGAAGTTAAAATTAACCTCAAGGCAAACGAAAAATCAAGTTTAAATCACTCGTATTTAGTAATATGCTTATAACTAACTAATTGAAGTAATGTGCTAATTGGAACCCTGTGCAATATCAACACAAAAGTGACCAAACTCCAAATCTCCTTCCTAATTCTTCAAAGTGACTGAACCTTATATTCTGAAACTCCTAATCTCAAGCAATAGAGCTCCAGGTTTCAGCACAGAAATGCAACAGAGTCCATGACACTTCCAAAGTAGCCGGATATCCATCAAAGAAATGTCTCTCACATCCTCACCACATAATGGCTCCTTTAACTGTTAATTGCAATAATAGAGGGGCATCGGCCACAGATATGCTCTGTGCAATACCTGCTGACTTAAACTAAAACAATATGGTCTTTTATGTTTTGCCTTCTTTGAATTGGCTTACACTTTATGAAGACGAACATGCAGAAATCACATTATAAACTTCCCTAGCAAATTTTGGTAAAACAGAGTCAATCATGCAGAAGCTATGTATGAGGATTGTTTAGTGGCTGCAGAACAGCCTTAACAGACACCAACTATCTTTATCCATCCCATACTGGCAATTTCATATGATGTAAACATAGTACTAGCACTTGCAATCTCAAAGTTTCTTTACCGGTAATCAAATATTTATTTATAGCAGATCACCTCCATTTGTACACTCTTCATTTTCTTTTCCCTTTTGATTGGCGAGTTACAAAGCTCAAGGACAAGCAGGGAAACAAAATAAAGTTTCAAGAGGAACGAGTCCAATTGGTGAAGAGAAGAAAGAGACCAAGACACCACAAGAACTAAATCATGGTACAATGTTTCCACCAATCATCCAATGATCTAAACAAGAACTGAACCGTCCTTGAACAAACAAGATTGCAATTACGTAGTACTGTCGGGTTAACCCCAGGAATTACTAAAAGTAACAGACAGAAACTGCACTAAAAAGCAAAAGAAAGAGATAAAAACATGACGTAAGCTGTCTTTCTACACTGCCCATATAAAATCTCAAAATATAGAAAATCGAGTCCTTGGACAGAATAGCAACTCCAGCTGTCCACATCATCTTAATTGTTCTCTGATTACTGGTTCGACCCCTCTGGCAATATTGCAACTTTTGGTGCAAACTTTGCAAAGGCAAGTATAATCATTGCTTCTGCAGCAAAGGCCGTTTGCAAATACAGAAGCTGCCCAAGCAGCAGAGCCATAAAACTCGACTTTCAAGATTAGAACTCCACACAAGTATCCGATTTGTTCCGATTTCACCTTTTAAAGAACATAAAATGTTTAGGAAAGGTAGGGAGAGAATTACTATATCCATCTTGATACATAAATGATACAAGAAATACAATTCAATTTAAGTAGAAGCTTTTTTAAGGTGATATTATGTAATTCCACCCCACTGTCATGGCAGCTAATTGACCATACAACAGATTTCTAAAAATAACCCTTCAAGATGTCAAAACAGGCCAAAAACACAAATTTATTTTCCGATGAAGAATCATTAGCAAATGCAAGTGGGAGGCAAAAAGAAAATCGAGGGAGCATAAAAACATGGAATGAGGTGGCCAAATAATAGCTAGTATAATCATAGTCTTGTTTAAGTTATCATTGCGTTGAGCAAAAAGCTTTTACGCTCTTACCAAAAAACAATCCCAGCTTAGCATATCAAACTATATATATATTTTCTTTTTCCAATAAGTGTGTACAATCAACCTTTGCTCATAGCTCGAATTCCATAACCACAAATAAGAGAATTTCCCATGACATACCTTCAAGCTCAGTGCACTCCAGGTCTTGCATTAGAAATAACTGAACTTCATTTCACAACACAAGGAAAGATGAAACCATGGAGAAATCAAAAAGCATGGTGGCCCAACTGTAATTGAAGTATTGAGTTAGATAACTCAACAGCAATGAAAAAATTGAATAATCAGGTAATATGCAGGAATGTATTTTATGGAATTGTTCAATAGTAATCACCTTTTAAGAACTTGGATTTGGAATCCAACAGCACTGGGATGTTGATAAATAACATGTCCTGGAACATTGATATCCTACCAGAATTACAAATTGTATCATGCCACAGAAGTATGTAGCAAGGTTCCAACAGATTACAGATGCAGAACAGCAATTCTCACCACTAATAGGAGATAACAGTTGAATAACTTCACGAAATTGCATATGAATAGAGAGTTCCTGATTAGGAGACAAAGAATTGCCAAGGATGTTAGAATCCAAATAATCAGAGCAGTAGAGAAACAACTTATTAGCTACTTAGGTCAAAACAATCAAATTCTCCAGCCATTCATATTCATCTAAACAGAAACTTGGATACCCAAAATGCACAATTTATCCCGAAACAACAAATAAAAGCAAATTTGATCAGCAATTCTATAAAACTAATAATGTTGCAAATATTGTTGTAATAACATAAATCGCCGCAAAATGTACTCTAGTCAAAATATGCTCATTGATGAAAAGCTGGAAATAACAACATTATTAAGAGATGATCATTCTTTTAATGTTTTCTATAGTTTTGATGGTCATGGTTTGAAGGCAAATCTCTTCAAAGCTAGCATCTATTTTGGTAGGCCATTATGTTAGTTCCTACATTTAAATTTTAATAGTATGACAATAATTTATGAAAAAGAGAGGCAAAGATTACCTTTTCCAAGAATTAAAATACTATTTGCAGCCAAAGGTACAAGATCTTGTATCTTTTCACCAGTAAAAATTGCTCCAATAACTAAAAAACAAAATACAAATGTTGAGATACCTTCAGCAACTGAAAGCAAAGACATCTACAGAAGTGGAGAAAGTGAAGTAGAAATACAGAAGTTAGAAGAGATACTAAAATATGGGATCATGATATATTAAAAAAAACCCAATACATGTTATTGGGAGGATTTGCATATGACAAGATAAAAGCAAAAAACTGGAACAAACTTTATGTTAACAACAAAAAGCATGTAGGAATTGTCAAAGTGGTATATATGTCGAAGGGAATGCATTCATAATTAGAAAACAGCCAAATTAGAATTTGGATTATAACAAAACCTGAGATATCTGTTAATTTCTCCTGATTCCCATTGCCATCAGTATTGTTAACAGCAGCATCTGTGTCAGGTGCATTCATAACATGCACAGAATAAAATCCATCTGATATCCAAAAGGTTTTACCTACAAATTCATATTAGCATCTTCAGTAGTTTTACTATTTCCACCAAAATTAGAGGCCAAAAGGTATTAACCACTTAAATAAACAAGACAACATCTCGATTTTCTTTAGTAAAGGCCAAATGTTGTCATCCATTCCTCATGAACATGAAACTAATGATAACAAAAAACTGGTTGTTACCACATTATCAATGTGGTCTAACTACTGTTTGAAAATGTAAGCAATACAAAAGTTGAATAAGGAACTATGAGATACATACTTGAAGGAACATCAGGGATGACAGCCATCTTCTGAACACTCATACTATGATGCAATTGCATCATGTTAGAGGCAATGTTTGATCCACCTATGGGAATAGAAACATTTAAGATATGCAAGTCCCCATTTGAGTCCAGTATTATAAACCTTTTGGAGGATAGGGCCTGGATGGAAATAGTCTTGATGGTTATAGATTTCAAGCTTTCCGCTTCCTTTCTCTGAAATGCTACAAAACAACCACCTCCTTCAACAGAGTCTTGTCTGCATTTGAGAGATCTCTGCTTTACTACAAGTGAATATGCATAATTAGCTCCACAAGCCAGTGGTTACTTAACTGTTAATGAGCATCTCAATGCCATGAAATCACAGAATATGATTATTGTTTTTAGAAACATGATCAAATTGTACAAAGCCTCAGAATTATTTGGAACAAATCCAAAGAAAGAAGAAAAGTTTTAGCAACCTCCATTGGTTAGAGAGAACACAAGAGACTGTCCCCAATCAAAGACATTTCTATTAATCAGCAGTTTACCATCTAGAGGCATCCTTATGATTTAAGCAAAGGAGAGCACCTCCCTTAATATGACTTGCATCCATTCCTGGACAAAAGAAATTCTTTCAAACAATCTGTCAGAGCAACTGCACATAAAAGAATGATCTCCATACATAGAGCACATAAAATGGCATATATGTGGTCTTTATACATGGAGTTACCAGACCCATATTCTGACACAACTACGTAAGAAATAAGTACACCGTTCTTTTCAAAGGAACAAAACCTTTTCACTGGTAGGAAGAGTACCATTGAACCTCATGCAAGAAAAAAAAAAAGAAAAGGAAAAGGGCACAAAGATATTTTCTCATCATTAAGATTCAATCATCAAATCAACGATGAACCTTGTTCCCTATGTTATTTACTATTGATTTACCTCAGCAATTGATAACCTCTCCTATTTATTTGATGGCACAATAAGAACATTATTAATAAGTGATCCATTGCCACTAAAATGAGCAAGAAACAAAAGATTAGCACATCAAATGGAGAGTCTGTCAACAAAAGGAAGCAACAAGCTAACTATACTGTCTAGACTAATTGCACAAAGTGATGAAGCAAATCCATCTACTCATCAGCTACACAGTTGCCTGATTTCCCTTTTAATTTTTAGCTCTCTCTTTCTCTCTTTTTGGAAAGAAAACATATTTAGTAACAAAAAAAGAAAGAAAGAAGGATTAGGTATCTGGCAGAGGAAAAGATTTTTTGACAAAGAGAAAAGTACAAATTGAAAGTATCGAATCAACTTGGTTCATGAAATTAACACGCCTCCCATCGTCTAGTAAGATAATATGAAGAAAACACCCTTTCCATATTGATAACTGCCACTCCACATCATTATCCTAAAAGACTTGGCAACTCTCCTCAGCAAAAACACAAGTTACAATAACAGTGAAGAGCATTTATACCCTTTTGCCTCCTTCCATCCATCAAACATATTAATTTCCCAAACCTAGACAATCAAATCTAAATAGTGGAAGAAGAAATATAATGTAAAAGGATATCACTACAATAATTGGCAATACATAGTCCAAGCAAAATGCCTATTAAATTCTGATGATTGCTTTCTTTTCTAAAAGCAGCAGCATGTTAAAGATCAAGTTCATGACAATCACATTCAATTACTTGAATAACTTTTATAAGTTCAGCTCTTGAAGCTCTCAAGGTATGACAAAAAATAGTGTATGACCAACATAGATGAAGCGGACTAGCTACAGGTTCAATAACAAATGGGAAGAACAGACAACTAAGAAAGTAGCATGGGAACTGTTTGTATATTATCTCGAAAGACAACTTGCCAATCACAAAATTCAAATTCACAAATTAATCCAGCAGAGCACATTTATGTTTTGCACAAGGCGGCACAAGAACATGTGTTTTAATAAATTTTCTTGATTTTGAAGGTAAGACATATTACTGTACGGAATTCAGTGATCCCTCTCCAAAGTTACTACTACCAAATATAACTACCGAATATAACTAACTTCCTTTTGGTGAAAAAGAAAAGGTAAACACCAACGTGATTCTACTTTAGGAGAAACCTCCTTCAACTTCAGGAATGCTTGTAGAAATAGATCTCCCAGATTCAAATGCCTGGAGATAATCTAACAAGATATTCTTAAAGGTGTTCTTATAACTGATACCAGGAGACTAAATTAATATATTTCCTAAAACAAACACATCGAATAGCTATTACTTACTCAACTTCGAACGTTCAAATTAAACTAATTATAAACATAAGCAACCTTAAAAAAGAACACACCAGATAAGTTACTTACCGGATGGACAATCCTTCTCATTCTTTCCATCTGAGGCAACAGTAAAATCATTCTCTGAAGTCAAACGACAAGGAGTATCATTGCCAATCACCCCATTTGGCAATCTAATTCCCTTAGTGTCCAATTTGCCATTCAAATCCAAGTTCCTATTCAACTTTAAATTCTTAACTTTAGCCTTGCCTTTCACCAATTGCCTCAAACTGAAAATCCGAACCCCATTATCCTCCCCAAGAATCAAGAACCCATACGACAAACTCATTGTCGAAACCGGCACGCAGCATTCAACCACAGCACACCTCATCAATTTCACCACATCACCGTCGCCGTCACCAATCAGTTTGACCGCAAAGACACAAAGTTTCTTACTTGAAACAGAATACATCACAAAGAAGTTGGTAGACCCAACAATCCTTACTGAAACCCCATGATTCACATCAACCAAAGCTCCAAGCTTTGGATCAAAACAAAGCCCCTTCTGATTGCAAACAACTTGAGCCTTCGAAAAAAGATTGCTTTTCTGAAGGATGTAGAATCTAAACAGCACCTGGGAGCCACCCTTATGAGGGCCAACAACAAGAAAAACGACTGTTGGGTTAGGGTTTTTGTGGGATTGGAGGAGGAGGAAAGTAGAAGAAGAGGAAGGTGAAGGAATGAGGATTTGAGGCTGAAGAGGGAGAGGGGAAGAGGAAAAGGAAGGGAAGAGAGAGATGGAAGAATCAGAGTGTAAAAGGGCTAGAGAGAGAGAGTTTGGTTCAAAGAGTACAGAGGTGGCATGAGGAAGAAGAGGAGGGATTGAAAGTTTGGAAGATTGGACAAGTACCATTGTTGTCGGGTCAACGACCTGAGATTCGTTGGGGTGGTGGTTGTTAGGACATTGGAGATGCTGGACATTGGAGACCCGTTGGCTCTGTTGTGTGATTTAACAGACTACTCGCACACAATTGGGTTCATATATATTACTTTTTGTAGCTTCCTCTAGGTCCGACGACTTCGACCCTTCTCTCTTTTGGACCTGAACATTGATATATAGTTAGTTGTCTGTTATTGATGATTACCTTGGTAGCTTCCAACTCTAATTCTAATTTTGAGACTCATAAGCATTTATAATCAGATTGGCCTCCACCAATGTTTTAAACATAGGATCGAATATTGAACCAGTCGAAGAAAAGATTTAAGGTTTAGAGGTTTAACCGTTAATAAACCGCTATAAAACCGGTATATAATAAATAAGAAGTAAAACTTATAAGAATAAGTAAAAATAAAATATTTTATTG
>JAOSBP010000008.1:14637257-14652074 GCA_027563825.1 Erythroxylum mucronatum | reverse complement strand
TGAGCAATCAAATTTTGCTCAAGAAGAAGAAGAAACTTTATTTTAAAATTGGAGAGAGGTGCTCCAATACTATTATTAGCAAGATTGGTGAGAAGTGCATCAATAGTTGAAGTTTGATGAAAAGTGCATCAACAGTTGAAGAATATTGGTGAGAAGTGCATCATTGTCCATTGAAGAGAAGTGCTTCAAATTATGAATATTGCATGTAACATTGGAGATATGTGCTCCAAGAAGATAACTCAATATCTGTCATTTTTTGAATCAAGAGGGAGGGTTAAATTGATTCAAAAATCATGTTGTTATCTGCACTTTTTTAGTCCACGTTATTGACTTAGTCATTATCAAATTAAGTAGTGGGGTCAGTTAGTATAAGTAGCGGGGTCAGTTAGTGGTCATTATTTTCTTTTTTCTTCTTTAGAATTATATAAATTATTGTACTGTGTTTTGTCTTTAAGTTAAAAAAAAGAGTAGTTCAGAACCATTTGTTTTTTCTCGGATCTGTATTACGTTTCTTTCCTTCAGCTCCTAAGACTTGAGCAAAGTTTTCAGCGCCACTCTTTTTTTTCACCATTAAAAATGGGAATGCGTGGTTGAGAAGAGGAAAATCCTACTGCTACTGCTGCCATTTAAGAAAAAAAGACAAATTGTGGCGGTTTATATATATCGTATGTTCTTTGAGAAAGATATTTTTTCACCGATAAATCTGATCGGTTTCTTTTGCTATTATTTATACTGAAACAATAACAACCATTACAACTAAAAAATGAAACTTAATCCGAGTTTGATGCCACTTTCACATTTTGCACAAGACTCGGTCAAAGACTTAACAAACAGAAACAAACTCAAAAGACTGAAAAAAAATACCTAGAAAACAGAGCACGTCTACACGTGCTTATTAAATGCATAACCACCTTATTAAATGCACAGCCACGAACTAGCTTACATCCTTCGTCATAACTTCGTCGAACATATGCATTTTCGCTTCAAGCTTTTCAGCTTTATCCTTTTGCTTTTTTTTTTCTAAATTTCCTACATGGTTTCAATTCCTCACACAAAACAAGCCAAGTTTTATTGATAAACGAAAGGATAATTGAGTTAGCCAATCATCAGGACACAGACGAGAACCCAGAAATTGCTTTTGAGGAGTTTAAGATGAGTAAGATTATCAGGCAAGAGTTGGATAGCCTTGGTGTTGCTTATCTGTAGTCGGTGGTGAGGATCAATGATGTAGCTTCAATTAGGTATGGTTCACCACCAAGATAATCAATGGTGTGTTGAAGGCAGTTGTCACAGTTGGATAAGCTTGGAGGTGCGATGTTATTTGTTGATGATAATCAACACAAGAAGACAACTATAGTGTTGGAGATAGCTAAAGGAGTTCCCAATAATGACAAGGGTGTCTTAAACTATTGACAACATTCTTTGATAGTAGCAGAGGATGACAACACTCTTTGATGATAGTAGAGGATGACGAAACTGAGATAGGACAGAACCAAACTCTGATACGAAACTTGTTGGCTTAACGAAATGTGAAAGAGCAGAAGAAGATATAACGCAAGAGATAATTTGGCTTTTTTCACATATGACGAGAGGAGGAAGCTGGGTATGAAACCCAGAGCGTCCATCAAAACCTTCAACCTTTGCTGCCTCTGCTTGAAGCCTTTAATCGATCCCGTGTCTTAAAAGAGGGGTCACGTCTTCTGTAAAGAGTGTATCATCCAATGCCTCATAGCCCAGAAGAAGGGCATACAAAGGTAAATCCTTTTAGTCACCTGTGTATAGCAATTTAGTTATGTTAATTGATTCATCTGGTAATTTCTCATTTACAGCTTATCTATGCATTTGATGCTATTAACTTGAAGTGGTTGATTTAAAGTTGTTTTGTTGATTGAGAACATTATTATTCTTGTTGTTTTAAACCCTTGTCCACGACTTTTATTAAAGCTATTACTTTTAAAATTATGGTTATGTGGTCTCTGAATTGCTGGTTTTTGCTTCAGAACTGATCAAATAATTTTCATGGTGCTGATTGTATTTCTCTGCTTAAAAATTGACTCCTTCAATGAAAATAAAGTATACATTTTCCCTGTATGGTTATTAACAACAACAATACTTCAAACATATTCACATTTCTGCATTGTAGTACTTTATTATTATTTCATGTACTGCTGGTTTGAGATGTTGGTTTGATTATAATAGGTTGTGAGCATTAATGAGTTCCTGAATCTTACTGATGTGGAAACTTATTATGGTAATCATGATTGAGGCAGAAGTCGTCGAGCAAGATGTGGTTGACTCAGTAGAGGTTGGGCACGAGATGCAGCTACACTTTTTATTGAATACCCTGTTCAGTTTCCCTCTCTAGGTGGCAAGTAAGATGCTATTGCATTTGGTGGAGTTCACATTGTCCTTGCTTCATGCATGGGTTTACCCTTTCTAATCTATGGAAGAGTTTTTACTTAAGAAGCATATCAACAAGCATCTAAATATCCTTGAAAGACATCATCTTTTACGATTTTGTCATTTAGGGTGTAAATTTTAGATATTTCTCCATGCTTGTAGTGATTAACTTCTTGAATTTAGTATGCATACATACATACATACCTTTCTTTTTCTGGGAAAGTAGATTACTGTTGAGTCACTATGTTTTGGACTTGAGTCGTAGCATTATTAGTTTTAGTTTTCAGAATTTCATGGAACTGTTTTGTAGTCCCATTCTGAATTTATGCTAGCTTCTTTTTACTAGTTTTGCTTTAAGATAACTATAAGAGCCAAATCCGTACTTCTAATGTTCAATTTGTATTGTTTTTCCTTTTATTTTCTGAATTGGGCACTTAGTTTTGTATCAACTTTTTGGTTGATTTGTGCTGGATACATTGGTTTATGCTACATCTTGAGAACTTTGGCAAACATGTGACTTGAAGTATTTACTTGTCCTTTTGTGATTGAGGTGTTTGTAGGAGGTGGCCTTGGCTTGTTCATGGGTATGTTTCTAGTTGCTTTGGATAATCTTTTGCATCAAAAAGAGATGACTGCTAGACAACAATTCATGTACACCACAAGACAGATGGGCCAGAGGAGGTGGAGTTTATGGAAAGCATTTGCAGTTATGAGCTTGATTTTCTCAGCCACTGAATGTGTTGTTCAGAAGATATAGTGATGAATGAAATTTAACGTGCTGAGTGCTCAGTGTGAAATAATTTTGGAGGAGACAAGTAGATATTTACTTCTTTGCAGTTGAGGTTATATTTGCTTCTTTGCAGTTGAGGTTTTCTTTGTAGACTTATAGTTTTTACCCTCCTGTTGAATAGGTCTCAGATGTGGAATCGAACTTCTTGTTTGGTGCTCCAAGAAAAAGGGGGAATAAGGGCAAATTTGTTGCATGTAAATTGAACTCTATTCTCAGGCTTTCATAGTGATTAATTATATATGGTGCATGATGGTATCCACTAATTGATTGCAAAGCTTGTTCCTAAATGAAATAAATAATATCGGTGAGAAGTACGATTTAAAAAGTGGCCACTGGCATCGTCTTTGATCAGCTTCATTTCAAACATTGATCAACTCTTTCTGTCGAATTTTTCTGGTTAGAAAAGTATCAATCTTGAAAAGAAAATATTGCAATCCTAAAAAGTATTCATCTAAATAACAATGAAAACAATGATAATAAGTAAAAACCAAAATCAAATCTAATAGCAGTTCTAACTGCGTTTTATTTAAATTCAAAGCAAAAAACATTTTGAGATGTTTTATAGGAGACGTCATAAAGTGCTTGTTACTATGGATTAAGCAAAATTTTGTAAATCATTTTTGGCTATATTTGTTTTGAAAATATTACAAAAATCAAATTGCTAAATTTTATTTGTCCATCATTAATTACGTTTACATTTATTAGCTACGCATTTATATACTAAAATAGATAAGCTTATTGGCGACGAATTCAAATGTCGTTAAAAATTAAAAAATTGTGTCGAAAAATAATTTGCGACAAAAAATAATTGTCGCCCTAATGGTCGAATCCGGGTAGCAAAATAATATTCGCAACGTTTTTCTAAAATTGTCGCAGAAAGGACTTGGATATACAATATACTTGTTGGCAAAACATATAGCCAACGAGAGCCAAAAACGTCATACACAGGATTTTGTGACCGTATATGTTTCGTAGATAAAGGTTTTTACCTACTAAACCGTAGTCGTAGGTAATTATTTTTACTGACAATTTTGGTTTTGTAGCAGAATAGTTTTAGCTACTAATTGTCTATTGTAGGTATATGTTTCTAGAGACGTTCTTATAAACGTAAGTAATAATATTTTGTAACGATTTTGTTTTCGTAGCTAATACTTTTTAGTGACGATTTTCTTTTTGTAGCATAATAGTTTTGGCTACTAATTGTTTGTTGTAGGTAAATTTTTTTAGAGACATTCTTGTAAATGTAGGTAATAACATTTTGTGATGATTTTGTTTGGTAGCTAATACTTTTTATTGACAATTGTTTCCCTTTTAAATTTAAATTTTATTATAATTGTTAAAAACAAATTTAATTTAATTTATTACAATTTTTAAGACTGTTTGAAATAGAAATTAGTTACATTTTATAATTAACGTTGGTGACATATTTTTTAAATAATAATAAATTGAAATAAAATAAACATTAAAATGGAATGCATTTTATATAAAAAAAATTACAGTTCATATATAAACCAATGTTTTAAAAATCGGACCAGACATTGAACCGATCGAAGGAAAGGTTTATGGTTTAGAGGTTCAACTAATAGTGAACCGCTATAAAACCGGTATATAATAAATAAGAAGTAAAACTTATAAGAATAAATAAAAACAAAATACTTTATTGGAATAAAAATACACCAATGTCTATTATTATATAATTAATCAATAAAAAATAGTTGAGTCTAATATAAATATTAAAATAATAATAAAAATCAAAATTGTATTTCTGAAGGAGGTTGTCTCTCATCATCGTCAAAAGCTCCAAATTCTTCAACGCTATTTAAAGATTCGTAAGCTATACTTTCATCTAAAGTATTTGCATCAACTTCTTCTACTGTATTAAAATAAATTACAAATTAGTAATGTGTGAAATTATTCTCAATTGTAAACTTGTAATACATTATAATTTTAACTTAAATATGACCAAAATAAGATATAAACTGACCATCAGTAGATGTTCTTAATTCATTCGTTGTGACAAATATATTTTCTTCATAAATCGTCTTAATAAGGCTTTACTGCATTTAAATTTTTGAGGTCAAATTTGAACAGTTTGTAAATGTTAGAATTGATTTAAATGCCTCAAAATATTAGAAATTAACTTGTAATTTTATGAAATATTAGTTAAATTTGCTCCTGTTGACTATAGAAGAAATATTGACCAAGATCTAGTTTGGCATTAATACATATATAACTAACTAGGTATGTATATTTCTTTTATATTTATTTATGAGCAACTATTATTTTGTGAAACTATAATTCAGATAATAATTCGGAGTTTAATATGTTTATGTTTGTAAGTTTCATCAATGTACTTCAAAATGAGTATTGGTGGTGGTGTTGCGTGTAACAGAAAGTAAGAGAGATAATAATTTCCAACTCAAATAAAATAGAAGATGATGAGAAGAAGTATGTGATTAGAGCATTTCGTAGGTGGCAATACGATTTATATAATGTTTCTAGTAAAATTATGATATTAATGTAAGAAAATTATATTATGCTTATAGGCACTGATATTGTAATAATTGATGATGTCATTTGGTCTTCAATGTGATCATAGTACAGTTCTCTTCCTCCTCCCTTATTTAAAAAGACAAAGCATCCAAAAAGAGATAAATATTATAAACTAATAATTTTGATGAATTTCGCTTAGTAATTAAGTGAACATGTTTCTTCGCAACAATTCTATAAATGCGAAAGTTTTAATGAAAAAAAGGAAGGGAATTTTGCAAAGTTTTAAAAACCGGATCGAACCGTCCAGTCCGACCAAAAAGGTTGAACTGGCCGGTTTTGACGCAAAGAGATTATTAGGTGAAACCAAACCAGATCACTGACCGGTTCAAACCTCTTTCAGTCGGACCAGACGGCTCGGTCCGATTTTTAAAACCTTGGCCCCCACAAATAATTACCCCAATTAGGCGAGGAGCGATTAATATTTATTAACGTAGTTGTAGGAGTACAACTATACATTATTTCTCTTTTTTTTTCAATTTGAATTTTCAATCGTAACAGTGAACATTTATGCTGCTAAATAGTAAATACTCTAATTTGGGTGTGAAAGGCCTGTGGTCAAGGTTTTCTTTTTCCTTTTATCCTTGCTCTTTTACTTTAAATAATAATGGAAATAGTTACTTCTTTATCCCATAATTGCAAATTAAATGTTATTATTATGTTACAATAGTTGATTTTATAATTGATTTTAAAACTATTTATTATATTAGTAATTGTTAAAATGTGTATTTGACATAAATCTCACACCAAATTACTTTTAGAAAATTACGAATTACATAATATCATATTTAAAAAAAAATTGTGACTCAAATAACTACTCTAGTCTCTAAACATAACTATATAAGAGAATCATTATTAATACGTCATTTTATTTTTTTGTCACTATTAAATGGCGATAATAAATTGTAAATGTGAGGTTTATGTTCTCCTTTTGGTGATTATAAGTATACATTTTTCCATTGATTTAATATTTAAGAGGAAAGATTAGTAGAATTTGAAACCTTAATTTAGATTGAGAGAATAAGTTTTATAAGACAAAAAAAACTATAAGTTAATAAAGAAGAAGAGATCAAATAAATACTAAATTACCTTCATAAAATTATGGCTTAGGTTGTATAAATCTTGAGAAATTTATAATTTTTTAATCATGGTCTAAACTAAAATTTTATTAATTAAATATCAAGATTCTTATTTGTATCAAAATTAACTGAATTTAGTATTTATACCTTTAACTATATTACATCTTATATGAACATAAATAAAAATAAAAATTAATTATACATGAACTTTTTTTTTAAATGGTTTTTAACCTTTTAATTTTTAATACTTTTAAAATTATTATACAACTCATTTTACATAACCTTCTAAGTCATTATTAAATTATCATAAAAGCTCTTACGTCATCAATCATCAAATCAATTCATTAAAATGATGCAATTTCATATTAGGAGAATTATGTTATACTTTGTATAAACTAACGTTATATATAGACTTTGATTAGAACATTAAAAGTTGCATTAAGATTTTACATGACAGTTGAATTTGCTTTACTTAAGTCAAATTTACCAAATTTCTCTTGTTTAATCCAGCACTAAATAAATAAAACATACTAAAACTAGAATTTTGACACATTTTGTCACTCTTTTATGTTATTTTCTATGTCTTCTTCATTTTTTAAGCCACTATCTTACCATATCATCTATGAACCTAATTTAAAGATGATAGTTATTTAAATTAAAAGATGCACCATTTCTATCATCTTTAATTTAAAGATGGGTTAACCTTTTAATTTAAGTATTTTTAAAATGCTTACCATATATTTTTAGAACAATTTTGGTGCAATACCATAGGGACTTAAAGATGATGTAGGAAAAATACAACATATTTTAAAAATCAATCTACTATAACTACAATTGAAGTCATGTCATTAACTTTTAGAAATATGGCAATAAAATCCATCAAGATTGACATCTATGGTATTTCGTGAATAGGCAAGGGTTGTAATAATCATTTTTTTCTTTCTTTTAGACTTATCTAACTAATAATCAAGAAAACTTTTGACATGTACCTTTCTATCATCCTTTATTTTTAGCTAGTAATATGAACATGAAAAGAGCACTAGTATCCTTTAACAATCTATTTTTGTAAGGTATCAAAACTTAAAACATATTACCAGTTACTTTTTTTTCCATAAATATTCCATAATCATCAAGGAAAAATCTTCATACAACACCATCTTTTACGTATTGAACCATCTTTTTTATAGATGTCGCCTAAAGGTGTTGCCACTTGACTTTGCTTTATTAAATATGATTAAGCTCAACTGATAACATATAACATTGTGAAGGCTTCCTTTCTACTTAATGTATTAGCCATATTTTTGTGCTTTCCTAATTTATGCTCCTATACAAAGTTATATTTGGTGAGAAATTAGTGCCATTAAGCTTGCTTTGTAGATAATTTCATCTAAGACTTAGAAAAGGTTTAGAAACATTATTTGTATTGACAATAAATTTGGCCACTAAAAGTTACTAAGCAAGGCGATGCACCACTACTAACATCTCGTTTTTATGTATCAGGTATCGTTGCTTAGCACCATTTTGTTTTTTCACTTTTGAAGTCTATATGATGACCTTCTTTCATTATAACACCACTAATAGTTTTGATGGAAACATCAATATGAACCTGAAAAGTGAGACTGAAGTCTAGTAACCTTAGAATGGGTTCACTTAAAATGAAAACTTTTAATTTTTTAAATGCTTTTATGGAATGATTTTAATAAGCACAATGCTTGTTTTTTTTCTCACAACTCAGTTAAGAATGATACTTTCTTTGAATAGCCCATAATAAATTAGAGATAGTAATCTTAAACTAAGAAAGTTTATAAATTCTCATACTATTACAATAACCTACTAATTAATAATATCTTGAACCTTTTCCAAATCCATCTACTTTTGGCCCTTGTTCACTAGTGTCCCAAAAGTCTATTCTCTAGCTAGACAAGCTCATATTTCTCTGCCTTCACCAAGAGCTTATTTTTCCACAATCATTAAAATACTTGCTTCAAATATTAAATGTGTTTTGTTATGTGAGTATTGTTTATGATACTAGTAACCAAATACACCATAATAAAGTTATCTAGGAAGTCATACAACATATCATTCATGCAGTTATAGAAAGTAGTGAGAAAATTCATCAAATTGAATGACATGACTAAAAATTCATAAGATTCTTACTAAGTTACATATTTGTTATTTTTCCTACCTACAATAAGGTATAAATAACTGCTCCTCAAGTCCAACTTAGTAAATAATACATTCTTTGTTAATATGTGAAATATTAAACTAAAGGCTTATGGTATTAGTTCTTGTTGGTTACTTTTTTAACGCTCATTAAATATTGAACTAAATGCTTAAGATAATAATTTTTGTTAGCTACCTTGTTTAACACCTGGTAGTGTAAGCACATGTGCAACACTCTCTCTTACTTTTATTTTGGAATAGAATATGTGAACTAAGGGGAGCTTTAGAAGGTTGGATGAATCCCACCTATAATAATTTGCTAAAATAATTGCTCAAGTCCACTAACTCTAATAAAGTCATCTAATAAGGGTCATACTCCAGAGTGATTAGATTCAAAATGAGGTTGATCTTATGATTGCTTTCTTGATGAGGGAGAATAGTTTTTAGTAACTCTTTGGGCATCATATTAATAAATTACCTTATTACTTATGCAATTGCATTCATAACTTTCACCATATAAATTTTAAGAATATCCCATATGGCTGTAAATTGAACTGCATTTCCTTTCTTAAATCCCTTTTTGATACTTATTACTAAAATATGTACCAAAATTTTTATATGTCCGTTGCACCTATATGATTATAACAATTGATAAAGCATGAATTTTGTTTGTGTAGTGACATTATACTTTTAATATATGAGTATATCATCATCTTCATTACTTAGAGAAGGTTTATGCCAACAATGAGATCAAAATCATCAAGAGGGATCACCATGATATTAAACTTTCCATTTAGATTTCCTATACTCACGGGAACATTATAAGGCAATTCTTATCGCAACTTGGTTTTTCACTGCAACATCCCACTACTATAAGGCAAATACCCGAATACCAGAAGGACATTCAAGTACATACCTTAAGATAATGGTATGTTGGAGCAAAAGCAAATCCAACTTACACATGGCATCATCTAACATACTTAAAAGTCACTAAAGTTTAAAACCATTGATTGCATTCATTCACAATTCTTACACTGATTCCATTGTACAAATATTTACAAAACCTCTTATAAGTTCTAACAAAACTAAAAAATAAATGCTGCGGCACTTCTGGTGTCAGCTGACAGACCTTTGAGCCATAACAAATCCAAAGGGGCCTTTTAGTCCTGTATAAAACACTAGGTCTCCTGTCTCGTACCTGAAAAACTACATTGCAATTTTTTGATGAGTCTTGCGAACTCAATGCGTGAACCATCATTGATGATTTCACCGGATCACAACACACATATCATATATTGCACAAATAGTCATTTTAAACATACATTTATTTTTCAGATACTCACATAACATGGCATATCATATAGTCATTCAACATATAGTCATTCAGTACAACTTTGCAAATCATTCATGAATCTCAGTCTTATAATGTTATATGCATGAGACTCACATTCATTCTTATTGTTGTGACCGAGTGCCTATCACAAACTTATACAAATACTGGCCCAAAGGGCTCAGTCAGAACAGAATCACGAAGTATAGCTCTACGTGCAGAATCAGAAATCACAGAGCAAAGCTCTACGTGGAAGCGCTTCATACTGGCAACTCAACTCACAATGCCTTTATTTGAACATGCATTTTGTGCCATGCATCAAATACATATATGTCATGTATGACAAGCACATATGATGCTCAAACAAAGCTCATAATCATCGGACCTAAGTTCGGCATCTAACTTTCGTTGAGAATCAAATGTCATTCAGAAATTTATATCAAATCAAAGTACTTCCAACACATGCCCAACTATTAAAATCCTCGGACTTCAAGTTTAGAATTCAGAAACAATTCACAAACAATTTAGTAATATGGAAGTTTAACAAATCAAATCAATTACAAACACATAAATCCTAGGAAATCATCTAGGTTGACTCACATTACGCTCTAATAAGCTATTGCCTGGGTGGACTAGCAATGTCTGTCTGGCATCCACTTAGCTCCTTTGTTGAAAACTCTAAAAGCTTCAACCATCTTCAAGCCCTAACTCTATGCAGAAATCACTTATTTACTGTGAACATTAAATATCTTCTAATTTTTCTTAAGGGAGAAGAAACACTAGCATAGGAAGTGATGTGGGATATGGAAAAAGTAAAGTTAACTCTCGGAAGGAGTTTGATGGAAAACTCTGTGTATGGGAAGAAATTCGGAGAAGATGATAACAAGGAAAGAACTTAGGAAAAGAACAAACCCCAATTTAACTCTCGGATAACTCAAACTTACTTCTGACAAATGATAAAGGCAACTTTACACTTGTCACTTTTCCTAAGCTCCAACTCTAACTAAGTCTCTTTTGAACTAACTCCATTAATTCTATCTTTACAATCCAACTATCTCCAAATATTTTTTTTGATTTCCTGTTCCCTATTTTCCACAATACTCTATAAATTCTGAAAGTAAATCCTAGATTCACCAAAATTCACGAATACAATCCTTCCACTAATCAATAATATTTCTAATATAAATAAATTCCAAATTCACAAATTTCCCAAAAATCCCAATTTAATACAATTCTACCCGAAATCATTCATGAATGCATGTACAATTATTTTCATATGCAAAACTTTTACTATTCACGTGTATGAGCATGCTATATTATGCATGAACATGAGATGTGTTTTTTCTAATCTCTCAGTAATATCTCACATTTACTCCTTTAACCTTAACATGGGTAACGGGATGTTACAACTCTCCCCTCCTTAAAAAAATTTCATCATCGAAATTATTATCTAATTGATAAAAAATGTAGGGGTATTAATTTCTTACATGATTATCCGTTTCCCATATGGCTACCTCATGAGCTAGATGCTAGGTGCGGTGCGATAGATGAATATGTAGATCCTAGATCTACTAATGCATATACTTCAAAATGAAACATTATTCACTACACCTGCTACCGCATCTGGAGAGTTCGGCACTTCCTGTGTGGTGATAGCATAGACCCTGACTTGAGGTTGTAGCTAGTTACTTCACACCTCAGTCCTGACACTGGGCCCTGTTAACTGAGTTCTACCTCTACCTCTGTACCTCTGTGTAGGTTTGCAAACTCCACTCTGCTGAGTCGAAGTCTCAGTCATAGCTCCTCCTCTAGCTTCAGACTGTGTTCCCGGCATCTCCGGACAATCTCTAATCTGATGCTCATAAGAGCCACATAGAAAACAAGCTCCAGTTTCTCTCCAACATTCACCACCATGCCTTTTTCCACAGTACTCACACTCAGGTAGTTGTTGAGACTGGCTGGAGGACATTTATCCACTACCTCTCCTAGTCTGGACAAATTCACTTCTTGAACGAGATCCGGATTGTCTCAATCTAGTTTGGAAAGACGATATGTTCTAACGTTTCCTGAAACTTTTGCCTGAATCAATATGAATTTCTTCTTACCTCTTACCTCTATCTTCCTGTCTACTCTTTCCTTGACCATCCTTCAACAACTGTTCAATTCTAATTGAGCCTGCCTGAAGTTTCGTAAAACTACCCAAATTAGAAATAGCAAGCCTCGTTCTGATCTCCATATTCAAACCATCCTCAAATCGTCTACATTTATCTTCTTCAGTTGGGATTAGTGCAATTGCATACCCCATCAGCTCATTGAACTTTATTTCATAGTCCGCTACTGAGGGCCTGCCTTGTTTCAGATCCATAAACTCTTTCATCTTTCTGTCCATATAAATCTTCGGCATGTAATTCTCTTGGAAGACTCTCAGAAAATCACCCCTGGTTAAACTACAAGGTTTGGTGGTACTTCCCGGGACAGTCTTCCACCACTGGTATGCAGGACCTTGTAGGAGTGAGACTGCATAATCAAACCTCTCACCTGCCTCACAGTCCATCTGGTCGAACAGTCTTTCAGTTCGCTCAAGCCACCCTTCTGCTTTAGCCGCGTCTGTACTTCCGTAGAAGTCCACAGCCCCTTACTTCCTCAGCTTATCATATCTCCTTTCTTGCCTCACGGGAATTCTCCGAGGCATCCCAGCAAACTCAGGTACAGGAGACTCTACATTGGCTCCTACAAACTCCATGTCAGCTGACTCACTAATTGGATTTCCTATAGAAGGTGACCTATAACAAACAAAAGTGGTGATCACCACCTAAATATCTCACTATTTATCATATTTCAACTCATATTTGCCCTTAAAGATGCCAAATCATGCTCTGATACCACCAAGTGCAACATCCCACTACCATAAGGCAAATACCCGAATACCGGAAGGATATTCAAATACATATCCTATGATAATGGTATATTATAGCAAAAGCAAATCCAACTTACACATGGCATCATCTAACATACTCAAAAGTCACTAAAGTTTAAAACCATTGATTGCATTCATTCACAATTCTTACACTGATTCCATTATACAAATATTTACAAAACCTCTTATAGGTTCTAACAAAACTACAAAATAAATGCTACAGCACTTCTGGTGTCAACTGATAGACCTTTAATCCATAACAAATCCAAAGGGGCCTTTTAGTCATGTCTAAAGCACTAGGTCTCCTGTCTCTTACCTGAAAACCACATTGCAATTTTTTGATAAGTTTTGCGAACTCAATGAGTGAACCATCATTGATGATTTCACTGAATCGCAACACACATATCATATATTGCACAAATAGCCATTTTAAACATACATTTATTTTTCAGATACTCACATAATATGGCATATTATATAGTCATTCAACATATAGTCAATCAATATAGCTTTGTAAATCATTCATGAATTTCAGTCTTATAATGTTATATGCATGAGACTCACATTCGTTCTTATTGTTGTGACCAAGTACCTATCACAAACTTATACAAATACTAGCCCAAAGGGCTCAGTCAGAATAGAATCACAGAGCATAGCTCTACGTGCAAAATCAGAAATCACGGAGCAAAGCTCTACGTGGAAGCGTTTCATACTGGCAGCTCAAGTCACAACGCTTATCTGAACATACATTTTGTGCCATGCACCAAATACGTATATGTCATGTATCACAAGCACATATGATGCTTAAACAAAGCTTATAATTATTGGACCTAAGTCCAGCATTCAACTTTCGTTGAGAATCAAATGTCATTCAGAAACAATTCATAAACAATTTAGTAATATGGAAGTTTAACAAATCAAATCAATTACAAACACATCAATCCTAGGAAATCATCTAGATTGACTCACAGTAAGCTCAAATAAGCTATTGTCTGGGTGGACCAGCAATGTCTGTCTAGCTTCCGCTTGGCTCCTTTGTTGAAAACTCCAAAAGCTTCAACTATCTTCAAGCCCTAACTCTATGCAGAAATCACGTATTTACTATGAACATTAACTATCTTCTAAATTTTCTTAAGGCAGAAGAAACATTTGTTAGTATAAGTCGACTTGTACTTTGGTAACTCGACTTATATCTTTACAGTACTGTAAGATTGTTAGAGTAGTGCCCTAAAGGCAATCGCCTTCAGCGCGTTTTGTACAAAATCTTTTATCAATAAATAAAGCAAGGCATGTTTCATTAATTTGGTGTTCATTATTTATGAATTCATAGATATGGATCTATAAGCAAATTAATGAGGTCCGTGATATATGACATAGCATGAAGGAAATTATGATGCGATCATACTACTGGGATTCCTATCATGTGCAATTATGTCAGTATCTAAATTATCCCTAGTCATAGGATTGATGAGACTGGACATCGTCAATCCGGATAGACTAGCACATGTCAAACTCCTTGATTTGATCAAGCAGTGGATCTCAGAAACTGTAAATATGGGATGTTTAGAGTTGACATGTGGATGCTTAC
>JAOSBP010000008.1:14625049-14637157 GCA_027563825.1 Erythroxylum mucronatum | reverse complement strand
GAGTTTGCCCCGGTTAGGTTCTCCGATCTCTGCGTGGATACCGTTAGAGACGGTCTCCTTTGGTCGTTACGGTTTGAATATCTTATATAGACACATGGATCCTGGATTTCGGGAAGGTCCCGGAACAAAAATTTTTGTTTTTTCGCACCGAAAGTATGTGATACTTTCACCGGGATTTTCCTACAACATTAGCAGTGGAGGAAGTGATGTGGGATATGGAAAAAGCAAAGTTAACTCTCGGAAGGAGTTTGATGGAAAACTCTGTGTATGGGAAGAAATTCGGAGAACATGATAACAAGGAAAGAACTTCGGAAAAGAATAAACCCCAATTTGACTCTCGGATAACTCAAACTTACGTCTGACATATAATAAAGGCAACTTTACACTTGTCACTCTTCCTAAGGTCCAACTCTAAGTAAGTCTCTTTTGAACTAACTCCATTAATTCTATTTTTACAATCCAACTATCTCCAAATATTTTTTTTTATTTCTTGTTCCCTATTTTCCACAATACTCTATAAATTCAGAAAGTAAATCCTAAATTCACCAAAATTCACAAATACAATACTTCCACTAATCAATAATATTTTCAATATAAATAAATTCCAAATTCACAAATTTTCCAAAAATCCTAATTTAATACAATTCTACCGGAATCATTCACTTAGATTGACAAATAAAAAGAGATACTTAATTAATAAATATTTACTTGTAAATATGATACTTTTAGACTTGGTCCTAATGGTATTATTTCCTTATATGTGTTCCATTACAAATGTGAGGCACCTTTGATCTATCAAGTAGTTTGAGTTTACAACTTCTAGGCTTGGTAACATCTTTGACATGGTATGATCCTATGCAGTTTGAGGATAGCTTGCCTTTAATTTTTTTTCTCAATAAGAATTTTGATTTTTGTAAATCTAAGTCCTTGCAATAAAGGTATTAATTTTTTATGTGAGTGTTTATTCATTTGAACCTTTGTTGGTATCCTTCGTTTCTCATGTTTGCGACTTTCTTGTGCTCTTCAATTAAGTCAAGTTTGAACTAAAGTGAATTACAATTAGTTGGAGAATTATGCACCATTACCCTTAGAATTTATAATCTTAATTGTATATAAATTAAGAATTCAATAATCTCCAGTAGGCGTTTTAGTTATTTTCAACATGTTTATATTATTTCGAAGATCTCTTAAATCGAAGTTCCTATTACATCGTCAATTTTGATTTTCAGGCCTTATAATATTTAATTTCTTATTCTTCATAAAATTCACTTAAGTCCTTATTATCAAATTTAATCATATTATTTATGGTTACTACTAAGAGGTCTCTATACCTGATTTTGATGTTTCCCTTTAGAAAATTTTTGATTACCTTCTCTACTTTGTTGACTAGTACTCCATACCTAATTATAATATTCCTACTTCATTGCCTTTTAGTCTTCTTAACCATGATCATAATGACCAACTATTTGGAGTAGTTGACTTCCTTAATATAGTCTTCATGTAGTAGTTTAGTTACCTCTTATTCTATGACATGTTGTCTCTATATTGAAAATTTTCTCTCTTTTTACTTTATCAACTTAAAAAGAGGTTTACCATTCATTCTATGATAAATTATCTCTTCACTCACCCTAGAAATGTCTTATGGGCTCTAAATGAATATATCTAAGTGTTAAAGTAAGAACTTTACCATGTCTTCTTTAGTTACCATATTAGTTGGCTTGAGATGTGTATGCCTAAGAAACATAGTGGATTAGGTGTTCTTCCAATTAGAATTCTTAATTATTTCCTACTTATAAAGAGACTTTGGAGAAATGAGTGCATTCCTACTACATAAAAGGTTAGAACTTTTGGAATGCCAAAATTCCTGCCAATGCCTCTTTACTCATGAAATTTTACCTTAGAGGATCATATAAATATATGGCCAATAATGGTAGGAATACTTCTTTTTGGCATGATTTGTGGACCCCCTTTGGTCCCCTAATATCTATTATAGAAGTAGCTTCCTTGTAAGGAGTCTTACCTTCCAATATTGTAATTGCTGAAGCCTTCTACATTATGAATCACTTTGCCTTATTACTATTGCATGCATTATCTGGTTTCTTATCTAATGTTGTTCTCAACAACTCTAGAGAAGAATTAATTTTGTGGATGCATACCTAATTTATTATTTTCACTAATGCATCATGCTGGTGTCTCTTTAAGAATTTCATTCATATTGTCTCCTAGAAAAAGCTTGCATGGCAAATACATAATTCTCCTAGTGCTTCAATCACTTTTTGGTTAGCCATTAGGAATAGACTTCGTACAGTGGATAGAATAGCCAACTTTTCATCTTTTCCAAATTGGTGTATCCTATGTAAGTCATCTACTAAAATGTGGAACATATATTCTTTTAGTGCCAACACATTCAATACATATGGTCTACTATTCTTCAACTTTGCAACATTGTTAATCCCCTAAGTTCTTGTTTAAGTATTATTGAGTGGTGTACTAATGTTTAGATGGAATTTGAAGGTGATTTATGGGTGTTTAGAGTTGCATTTAGTTATTTATAATTTGGCTTATGCGAAGAGAGAAATAACAAAATCTTTTATGAATCTTACAATAACAAAAAGACTTTTCTACAAATCATTTACTGAATAATCATACAACATATATGTGCCTACAAGGATAAACATTGTTTTAGTCCTCAATTTCAACTTGGAAAATCAATTAACTTCCTTTGATTAACTTTTGTTAGTTGATTCCTAAGTGTAGTTATTAATGATCTGTTAGTATATGTGTTGTATAGACAATATTGTCTTTTAATTGTATAGTTTTGTATGAACTTGTTTTAACCGTTTTGCCTAAAAGCTTAATATATTCTTTCTTTTGTAATTTTTTTATTATCTGTAATTGATCTACCTTAATGATCTTAGATTCTGGGGACCTTCTTACTATAACCTAATCTATTTCTTCTCTTGGCTTACCCCTAATTTCCTTTATTGGATCCCTAACCTCTAACTATTCTATATACATATTATAAGCAATGATTCTTTCTTCAAGTCTCTAAAATAGCGTTGTTTTGCTATTCTTTGGTCTCCACATACCTTTATCACCCTATTCGGGGTTGGAAACTTTGCGATGAGTTAGTATCATATGCATCATGTATACGAATATCCTACATATTATGAAATTATATAGATGGTTTCCTTACCACGTAGAACTACACCATATTTTTTTTAATCCAAGTTGATCCCATCCATAATTTCATAGTCAAAGAGATCTTCCCCTTGATACATATTTAATAATCCACAAAACGAAGTAAAGGTAAAGTGACATGTATTAGTATATCAATTGTGATGCTTATATTTTTATAGGAATCATAAAGGAAGTTATTAGACACACTTCATATATCCACAAAGACTTTTTTTAACTAAGGAGTTAGCAATTATTAGGATTACAACCACGACATCTTTAATAGTGGTTAATCAAGGAACTTTTTTCCCTTCTTCAAAAGGAATATCAAATACCTTCATCCTTTTTATATACCTATTGTAATCGAGTTTTTCATTATAAATATATATATGTGGGACTTTTCTTAAACACAATTATCCCTCGGATCACCTCCAATGATCATATGGATCACCTTTTAAGTGAGATGTTACAAGGATAAAGTAAGTAATAAATCTAACCTCCTACTATTATTAAGTTAATAATTGAGAGAGTGATTGGTAACTAAATATATCAAGTTACCACTAGAAACAAATAACTAATGATAGAGAAACATATATGATATAAATACTTATATTATAATTAACCTAGCATCATCTTATATTTTTGATTCAACTGTATATGAATTTTATTATTTTGACTAACTAAGTCTCATAGTGTAATGAATTTTCATCTCTCAATACAACCACCTATCCCCCAATTTATTAACTAAGATGTCTATTTGATTAACCGATCAAAGAATATACTAAACTATATGGAACTTTATAAAAAGTCACATTAATTCTAGAATCATCATACAAGTCTATAGCTAGTACTTCATTCATTCCTTAACATAAGTGCCTAAGTCAATTTATAAGTAGGTTCTTTCAACAAGCCTACATGAGAATTCAAATTAGGTTTAAGTTTTCTCTTGTATAACCAACATTAATAATAAAAAATTTCACAAATATATAACTTTTTATATATAAAACTGAATTAATCTATACAAGAATAAATTATGGTTCCTCGTAATCTAAATGGAAAGTAAAACTATCCTTAAATCATCCTTGAAATAACAAAAAGTTAAAAGAATAGAAGAAATCGTTTCAAAGGTTTCCCCCATTGAAGATAATATCCCTTGATATGATCCACATCTTTGGAATGATTCTTAACCCTCTCTGTTGAATATGACTCTCATATGTGTTTTAGGACTTCTTTATCTCTCTCTAATTGTAGCACCCCACTCTTACAAGACACGTACTTGACATCCTGAGTGATGTTCGAGTGCGTACCCCGTAAGGGTGGCATACTAGAATAGTCAAGCACTTGAAACTCAGTACAAAATTTTCAAAAATAGCACAAGCGTATGCGGAAATCAATAATCAATTGGGCCTACTTTATTTATAAACTTTTTCAATCACAAGGGTTACAATAATTTCACAAATCATCTGAATTTCATTAGTCAGTAGGGGCCATTACAGATACAAAATACTTAAATTTGTAATTGTTATTGTTGGACCCCATTTTCGGAGCCCAACATTGGACATGGGATCATGAAGCTTGAGCGTGGAGGAAGACTTAGAATTTGGAACTTTAATAGAAAAATCCTTCGGAAGCAAAGCGGGGTCCCCGCAACGAACATATGGGAGAAATCCCACATGTTCCCTTTGTGTTAATTTCACCGCGGCGAAGAAAACCTTGGAAATTATCTTCGCCACGACAAAGTCGCCGCATGAAAGTAAAACACTTTCAAGTTGATTACGCCGCGGCGAACTCTTGGCTTCGCCACAGTGAAAACCCCTGCAGCAAAACCCATAAACCCAGATCAACCTACCCTATTGAATGCAAACATAAATCCTTTCAACCACTATCATCAATTCAACCCAAAAACAAATTGGATAAGAACTTAACCTCAAACAAGTTCTCAAAATCTTAATCTCAATTCCACATCCGGATACTTTGCGAAAACATGAAAGTCATAAACAACCCAAATATATTTCATTGACATCAAAAGACAAAAGTTTTTACGAAGCTTTAATGGCATTTTAAGGCACAATACATCAATTGAGTTCGAGAACCAAAAATACAAAATACACTAGAACTAGTAGAACTTGAAATGCAGCTAAAGCCTTGAAATCACAAAAATCTAACTTAAAAAAATACAAAAGTACACCAATTCGGAGTGATGCTGTAACTCTTGACCTACTCGATCTCTTGCTCATCACCTATATAGGGGAAGGAGAATGGGGGTGAGTTTAAAGCTAGTGGGTAACAATTTTATAACCAGTAACAAGCAAAATCATTGAAATATTTTACATTAAATCATAAGCACATATTTCTCTCATTTTCGTCATGCAATCCAATTCACAAACAACACAATTTATGCATTCATCAACTTGTTCACAAATCATAAACACATAAGCACATCAAAATGGTTTGGGTGGATCCAAAACAGAACATACTACACATTTCTACATAATAGTCCTATGTAGTCGTGAACAGAACGTGCTATCGCAATCCTACTTAATGGTCTTGCGTAGCCGTGAACTTATGGGAGTCCATGAAGGAGCTCCATATCACTAGCGGGCAGGCGGGAGAAGCCTTTTGTCAAAGTGCACTTGACTTAACTTAGGGGACCATCATAAACCCACATAATATGTATTTCATATCTTGTAAACTTATTGCCTAAAATGGCACATTTTTTCGAAACTTGATTTCATAACCCTAACATCGTTTAAAAAAAATCAATATTCTTTCAAAAACATTTCTATCATTCATTTCATAAACCAATAATACAATTCATATATAAACATGTAGCACATTCTTCAAGCATTAAAAAGCAATAAATGAACATGTATAAGGTAGTTAAAAATCCTTTATTTCCGTTCTTTCAAAAGAAGCACTTATAGCTTATTACTCAATTATAAAAGTGTAACCCACCTTGAATTTCCTTGCTTATAGCTTGATCAAATGTGTCCCTCTTTTGCTCCTCTTGCCTCACTTGATTTCCTTAAACAATAACCAAAATTCTATTCAATTTGGTTCAATAATTGGAAAGTTACTACCTAAACAATTGCGGACTGTTCTTATGCTAAAACAATATTCTATGCTTAACTTCCATCCAAAAATTGAGATTTTAGAAACTAAATTTAGACTCGATTCTCTCATGAAATTTGTAGCCCTATGTCTCAGTTTACACCAAATAAAAAATCACTCAATCTAGACATCTATAGAGAAAGTTATGCCCAAAATACTAAAGCATGTTCATGCAGGAAAAATAGAGTTCGTCGCGGCGAAGTCAGAAGTTCGCCGCGGCGAACTTGTCCAGAAATCCACTCCGAAGACATATTTTGCTACTTTTTCCAATTTTTAACTTCCCACTTTTCACATATAACCTATCTTAGACCTAATCCATCTCTTCTACTTCATTTTCAACTTCATTTCAAGCCAATATCATTCACAAACTCATTCATGGTCTATCTTTGATCATTAACCCCAAAAAATGTAAAACATTAACTAATACCATTCATCAACAACTTCCTACCCATATTCAATCTTGTTTTTCACTTCTAACTATCACTAGATATGCTTCATCTAGCAATCAAGAAGGTTTAATGCTTATACTTACTTGATTTAGCTTCAAATTCTTCAAACTCTTCAAGATCTCCAAAAACCCTAATTTTCTTCTTTCTTTTCTTCTCTTCGTTCACTCTCTCTCCCCCCCCCCCCTCTTTTATTCACGATTTTGCTTCTTCAATTTCAAGACTCCAATTTTCCTTTTCCCATTCTACCCTTCCTTTAATGCCTTATAAGTTTTAGACTTAAGTGATCTTCCTAGAATGCCCCTTATGCATTCTTGCTTCTTCAATTTAACTTACGCCATCCTATACTCTAACTAATTTTTAATTTCTCCATTTAATACTTCTAATTTCTCCTTATGCTAAGGAGATCATGGACTCCATTCTAAGAAAATAAAATAAAGCAAAATAAATAAACAAATAAATGAAGAAAAATTTTGGGGTCCAACGTTAAGATTTATTCAAAAAGGCACAAGATATTTATATAATAAAAATGAGATGATGATTGATGCAATAAATGATCTAGGATACAACATACAAAGGCCTTGTTTGCCAAACAGTGGATTGCATTATATGTTAGTTGATTCTATCAGCGGTTAACTGATAGCTGATTCTATCAGCTGATTTGACCATCATATAACATCAACTGTTTATTAAAGATGCTTAGTAAAATTAACTATTTATGATTAGCTGTTGATGTGTAAAATAACTTATAAGGGCATGATTTTTTAAAAAAATTATAAGGGCTTGAATATTATATTTCTTATTATTTCGTTGAATATTCTTATAAGAATTTAGATATAGATATTTAATTTTACAAAAATTAAATTTATAATTTTAATAAAAAACATAACAACAACAATAACAACAACAACAACAACAATAATAATAATCCAACGTTAAATTCTCTATTAATATGAATGATGTAGCGAGCTACATCATGTTAATATTTTTTCATATAATATATATGAATTTTATTATTTAATAAATTAAAAATATCTATAATTATAGTATGATACAAATACAATATATAGTAGTTATATACTAAAAATATTAATTTGATGTGACTCTTTATGTTCAAAAACTTAATATTATGGTACTTTTAAATGTAAACTAATATTATAAAATTAAATAAAGATTAAAAATTTTAATTAACCCCTTTATTAAATTCTTTCAAACTCCACAACATAATTGTACGATTAAAAAAAAGTCAACTTTGAAAACACACAGAAGAAAATTAGAGAGTAAAGTGAATGGTAATATTGTCATTAGACAAACAGCTAACTCCAAAACTTTCTCTTATGGAAGATTTAGAAATCAATTTATTAGGGTTAAATAAGCTAACCAATAAATCATTCACTAAACCACATTGACCAACAAGAAAAATAAGAGAATAAAGACCATGAGCTATGAAAGCATAAAAAGTAATACCTGCAAACCAGTAGTACGGTTCGGAAGCATGCAAATTACCAACACCCTCCAAGGATCATGGGCATGATCCTCTTGAAGCAGCAGAAACTCCGAGCATGATGGCTTCCATGTATTATCTGGAGATTTTCTTTGGTACGCCCCATCTACCATCACTACAACAAAGCTGAATTTCATAGCTAAAGATTTAAAAAACGTCCCCTGTAGTTTTTAGTTATGTTTTGATTTTGTTGCCAAATGTGTCGCCAAATCTCCAAAGCTGAAAATTATAGGCAATGTTTTGAGGAATTATTACCGATAGGTTTGTCTACACTTATTTTTTGTAGCCAAAAACTATTAACTACTTTTTCTAGATCCTAGCCAAAAGTTTTTAGTTATGTTTCTAGGAATGTAAATAAATATAATTAGTTACATTTTTTGAAACATAGCGAAAGTTATTTTTGCTACAATTTTAGAAATATAGTCAAATATTTTTAACTACTTTTTATAAAATGTAGCTAAATTTTTTATCTATGTTTTAATCAAATGTTATAAAAAAATATTTGTTACATATTTAATCCATATTATTGTATATAATGTATCGATATTTTTATTGCAAAGGTATTATACGTAAAAAATGTACAAGAATAACTGATAATTTGAAGTATTGCATGTAAAAAGTATAATTCTATTAAATTATATCAACAAAAAGAATATTCTTCGAATACAAGATTTTAATAACAACTTTAACAATTCTTATAAACAAAATAATAAACACATAGAATAGTTTACAAATTATAAATGTGAGATTACAAAAGAAAATATAACATAACTGGAAAGATTAGCTAGGTTTGTTCATGTTGATGAATCTGTAATAATCCAAAAAGCTTAGTTAAAATATACTAAAAATATTGTAAGTATTGAAACAATAAGTTTTAATTAAAGCAAACATCATGTAACTTTATCGTTCATGACATAATCATTTAGTAATTACATCTTCATCGATTATGTAATATGAGAAAAAAGTATTAAATTTAAAATATAATACAAATAGGGAAAAAAAGAAAAATAAGTAAAGCAGTGGAGATTTATTAAAATTACATCTAAATTCCACAAATTGGAGGAAGATAAGTATGTGAAGCATAATGTATGTGATCTTCCAAAACAGTTTATACCTAGGTATTGCATAAATGGTAGTGACTCTTGGACTCTCAGTTATATTGTGCCAGGTGTAGTGTGACATTGCGCGATAACGCAGAAGAAAACTGTGAGAATTCCACGTAAATTGTCTGAACATAATTAGCAATGGATTCACAAAATTCAAAATCGTAGAGTGCTTGATGAATCAAAAAGATTCATACTTCCCGTTATATACGAATGATAAAGTTGTGAGAATCACGAGAGCAACTTCACGATCGATAGAAAATGCCTGAAATTATGCATAATTAAGTTTGTTTTCAATTAGGAAATGAAAAAAGAGGGTGATAGAAAAGGAAAGTAATCTGGCAAAATAATAATAGAAACAATCCAACAAAATATTCATTGAAAACTATTAAATATAATAACTTTATCATGTAAGCACTCAACAATCTAATTACCTGTGAGTAAAACAAAAAGTAATTGTTGTAACATATATGCATTGGATGCTTCAGCAAGGTTAAAAATACTCTACTTAATAAGAATAAAGCTTGACAAAGAAAGACAATCAAGATAGTCCAAAAGCACTTCATCTCTAGAATTCCAGGATCAATCACTAACTTGAATTTTAAGTTGCCATTAACTCTAAATTTCTTAAAGATGCTAACGGCTAAATCTAAATTTCAGAAGTTGGAATTGTTGGCTTTGAATGTCTCGTTTGAGCACTTTTAAATAGCCATTTTATGGTGAAATATGGACCTTAAAAGTAAATATAAAACCTAAAATTGCATATTCAACAAGAACCAAAAGTAGGGTACACGTGAAAGCAGGAAAGAACTTTGAACAAACACTGAGAAGGCATTGCCGATAGGAGTTTTGGAGAGGAAGGGAATGAACTCACCATCGCTCCCAGCAGCGTGCTTGTCATGAACATGTACAGGAAGTTCACCAACAACTGAATTGCTATGCTTGAGGTGATATAAGAGAGGTCAAACCGTTGGATGACATTGAACAACACGGCTGTAGCATCATAGAACACACCTTCTCCAAAGACTATACTGTATCTGTAAAGGCATTTTTTCCTGGTTAAGGATCTCGCATATCAAGTATAAAACTCAGCAACAAAATAAAATTAAGTTTATTTTGTTCTCAGCCTAACAAGTAAAGTCTCTGAACAAATGCATACCTACAAGACACAAACGAATCTGTGACTGAAAAGATTGCTCCAAGTGCTAAAACAATGAAAGGCAAAGCAACAATATTAAAAACAATTAAACAAACCAGTAGATGAAGTTCCATTCAAGTCGAAGATTATTCTACTAACTATTTTTCTTCTTTAAGATAGCTCACTGACAATGATAAGTGTCAAATCTAGAGAATAAATTCGCATAAGGCTCTATAGGAAGGAACTAAATGTCTTTCATCTAAATGTTTTCCAAATTAAAAGGGCATTTCAACTGAAAATCACCAACTCTTAAAATGAGATGAAAGCTAACTTTTGAGGAGAGACATATGCCAAAATAATCCCCTATCTCTAGTACACCAACATCAAATTTTTTGAACAACTGTGCTTCACCTGAATCAATGATCAAAAGGTTACCAACATGATAATAAATCAAATAGCTTCCCATCTGATGCTAGAATATGTTGGGTTTTAGAACCAGAAATTAACCCAGAAAAAAGAGTGGAAAAAAGGTAATGTAAGAGACAATTTATTGGTGGGTACACTTTACACTAACGTTGAAGGTCTAAATATATGAGCAATAAAATAACAAACTTAGCTAATATCTTGGTAAAAATTAACCAAACAAATAAAAAGTTTAAAAGTTTAAACACCTAAGATAAAAGGGCAATCTAAACAAACTTGGATAGCTCAGATAAAATAGGACTACATTTTTAACAACTTTAAATCATTCTCTAACATTTCCTCTCGATTCAAAATCGTAAGACTTTTTGAATATAATAATGTACTTCCCATCGCCTTTCAATGGTTGGAGCACTTATCTCCAAAAGCTACTTCTTGGTGCACTTCTCACTAATATTAAAAAAATATTTCTTCTTCTTCAGCAACAAGTGCCAAATTGACACTTTCTTCAGTCTTATTTTCACAATTTCTTTGTACACACCCAAACTTCTTGCACTTGAAACACTGAGCCTTTCCTTTGTGCCAACAATTATCTTTATCATGACCAGGTTTCTTGCAAATATCACATTGAGATGAGTTTGTCCTTTTAAAGATGAGGCTTTTGCTAGATAAACCCCCTCAACTACCTGTTGAGTTGCTTCTTTTGTCAACATCTTTCTTTACTCACAAGCATGCAGAGTATTGATTAATTCAGGCAAGATAATTTGATTGATATCTTTTGAATTCTCTAGAGATGAAAATTTTGCCTCAATCTTTCAACAAGCTTACAAGCTTTTTCTACGATTCTGCTATCAGGTATCTCTTCTCCCATCAATCTAATTTATTTACCACCATCATTAGCCTGTCAGAAAACTCTTGTAAAGTCTCCTTTTCTTCCATTCTTAGAATCTCAAAATCTCTTTTAAAATTTAACACTTGCATCCACCTTATTCTATCGTTGCCATGATAGAGTTCCCTAGCTATTTCACAATCCATAATTCTTGGAAAAATTAATCCAGAGGCAGTAGCATAAATTTGAGATAAGGCTCTTAGAGCTTTAACTTCTTCATCTTCACGAGTCCTAATTTGATTGAGTGTTGGGTTATTTACTAGAGGTGGCATTTGTTTTTCACCTTCAACCCACTGCCACAAGTCAATACCTCTCAAGTG
>JAOSBP010000008.1:14570834-14611964 GCA_027563825.1 Erythroxylum mucronatum | reverse complement strand
GAATTATGGATTTTGCGTATGGAATTGGAATGTAAACTTGTGTATGGTTATGGTATGTAGATGAGATGAATGTGAATGTGCCTTGGGTAGATGTGATTAATTGCGTTTGGATTCCGGACAGGAGGTCCGATGATGTTGATTGATTGAGAATTATTGAAGTGCTATGGGTATGATTATGTGTTTGATTGTATTTGGATTCCGGACAGGAGGTCCGATGAATTGTGATGTTTGAGCTGAAATATTGAAGTGCCTATTGAGTATGATTTGTGTATTTATGGATATGTATATTAGGTGTCTATTGGTAAAAAGAAAAGAACAATAAGTTTTAGGTTGATTGGATTAAATTGATGAGATATGATTGTTTTTGACGAGTTAAATGAATTGAGGTTATGGAATTGATGAATTTCAAATGAGAAATCGAGTTGCTTTGTATGAGATTGAATAAAGATGAATAAATAAAAAAGGAAAAAAATTTATACCGATTTGGATTAGTTTAGACCGAGGGTGTTGTATGGTTTCCAACGCGTAATTTTTCTAAAGTGCACGTTTTCGGATGTCGGACTTTGACTTAAGTTTGATTTGCGATATGATTTCCGAGCCTTTCAATTTTTCTTTGGCTCCTTAAGAATTCGATTTCTTTCGTTTCCGCACGCTTTTTGTTTTCGATTTGTGTTTCGCATTTGTTTTGGCCCACTTTCGGGTTTAGGATTTCGTTCGTTTGTTTCGCTTTCCGTTTTCCGTTTTCCAGTTGGGGTCCGGTTCCAAAATCGGGTCCCAACAATTGGAGCTTAGAAAATAAAGCTAGATAAAAGGGAAAATATATAAGTTTAAACAAATGACAAAATTTTTTGTGTGATCAACTACTATATGCTATTATGGACATTATGGTTATTTCTTCGTATTATTTTAAGTCTTTCCCTTACCTTTCCTACTAAGTCTCCTCCTACTTCCTAATGTGACTTCTTCTTTATAAATGAAGTTTTGATTTTTTATCAAATGAATTTATAACTAGATTTATGTTTTCTTTAAAGGATAAATTCCTTTCCTGAACATTCTCCACCTTTTCTTTTTCAATTTACCATTCTAATTCAATTTCGTATTATCATCTATTTCCATCATTGGTTTTGTGCTACATGAAATAGCATTTGTCAAGCTTAGTTCTTGTTCATTCCTATCATCTTGAGAAGTAATTTGTATAAGTGTTTTTGGAAGCTCTTTATTCATTTCCACTTGAATGCAAATTCTAATATAGCTAATTCTATTTAAGAAAATTATGTTTCCATCCATAAATAGTGGCTTTCTAATGGAACTAGCTAGGTGGATTAATCATATAATGCTATAATATTCTATAATATTTTAATGGAATATTATAGCATCATATGATTAATCCACCTAGCTAGTTCCATTAGAAAGCCATTATTTATGAATATTACGAAAATGATAAATGATAATCATTTTTATGTTAGTTTTGTCTAATACCATACTTGGCTTCCATTATTAGAGTAAAAATGGCTTCCAATTAACATGCCAAGGTCCTCACTCTAGAATTTTCAAAACATTAACTCTATCACTAAATTTAAACAAGAAGAAATCCTCTTTATTGATGAGCATTGTTTCCAGACCAAGGTTTTTCCATTTATCTTCTGCCTAGTTCTTCATTAAGGGGAAGGATGGCGTCTTGTCTATAAAGTAACTAACTAGTGTGCTTGACCATCTTAAAGCTTCAGTCTAAAAGGCTTTCGGGGGTAGTGAGACCACCTATGGGTCTTCTTCTTCTAATTAAGGAACTTATTTTAGTTTGAAATGTGGAGACAAGTCCCCTAAGACCTGGGACTAAGTCCTTGTCTTAGTTAATGTAGATGGATCCTGAGCTTGTAAGCTTGCTACAAACTCAATGGGGAGAGTAGTAGTCATCTCTAAGCTAAGATTTTGACCTACTTAAAGGTTCAACTTCTGTTTTTGGAAGTAGAAAGCTTTATGACCTATTAGTTGGCTATAAGAGACGCAAGATTAAGGGTGAGCTGGATATATGTTGGATATTGCTAGTGGCCAAAGAAAAGAAATTAAAGAGTATCAAAGACCTGTTTAGCCAAAAATAAAACTAGGCAAGATAACCTATTTTTGTTACCTAAAAATGTAACAAAATTTTGAAAAAATAAGTATACAAAAGGTTTTGGTGCTGAAAATGAAAGTTAGACCTGTTGAACAGAAGGAAGACACTCTCTCTAGCCAACTATTTCAAGAGGCATTACTTTATCTCTACCTCGTCTTTTATAATAAGGTACAATCTAACCTAGAAATTATATCTTTCATTTATCTTTTCACGTATATTTATGCTTTTTCCTAATAAATTTTTAATGTTTATGCTTTTACATAATTTAGTTGTTCTAATATTTTTAAAAGTTTTAATTAGGTTCTTATATTAATTAAATTTGGCAATAGAGTTTCTTCATATTACTATCTATAAAAAATAAACCTAGAACTAGTTGGATGGTCCCAACTTTTTGGGCTGGGCTTTGTCAGGCAAGGTATAAATGACATCGTTTTTAAACTTTTTTGAAAATATATATATACTGAGCTCGGCCCGGACTATTTTCATCCCTAATCTGATGGAGTAGAAAATGGATTTAAAAAAGGTTTAAAAAATTCCTCCACAAGATTTGTCTAAATCATAATGTTATATACAATATAAAACTAATGTTAAATAAATAGGTTCAATTACAACCATATCAATGTAAATTCACTTGAATAAGTTTTTAAATATTTTTAATCTACACTATATTATTCAAATTTAAATTTATTATATTTTCTTCATACAAAAATAAAGAATTTGTTAGATATTATTTTACTTATCATGGGCATGCCATTTAATAAGGTCAAATTTCCATCTCTTCTCTCTATTTCTATTAAGGTATTTCGTGATTGTCGCAATTCATTTCATCCACAAATTTCCTCAATTCATGTGTAAAATTTTAGTTAACAAAAAATTACTCCACTAGATAATTAAGGTAACTTATCATAAGTTTCTTATTCTCAATTCACTTCAAGTAACACATGCTATTAAAATACATTATTTGATACAATGAGTAGCTTTCTTATTTTATACCTAAAAAAATGAAAGACAAAAGTTTGTCTTTGATTGATTTATTAACACTTTATTGATTATGAGTTTATAGTTGCTTCCATATTATTGATTGACTAAATCTGAATTTGATCTAAACGTATCATATGATCAATGGTGATTTTTAGTCTTTAGTATAATTTAAGAAAATTATGGTGATAGAAAATGAGTATTATGATGTTATATTGAAGAATAGAAGCATTATTGGTCAAATAAGAAAAGATTGAATTTTGAAATACGATTTTATATCTTTTAGTTTAGTTTTATTTGACCAACTTCTTTCAAGTTAAAAGTATTTTTTAATTTCTATAGAGATCATTTATTCTAACTTTTATATTGTTTGATATTTTGAGAAATTAACTTATTTTGATTTGATTATTTGTACTTTTTATGTATTGCTTGTTAGTAGGGTAAAGAAGAGGATTTTTAAAGTGTTAAGATATACCATCAACTTAACTTGCAATAGTTTATAGTCCTTTTTTTCAATTTCTTTTTTTTCTCATGAAGGTATGTGTTCTAACTAAATATAATGCATGTTTTAATGGAAAGGGAAATGTAATTACTGAAGTTCCATTATTGGTTGCAGAGGGTTTAGTATTGACTTTCTTGATTGGAAATTATCCAAGAAAGAAAAGGCTTATCTCTAAAAAGAAGATGAAGAGAGAGGGGTTGAAGTAAAGTTCCTTTTCTCACAAGGAATGAGAATATAGAAATTGCTTTATTTTACATTTCTAAATGTCAAAACTTTATCCTACGAAACTTTCTATCTATTAATACCGAGAGAGCTGACTTTGTTAGTTTTCAATTTGGTTTCATAATTAGGAATTTAAACTCATACTTCAAATATTAATCTTACAATTTGGTAGAACTTTAAACTAAGGTGTAGTTTATCTAAAGGACTTATATAGGTTTAAATTGCAAGTCGATTTAAAAATATAAGATCACTTAATCAAAATCATCAATTAATCAAAATCATCCTATCTACATTGTCAGTTTGTTAAATCTAGATTTTGTCTAACTATGTTTATCATGAGATGACAATTTATTATATCATTTATGGGCTTTATTAACTATATTTCTTTATTCAAATCTATATAGAGTGCATTCTTGTTTGTCTTTGTAGCACCTCCTTTTAGATTTAAAAATTTTGAGTTGATGAACATTGTCTCCATGTTAGAAGAACTTGTAATTTTTTATGCTAATATACAAACTATTAACAGTCCAAACATATAAACTGTAAAGGACATACACATTGCAAAGTATCTTTTTTTGGTTGAGCATTCTTCATTAACTCTATATTCTGGTACAATTTAATTTGGACAAAATATAGCAATCTTAGATCCAATATTCATCAAAAGTGCTGTGTTTTGAATAAACACATAAATCAAATTGTCAAAACGTGATTTTAATGTAAAAATCAACTTCAGAATTCCAAAGTACAGGATGTCATCTATATAAACATAATTTACCTAAAGCTATATATTTAGTTTAATTTAATTTTAAATTAAAATGCAATATAGATTATGTAATCAAAGACTCATAAAAATTTATGAAAAAGAATGTAATAATAAAGACATAGTTACAAGTATGACATAACATTGATATAAATGGGATTTATTCAAACTCCACAACCTATTATTTGCTTGCTAGGTGGAATTATAACTAAGATTGGTTAATCATTAAACTTAAAATATGGAACCTTTCAATGAATCTCATGTCCTTCCTACCAAAGGTTTTACAAATGGAAAAGAATACGAGTCTCTAAATCTCATGTTGACTCAATCTAATAGAGTTCCAATTCATATTCCTAATAACTTCTACATAGAAAATATGTAACAACCAATAAAAAATGTTATAACCCTAAATTGTTATTTTGGGGATTTATAATTTTTAAAACCTTAAATTCTCAAACCATAATTTAAGGTTCCAAATATTTGGTGTCAATATCAAGCTCCTATGTGATTAATATGGGCTTATAAGTTATAAAAATAATAGTTAAGCATGATTGATGGAACTCTAACAAAAACTAGGGTTTCATTAGTTTAATGGACATATATGATTTTTTAAAATATGGTTAATAATCAATAATCCCAAACTTTTCACAATTTAGTTTAAAAGTGGCAATAAAATATCCTAACTTTCAATTTTCGCTTTAATTTTAAATTACATATAGAGTGTCAAGACTCAGGCTAGTCCATTCCAGATATTACTAAAATTAAACTAAATAATATTGAAGACAAAAATTTAAAAAAAAACTAAACTTACTTTCTCTTCTTGCCTGCCCCTATTTTTCCAAAATGTCTGTCACACTTAGAACACCCTCCCATCTACCCAACGTCCGATGATGTCATTCAAAGTTGTCTTTTTGTCTCTTCTCTGGTCAAAACACCATTATGCCCTCTCATCATCTGTCCACTGCCTAACTTTCTTGTCCCGTATGCCCATATTTTCCCTCTATCGGCCATAGTGAGAACACCTTTATGTCTGCCCACCATCTACCTATAGTCATTTTATTCTGCCCATTATGTGCCACACTCATTCTCTTCCTACCTTCTTTCTCCCATTTATGATATGTTTTCTTTGACAATTAAACATATCTAACTATAAAACTAGCCATTTTCCTTATAATTTCTCTTTGACACAAAAGTGAGCAGTTTTGTAATTATGAGTCCATTTATTACAAGATTAATTATTCTGAACTGGACGATCGTGATTGGTGTGATTGTTCTGCCCAATTTCCAGCATTTGGCGTTATTAGTGTGTTTCTCAATAGTTGCTTATGTCAATTGGCTAATTAAAGAAGCTATGTTAGTTTATTAATGTGAATTGATGGTTTTTTGTGTGTATTGATGCGCCTTTACAATATGTATCTTGAATGAACTGTAATTTTGGTGTAATTCATGCTTTGGTTAAGTTTCTTATGCTAAAATGATTAAATGTCTTATGGTGAAATGAAAAGGTATGTGTTAGAAGAAAAAACTAAAATTCATGAACATTTGAACATTAAACAATATATATGTACAAATAATAATATTGTTTCTCATATTTTTGCTGAGATATGCATGAAATGTTTCAATCATTACTTTATGGTATGAAAATAAAAGTGGAAAACTATAAGGTAACTATAAGGTAAGTGTCTTAAGTATAGTAGTAACTAGCCTATTTAGTAGCAGTGACTTCATCAATACCGAGTAGTTTTCCTTCAGGAACACCCATATTGGCAATTGTTGCGTTGTTCTTTCCATCTTCTAAACTCTTTTGGCTTGTAATTTGATGGATTTTACGTATCATTCCTAAAAATGCTTCCTCAACATTTAAATTCTCCAAAGATGATGTGTTTATGAAACATAGACCTTCATTTACTACAAAACTTTTACCTTCTTCTTTATAACATTTTCCGAAATTCCTTAAATATGATTTGTTCCCTACGAGAGCCACCACCATATCTGATCCACTAAACTCTTTAAGCTCTTAAAACCATTTCTTAACATTGTCAAATGTAGCTCTCCTTGTAATACCATATGCTAGTAGAGCACCTAACCCTCCTTTACATAATGGTTATGTGATGGAAGCAAGATGATTAGGTAACATTGCTACAACTATTTCTTTATTCCTTTATACTAAGAATTCATATTACCAATATTATCTCTTCTTCTTGATTTTAGCTTGTTGTGATGTTATTGAAGATTATGCAACTTGAATGTTACATGAAATTTGTAACTTTTAGAGTTATAAAATGACATTTTTAATCTTAGTGATATATGTCATAATATTTAATTTCAGTTATTTGACTCCACACATGGGTCATTTAGCTTTTATTGCTTTAAATTTTCATCTTATCTAATTAATGATGTTTAATTTAAAACTAATGATATGGTTGTAGATGTTGGTAAATTTTAAATTTTGTTATGGTGTGGTGTTAGAAAGACATGAAAATAATAAATATGTTGGGCAAGATTAATATGAACAAGGATATGGTTGTTGATGAACTTAGTATGCTTGTCCTAAAAGGTGTGTCAGAAGATAAAGGACATAGAGTAATACCTATATTTTACAAATTTTCTAATAAGTTAATTAGAAGCTTAAAGGAGTTAAGTTTGCACCAAGATAAGGACATGTTGATAATGCTTATTCATTTGGAAGAAATGAATTACCATAATGTTAAAGTTTACTATAATCATGGTTTTGAGCATCCTACAATAGATGGTGAAGGTTTTGATTCCAATATTGACAATGCCTTTGAAACTAAACAAAACAAAATATGGGTATGAATGATGAAGAGTTCTTCCAAGTTCAAGTGGAGCAAGATGATGAAGATTTCATTGTTATATAGATGAGTGAATTTGGATATGATTTGATTGAAGACAAGTTTCTTGTAATTGATGATGAAGAATATTTTAGTTTAAGAACAAATGAGAAGAGATATGACAAGATTGTGCATGGTGGGTTTAAATGCAACAATGTTATGGATGAGTTGGAAGTAGTGGAAAGGATTAAATAATGATGGTGATTATTATGAAAAATCAAAAAATACAATAAGGAAGTTCACATAGTTGGTGAAATGAATACGATGATAGTGATGCTAAAGTTTCATTATCAGTTTTTAGTGAAGATGGATGGTGTGAGGCATCTATTTTAAAAAAGAAATACATTGTCTTCAATCTTAAAGTGAATATGAAGAATTTTAAGTTTGAAATTAGTATGAATTTTAAGGATGAGATGCAGTTAAGGGAAGCAATAAGAAACTATATAATTACTAACGGATATGATATATTAATGGCAAGATACAGTATGAAAATAAAGGCTATTTGTGAGCCACAATGTCCAATTTGGGTATGTGTTAGCTGGATTGGAAATGACAAAAAAAACATTTGCTATAAATATAGTAGGAAATAAGCATAATTTTAAGAAAGGGTAAAGAAACAAGCAAGCTAAGAGGACATGGATGGCATATAAATTCTTATACAGGTTTAGGAGGAACCCAAATTAGCCAATTTCTAAGATGATGGATGACCTTTAAATAAATATGCATTGCATATGACTAAATCCCAATGTTATAGGGCTGAGAGGGAAGTTATTGTCTTGCTAAGAGGATATAGAAGGTCATTATATTATGGTCTTATAGATAAATGTTACAAACTGACAAAGATGGACAATTCATTATTCAAAATGAATTTGATGAAAAGCCCAAACAGCCAATATTTAAGACATCTTATATGGGATGTAGTGCATTGAAATATTGTTTTCTTAATGGATGTAGGAAAATAATTGGGCTAGATGGATGTATTTTTAAGACATTCCTTGGAGATGCTTTATTAGCTACAGTAGGTCTTAATGGAAACAATTACATGTTTCCTAGATCTTGGGTTGTGGTTGAGGGAAAGAATTAGCAATCTTGGAATTGGTTTTTGAACATTCTTACTAAAATCTAAATATAAGTAGGAATGGAAGGACTTTTGTAAACAATCAACATAAGGCAAACTTTAAATATCCATACATGTGATGTTCATTTCTTAATGTGCTTTGACTTCTTCAACTTACATTACTTTTTTGTTATAGGTTTTAGTGGATGCATTAAAGAATCTCTTCGCAAAAGATGAGCATAGGAAATGCACCGATATGCAAATTGGCCTAGTGTTCATAAAAGCCACACATAAAGGAGTTTAGTTTAGCAAGTGATGAGTTGCACAACAGAAGCAGGACTTGATGAGATAATGGAACAATTGAAGAATATTTCTAAGAAGGCCTACAATGATTTCAAAGTTAGGAAAGTAGAAGCTTTTGTGAAGGCATTTATGGGCGCAAGACCAAAGTTTGAAATAATTCACAACAACATATCTAAGAAATTTAATGGATTCATTTGTGAAGTTCATATAAAAAAACTTGATTAATATGTTACAAGATATTCGAGTTGCCTTAATGACTCAGATACATGAAAAAAAGGGACAAGATGCTCAAATCCACTTATAATATTTACTTACGAGTGAGGAAGAAAATAGAGTTTGCATAATAAGAAATATAACATGGCATCACCAAGACTAGTAGAAATTTGAAATTTGAAGTCACACTTTTTGCATTCAAGTTCATTGTTGATTTATGATTTACAAGTACGAACTTATCAATGTAGACTTTTAGATTTAATAGGAATTCCATGTAAGCATATGATAGATGCATAATTAACCATGTTTATACCACATATTTAATGTATTTTTGCTTGATATTGTATACTTTAATTATAAATTTTGCACTTAATTTTCTTTAAATGTGTTTATATAATATAATTGTCTTTATGGACTTAAAGGAGAAGAATTTGGATGAAAACATAGCATAAAATGAAGATTCAAAACATAAAAAGGATGCACAGTCATGCAATAGGCCATGCACTTCTCTCTAGCCCTGCAAATTCATAATTTATGGCATTTTAGATATGCACGGTCTGATGCATAGCATCAACCCATGCATCTCCCCAAAAGCCTAAAATTTAATATAAAAGGACGTGTTCAACCTCAAATGAAGAGAGCAGACTTCTGAAGATGATTCTAGACGTGGAGAACATCCAGAGGCAAGATATTGATCTAGGAGCGTCGAAAACACAAAGAAATGTTTGATTTCATTTTCTATTATGTGTAGCTAAACTTCTTTAGTGTCTAGTTTAAAAGAACCATAGTTTATGTTACAATATGTTTTAATTATTTTATTTAATACAACTATTTTGATTGATCTATTATGATTTGATTACGCGTTTAATATATGTTCTAATAGACCCAGGAATATTAGATCATAATCTAATTTCATATGTAAACATTGGGAAATCCTAGGTTTAAATAAATTTACCATAATTGAAAGGAGTTGATTGCAACCCTAGAGATAGGATGACATAAAATTTTCGGATTATAGTCAAACCTAATAGAAAGATTCACAAATCGGTAAAGCAATCCTATAAACTTTAAAATAAGTAATCTAGTTGAAAACCTTAGGATTAGTTGTTAGTAAACTTAAGGTTAGCTATTAGCATACCATAGGAATCTCCATAATCCAATAAATCAATAAGCAATTGCATAATAAAAGATCAATCAATTAAGGGTTTTTAAGGGGATTCGAAACCTAGAAACTAATTTTCGATATCGATAGTTTCTAAGTAATTCCTTGTTTCTATGTTCAAAGTTGTTGCCTATTTCATTTTAATTGTTTAAGTTTTTACTTTCTTTATTAAAATCCAAAATTGATCTGTAGGCTAGTTAATAGGAAAAAGGTAATTACTAGTGATAGTTACACCGTGCACTTGAGGTTATTACAATATTGACTAACTTAGAAAAATTCAATAAAGTTTTTGGCGTTATTGCCATGGATAGTAATATTAAGAGAACCTCTATTTTATTACTTTAGCCATTTTCTTTATTTTATTTTAATTTATTATGTAATTTTATTTCTCTTTTCTTTCATTTTAATTGAGCTTTTGTATTTATTTCTTATTATATTTTATTGTAATTATGGTTTATTCATTTAATTATCTTTTGAACTTCTCTATTTGATCTTGAGTTTGTCAATTACTGTGGGATTTAAGATTCATTATCATAGACATAACTCACAATAGAAGGATGGAGTAGATAATACTTTTATGGAAGCCAGGATATGTCTTCGCAACCTTTAACATCATCATATGAAAGAGAGTCGTTTCCTTACACGTTTTCGAAAGCTCAATAGATGTCCAGGACATTTTGTAACATTTGTGAGAGTAATTACTACAATCATGGATGTCGAGCACCGATGTATATATGGGACCAATCAAGTATATATAACCAACCTCAAGGTCCATCATATGAGAATACATATAATTTAGAATGGAGCAACCCTTAAGCGTATGGATGGAATGATTATGCTCTAACTGAAGATGTACAATAAGAGCATAAATACAAAAGTATTACAGATAAACTAATGGAATGCCTTACCTAGAGAGTAGCTAGTCAATGTGAATTTGATGAGCTATTTTCTTACCTATATATGGTAAGCATAATGACTCATACTATTCAAGCTGCCTAACGTCTCATGGTAAAGAAGATATGCCAATCAATTTCATGAATGAAGATCTATTACAAGATGGCGAGGAGGTAACAACTAATCTGGAAGATATGATGTCTCAACTTATTCAAGAATCAAGCAAGAGGCATCAAGAAACAGAGGCTTGTATACAAAATATCGTGAAATGAATCGACCAACTAATGAAGATAGTATTGATGAGATGCAGGGGAGTTTGCCATTTTTTACTGAAATAGATGCTAAAAAACATGGAACAACAAACTCCCTTAGGTGCAAAAATGAGCTTCTAGAAGAAAACGAAGAGAGAGAAGCCTCTATCTAAGAATATGAAGTAGAGAAGTGGTAGGAGATAATTGAAGAAGATAAGCCAGAAACCTCTTTCTGGGTTAAACAAGAAGAGTGGACAGAGGTGGCAGAGGTGGCAGAGGAACCAAATAAGGAAACCACTAGTGAAGCATTAGTAACGACCTTAAGTACAAAGGGTTTCAACTTCCTTAAAGGCAAACTGTTCAAATTAACGGACAATTCAGAGAGTTTTGTTATTCTCTCTTTTATTAACAGTTTGTCACTAAAAAAGGCATTAATGCATATAATTGGATTTATTAATTTGATAAATTATATCTTTGTTATTATCTTGCAACAGGTGGCTTACTTACAGGCTACAAAACCCTTATGTGGAAAAGCGGGTGGAGGCAATCCACTTATCATAGACCCTGGATGATGAAAACAAAAAGGTTATATCAAGTTATCGATGTTAAAGAAGTACTACATGGGAGGCAACCCATGAGTTAGTTGTAGTTTTATTTTAATTTCAACGTTAATTTGTTTGCTTTCATGTTAGTATAGGTTTTAATTAATTGTCTTGAAGTGCTTAAGATAGCAAAATTAAGCATCTTAACAGAGAATTATGCATAATAGTGACTTTAGGGGCGATATGTCATGTGTTATAATGTTAACATGCAAGATTTTTATGTTTGAGGATTAAATTTTAAAGTTGCACTCTCTGAACACACTACTGTTGTTTTGGAAGTTCTCATGCTCGACCATGCATCAAAACATGCAAACTCACTAAAAGCTACAATTTAGTGAGTTGTACAGTCTAATGCGTGACTATGCACTCTCACGATGCACGTTAAAAAAGTCCAATCTTTCAAATTCTCATTTTCCCTCTCATTCACTCTCAAATTTTCGGTCCCTTCTTTTCTCCCATCCTAAAATCTTGCAATTTTTAGCCATTCTAGTGACACCTAAGTGAGTATTTACTTCAATTTCACTTGTTGGTACTTGTTTAATGGAATATTTTGCTTTATTTTGGTATATATTGTGTGAAATTGCTTGAATTGCGAATTAGGAATTCATATGAATTCTATGTGATTGATTGTCTGATTATAGTTTTAAAGTTTATTAATTCATTACCCAATTGGGTTAATGTGTTAATTTGATGAATTTGTATGAAATTTGGGTAACAATTTAACTTAATTTGATCGAACATGCTATTTTGGTTCATTACATGTTTAATTGCGATATTTTGTGTTTAATTAGGTGAACTAATCAATTCCGACGTCAGTCAAGACTAGGCTTGTGCTTAATTGCATGGGTTTCATGTTTAATTATGTCAATTTTGTGTAATTGTGACTTTAGAGTTTTTAATTTCAACTCTACAATTTGAATTGTAATTTATCAATTTAGTCTAATTTGTTAATTATACTGTTCCTAATTTTAATTTCAAATTAATTAGTTTGTTAATTAATTTTCTAATTAAATTTTTTAATTGTTTGGTTATTTATGTGTGTTACTCTGTTAGTTTTTCATAGTTATTTAATTTTTTGTGGTTAGCTTATTTTAGCAATTAATAAGTATTGAACATAATTGAAATTAAGTTGTGTGTGTGTTATGTCAATTTTCCCACATTTGTTAAAGTTTCAGGCAAAATGACACGATCGCGACGCGAGAAAATGACTTTAAGAAAGTGACATCAAAGCGAGTCATCTACGAAAGCTTAGCCCCCAGAGAGGCCATGAATGATTCTATTCAATGCCAAGGCTCAAGAAGAGCAATACCAAAGGTTGAAAGACAAGAATTTTAAAGCCAATTAGTACATCGACTATGAGGTTTTGAAGCAGGTTGGGTTAGCCCAACAGGTAAGGAGTTGGTAAACATAGGAACATGGTACTGATTATTTGAAATCATGTAACCATCTTATAGAGAGCTGACTTTGGAGGTCCTCTCTACGTTCTTTGTGGAGAAGGGATCTTACGACGAGGATCGCTCCAAGTCAATTCAATTCAATATGATGGGGGAGATGCACCAAATGAGCTATACTGAGTTCTCCATCATCATGGATCTGTACAATCAGGAATATATGGGGACATCGAAGTATCGAACTTTACAGACTGATCTTCCATATGATTTTTCAACACAACACTTATGAATTTAAATCAGCACTGAAGACGACTACGATCCACACAAGTCAAAGGCCTTAACCTTACACAATGTAACACTCAAATACATCCATTGTATTCTGAGTCATACTTTGAGTGGTCGAGGAGATAGTTAGGGATTTGTCGGCAACATGGATGTCTTCTACCTCTAGAGTATAAGTGAGCAGGTGCTTATCCATTTGGGACATGCGTTTGTCCAATTTATCCAGCACCAAAGTGAGGATAAGAAGGGCAATACAATATATGTTGGATCTTACATGACCAAGCTAGCATGAAGGATATGAGTTTTTTATCGGCTACTACTGATGCAAGAGATAGCAACCATGATGGCACTCAACTTGATGATAATGCATCACATACACATGGTTCATTGACATCAGGGGCCCATAGGAGTAATGTACAGATTTGTTGGGGAGCTCGACAAGCCAACAACATTAGGAGGACCTAGGGAGCGACAAACACACATGACCACATTCATCACCATCCCAGATGGGAGGGAGAGCACCAAGGGAGTTTCATCCAGACTAGTAGACTATAACTCGGCTAAAGAGATAGCAAGCCAAACTTGTGGAGCGGATAAACAAGCTTGAGAATTTAGTAACATTGATGGGAGAGCTGATGATATAATTAGCGAATCATTTGGGAGTTAATGTTCAACCTCCACCATCTGACCAGGACACTTCATTTGTATCTCCTCCACCTAGCCAGTATCATCACTAGCAGAACCCTCTTTCTTTAGATCAGCCAGGATCAATGGATGCAGGAGATGCTTAATTTGTATATTCTTCCTTTTTCTCTATCTTTTATGTATAATTTTCATTTCTTTTTCTTTGAATATCTTGTCTTGTCTAACATTATAATTAATGATGCTTTTAGTTTTGTTTTCAATAGTGTTATTTTTATTTTTATTTCTTTGGTTCTTTTGTCCCTTTCTCTTTCATATTTTGTAAGGATGTAGTTAGCATTGGATGGATCTAAAATCAGAAAATAGTCACAATCAAGAAAGTACCAAAAGACCTTCTAACTTTCGTATATGTTGGTATTATGTACATTGGGGATTATGTACAACTCTAAGTGTGGGGATGGGTTTAATGAATGTTTAATGATTTCTTTAAGCTTATTATAATCTTGATTATAAAATTATTTTAACTAATATTCTAAATTGGTTTAAATTTTCCATAAATACTATGTTTCATTGTTGAATATTGATTGAATTGGTATGCAAAAGGATGAGAGTTAGAATAAAATTAGTTTTCTAAGTCATATTTTTAGTAATCTTTGAAATATTCAATTTGAATGATAGTGCATATTATTTATACACGAAATATATATCTTTTTGTGAGCTTTTGAGCCTAAGAGCATATTTTCAACATTTTTAAGCTCATATTATTGTTTCATGTGTGCTATCATGTGTAGTAAAATAATTCCAGAACTTGTTTTTATTATGCATATTAAGACCATATTTGTTAAATTAAAAGAATTGACATGATAAATGCATTTAGATTTAACAACTTGTTTTAACCAAATTTTTTATAATTACTATACCTTTAAATTTACCTTTAGGAATATCTAAGTTGAGCTATAACCATTTTCATTGATTAAACCCACATATTAACCTTTATCCTATTTTTCTTTGAGGATCTTTTTATTGTATTAAACCTTGAAGGTTATTTACATATTTACTTGTTGAGACCTAAAATTCTTGAAAGGTTTATTATTTCTTTAATTATGATACTGAATACTCAATTATCGTAAAAAAAGGTTTTTATACGAGTAAAAAAAATAGTTGTGAATAAGTTTATGGTACCAATAGAGTTGCAATGAAAGTACTTGTATGTTTTGTAAACAAGTCCTATAATTTCTTTAGTAAATTTCCTTCAATTTAACCATTTTTATCCCCCCAACCATACCATACCTAAGCCCCGTTACAATTTTATAAAGAACTTTTGATTTTTGTTTCTAGTTTATACAAGCAGTGGAGATGTGATTTTATTGCAAGTATATGGTAAGAGTTTTACCATGCATTGATTGAGAATTTTTTATAATTTCCACATTAAACACTTTGGTGCATTGAGTGAAACCTTAGTAAGGGTGTAAAGATTAATGCTTTTGATTTCAATGCTATTATTGATGTGATTATTATTAATATTAACTTAGAAAGTTAATTTGAGGATAATTTGATTCTACTTGTATATTAATTTGATTCAATAGAATATGATGACGTATAGTATAAATGGACAAATCAAAATTGGTGAGGATTGGTGTTGTAAGATTTATTATTTTGACCATGGTTAGCCTAAGGACAAGCAAAAACTTAAGTGTGGAGATGTTTGATAGATGCATAATTAGCCATATTTATACCCCATATTTGATGTATTTTTTCTTGATATTTTATACTTTAATTGTATATTTGGCACTTAATTTGTTTCAAGTGTGTTTATAGAGTATAATTGCCTTTATAGACTTAAAGGAGACACTACAAGAGTTAAGACAATTAATGATAACTTTTTTGTGCTAACTATCATTTTGTCACAGATATGAGATTTTTTGTGACAAAACAATTAATTGGAACTATTGTTTAAATTAACTATTTTTTGTCACTAATACAATGGTAATTGTGACAATTTAGTATTTTTCACGATTAAACTGTCAATATTAATATATTAATAATGTCAAATTTTCTTTTATCACAAAGTTTTGTCACTAAAAAGCATATGCAATTGGCACCAAAGTAATTTTAGTGGGAATGAAATGTAATTGTGACAAAAAATATATTGGCCACTAATATTTTCTATTTGTTGTGACAAAACATAGTTTGGTCACTAATATTTTACCGTCACACAATATTTTACTTTTTGTGACGAAAATTTTTTTCAATAAAAATTCAATTAGTTAGTGTCTACTTAATATTGTCACAAATATGGAACTATCACTATGGTCACTATTATTCATAATTTTTGTCATAAGAAATTTTGTTGTCACTTGATCATCAACTTTTTGTTACAAAGGATATTGTCAATATAAACGTAATAAATTAATGATAATTATTTCTTGTTATAATAACATAATAAAATTAACCATTCTAATGATTAATTTTGTCATTATTGTATGAATTTTAGGGACTGAAAATTACTTGTCATAGTTTTTTCTTTAATATTAATATTTACAAACAAATTTAAAATTTTTCTGATAAAATATTCAAACTACATATATTGATAATCCAAAAGTAATATTTTACATACCAATAGATATCTGCTAAACATAACTTTGAAATTTCATAAAAATAAAAATCAACATAAATATAATGAAAATCTTGTTCCAAAATATTAAGCAAAACTCTTAACCTATTCAAAATTTAAAAACAAAGTTCTTGCCGATGGTTAACCATGCATATAAAAGATAGTGGTCAAAATATCAATAATAAAGAGAAAGGTTAGATAAGGACCTGATTTGTTTTTTTTTAATTTTAAGTTTGACTTAAAGTTTAATCAAATTTAACCATTTTAAAGTTTTGTTGGATTATTGATCAAAACAACGTCAATTTGGCATAAAATATTACAAGAAATTATTTTACTTAAATTAGTCACTTTGTATGCTAATTCAAAATTTAATAAACTAAACTTAACAAGTTGAATTTCATCAACCGGTTTGGATGGTTTAATAACGAAAATTTTAAGCAGGCTAACTTTTTTATTCTTTTTTAAACTTTTCGGTTTGATTTAGTTTAACAATCTTTATTTTTAAAAATCGATCAAATTATTAATTAATTAATCACTATTCATAAATAATCAATTTAGTAAATTAAAATTAATCGATTAATTTTCATTTATCATTCTCATTTTTAATTAAACTTTAAAATTTTCAATACTTAAAGGATAATCTTCTTTAATCATTTTCAAAATTTTTAATTTTATTTAATTTTTAACTAATTTTATGACAGTTTAATACCAATACCTTAAACCTCTTGTCTTACTTGTTTAACTTTCGACCCGATGTTTAAAACATTATAAATTTCTAAATTATGGAACATTTCACTAATTCTCAGGCTTGATGAGCCATATGTTCTTATCTTTTGGCGGGAAAGGTGAGACCTCTAGCACAAGAGTAATGCCAAAGACTAGTGGTAAGGAACGAGGCAGCTATTGAAATTCCCAATCTTTCACTTCTTAATAGATTCCCATTAATGTGAATCTCATAACCTTTCTATGGATCACGAAAATGGTGTCAATTGAGGAACAAGAAGTGGTTCTAAACAACTTGAAAAGGGGTTCAGTGTGTGGAAGAAGAACATGACATTCCTTTACAACCTCAGCATCTCTAACCCCCTCAAATGGTCATCTCTCATCATTCATTTCCAATCTCCACTCCCATACCATGCTCTGATGACCCTTCATCTTTCTCCATCCACTGGATTGTGCTCGACACCCACACCTCCGACGACATTCCTAACTTCCTTATGTTTGCTGATGTTGTGCTTCCCATCGACACTACAAAATTTGGGGTTGATGGGAAATCTAAAAATTTTGTTATTCCCAAGGTGAGTTCTTTGTGGAATTTCGACAAATGGCTTGTGGGTGTCTATTGGAAATTTGAAAATGCTACTTTTGGTCTTAGTTTTGTAAAACATAAGATTATTATGATTGATTTGTTGAATATGGTTTTGTGGGTTAGAAGTGTTCGATGATATTACTAACCAAGCAAAGGCTACCTTTATCTAACTTTTAGAAAGATGATTACTTTGTTATTTGGAGTGTTAATTGAAAAGGGTTTTGTTGTTTTCTAGTTGGAAATAACTCAAAAGATACGAGTTGATGGACTGAATAAGGCACGGTGTATGTCATAGAGCGCAATAATTATTGGTGCAAAAACTAGTGATTGTGAGGTTTACGTGTTGGATACTTTGAAATAGGCAGAGAAAAGAAAGAAGGTTGTGATCATGAGTTGAGGGTGAGGGGTCATGATAAAGAGGGGTATGGTTTATCTTGGAACCCCTTTAAGCAAGGATATCTTATGAGTGATTCATATGATCATAAAATATGTTTGTGGGATGTGTATGCTTCAGCTTAAGGTAAAGTGCTTGATGCAATGCAGGTTTATGAGGTAATCCTAAGACCTCACTTTTAATTTAGGAATGTGTGATGTTGACCTTTTCAACCATTATGTATATAATGACTAATTTTGGGAGTTGGAATTTATGTAGGCTCGTGAAAGTATGGTCGGAGATGTGTCATGGCATGAAGAATGAGAATTTATTTGGGTCCGTCAGGGATGGTTGTCGCTTAATAATCTGACATTTGTGGAAAAATCAAAGGTATGTAATAAGCATGCCAGCTTTTTCAAGTCGGAAGTTACTATATGTATTCGACAACTTGCACCACTTTGTGTCTCCAGATGGAAAAAGATTTCTGATGATAATAAGAAGGCAATGTGGTTATTTTTTAAGGTATGACACTTTTTTATTCATAAGGTAAATGACTGTAATTTTCTCTTTCTTCCACTCTTTTTACCTTTCTTTCTTTTCAATATGTTTTAGTGATAGGAAAAATAAGTTAAAAATGAAAAAAGAAATGTACAAAAGCAAAAGAGTTGTCCCATCAAACTTCTGCAAAGCTTATACCTTAGAGGAAAGTGAGACGATTTGCTTTCAATCCACCTTATAGGTTCATTTCAAACTTAAAAAACTTGTGTGTACAAAAGCAAAAGAGTCGTCCCATCAAATTAGTATTTGCTTAATTGCAATAGAGTTTAATTATGTTGTTGCATTGAGTTTGCTTATTAATTTTCCTAACTATATTTTTATATGAATTTTAGGATAAATTCAATTTCTCAAATCAGATGCAATCTTATGTGATGCAAAAAATGCATGCACAATATAAAAATCGGCATTATCATTTACACCAAAGCTATCTCAAGAGCAAAGATTGCCCAAAGGATGTGGAGGAAGGTGTTTGGCAATGGTTGATTGAGAATAAATAGGAGACTCTAAATTTTTAAGTAATTTTAAAATTTAAGTACTTTAACTTATTTTGTTAATTGCTTTCTTTTATAAAAATAAATTGTTTATCGATATATAGGAGCAAAGCGGAAGAAACATAAGTAATAAGGGATATCAAGAGATGGAATCAGTTTTTGGTACAAAGTCGATAGTACAAATTGCATATGGGATGGTAAAGTAAAATTTTATTTACTTAAAATTAAAATTATATATTTCTTTTTAAAAACCAGGTTCTAATTAATCATTAATTTTTGTCTTTTCTTTTTGTTTTTTTTAAAAGATAAAGATTTCGATGAGTGGTCTGACGTTGTTAAAGTTTAGAACGTATCGCAACAAAAGCATAATGGAACTTTAGCTGGAAGAATAGCCAGGAAATTTTACCTTGGAGAGTTTTAACTTAAATTAGTACGTAGTAGTTTGGGATAATCGTAATAAATATAATTATCTTGGATACTAAATTTTATAATCTTATATATAGGAAATTAGAATTTTGTACATTTTGGTGATTTTTATATATACTAATAATTTTTATTAGCTTGTGTGAAAATATTTTTTGTAAGAACAATTTTCCAATTTTGTGACAAAATGATGTTGATGCTTTTTCCTTAAAATATTAGTGACCTATAAGTAATAGACATTAATTAAAAAAAAAGCATTTAGTGGCGATGATGTTGTCATAATAAAATTAAGTACTGTTACGACTTTATTAGTCGCTACTTTATATTATTTGTATCGACAAACTTGTCATGAATATGTAAAGTTACTATAACCATATAATTTTGTCACACATTTCATAGTTTTTAGTGTCAGTACTTTTGCTAAAAAAATGTTGCATAATTGTGACCATTTTTCTAAATTAGTCACTATTTCATTAGTGATGGAGGTATTTGTGATGGAAGGTGACGAATTTAAAAATTGGACATTATTAATTGTAGTGACGAATATAACTGCTTTTAGTGACAACTTTTGCTTTCACTAAAAATACAATTTCTTGTAATAAGAAGAGTTTGGATGAAAATGCAACATAAAATGAAGATTTGAAGAACAGAAGGGATGCATTGTCGTGCAACAGGCCATGCACTTCTCTCTGGCTGTGTAGATTCACGATTTCTGGGCATTTTGGCTATGCACGATCTAATGCTTGACTATGCATTAACTTGTACATCTCCCTAGAACTATAAAATTTAATATAAAAGGGTGTTTTTGGCCTCAAATGAAGGGAGTAGACATTTGGAGAGAATTTTAGACATAGAGAACATCCAAAAGGTACGATATTGATCCAGGAACTTGGGAAACATGAAGAAATATCAAAACATGCAACTTAATATAAGATCAAACCTATACCTTACAAGAACATTTGATAGAAAAGAAAGGAAAATTTAGAATTATGAACTCTTTGTTTTCTATTCGTTTTTCTTCTAGTTTATGTTTGATTTCATTTTTTATTATGTGTAGCTAAACTTCTTTAGTGCCTAGGTTAGATGAAACCTATTTTGTGTTATACTATGTTTGATCCTTTTATTTAATACAATTGTTTTCATTGATCTATTAGGATTTGATTTCGTGTTTAGTAAATATTCTAATACACCCAAGAATATTATATCATAATCTAATTTCATATGTAGAGATTGAGAAATCCTAAGATTAAATCAATCTACCATAATTCCAAGAAGTTGATTACAACCTTAGAGATAGGATGACATAAATCTTTTAGATTATAGTTAAACCTAATAGAAGGATTCACAAATCACTAAAGCAATCCTATAAACTTTAACCTAAGTAATTCAGTTAAAAATCTTAAGATTAGTTGTTAGTAGACTCAAGGTTAACTATTAGCATACCATAGGAATCTCTACGGTTTAATAAATCAATAAAGCAAATTCATAATAAAAAATCAATCAATTAAGGGTTTTTAGGGGGATTAGAAACCTAAATAGTAATTTTCAATATTTATAGTTTTCTAAGTGATTCTATGTTCAAAGTTGTTGCCTATTTCATTTTGATTGTTTAAGTTTTTATTTCCTTTATTGAAATTCATAATCGATTCGTAGGCTAAATAATAGGAAAAAGGTAATTACTAGTAATCATTGTCTTTATAGGATTAACCAGTACTTGCTAATGCTAGCTACAGCTACGTTATGCACTTGTGGTTATTACAATATCGACTAACTTAGAAAAAGTCAATTAGCATGTTATGGCTTGTATATCATATCAAAGGAAGGATATTGATGCTTATGTCAGTCGATGCTAAAAGCATGATTGTTATTTGAAGAGCTATTAGTATATTGAAGAACCCATCAACGGTTCAAAATTTTGGCTAAAGACTAAAAATATGCAACCAATATTACCTCCATTGATCAAGAAGATGCTTGGAAGGCCTACAAAGACTAAAAAAAGTGATAAGACTGAAGAACCTCAAATTTTGAACAAGTTGAGCAAGATTGGAATAGCAATCAAATGTCATCATTATTATTAAGTTGGTCATAATATAAGAGGATGCAAAAATAAAGGTCAACCTTTAAGGAAAACTATAATTGCTAAGGTAATTGTCAATTTTTTGTGTTTGTCATTATTTCAAATATGGATTAAATGTCAATTTTTTCATCACAAAGTTTACATATATATATAAGGTAGCAAAAAAAAAAAGGGATGACCATCAAAAAGTTAAGTCCTTTTGTCCAATATTCGTAGCTATATGGTTTGAAGACCCATATAATCAGTATTTATAGGCTCAAATACTACATCCTCTATCTTAATAGGGGAAAAGAGGGTGGCTAGCTAATATTCACTTTAAATCTTACGTACAAGACTCTTACCCTAATGCATAGAAGATGTCTAATATAATTGTTTACAATAACAAACCTTCAAATCATTTACCAATACTAAATACCTACAAGACACCTTTAATTTGAATATTGATTAAAACTTTGTATAATAATGGCATCGTTAAAAGTATAATTGAAATTCTTGCTTTTGTATTAATGCAATGATAAAAATGTTGATCAATATTAGGCTTTGCATTAAATATCTATAACTTTATCTTCTTGTTACAATTAGTGCAATCAATGTAAGAAATATAAAATATACATATAAATCACAAAATAAATTAAAATACAATACAATCAATATATCACATATAATAATAATAAACATTAATATTGTTTTGTCATTGAACATAATGCTTTCTCTTAACAAAATTAAGAAAATATCCTTTCAGCTTCTACTAAATTAACAAAAGAATAATAAATAGTATTCTTGAATCCAGTAATGAAACCTTTACACCCTTTTCATGACAAGTATATACTAAGTGCATAAACGACAAAAGTTAAATATAGTTTATTTTCACCCATATTTGTTTTAGTCTTATTACAATATCATCATATACAAGATTTTCACATACATATAATATATTATACCACTTGCATATTTCTTGATGCAACTAGGGAATGTTGCAATAGAGAGTACATAAAGCCAAAGGACAATGAAAGAAATTGATGATATAGATGGCCACTAGTTCTAGTGCATATGTAGAAATCAAGCCATGGTGTGCATCATGCTTTAATCACAAAGCTGATCACTTTTGCAACAAAGACAAATTATAAAGTAAATGAAGGAAACAACTAGTTGATCTCTCCAATACACTGAATGTCAAATGTGTCCATCTTTGTTGACCAACCTGAGTGATTCATTCTTCCTTGACCAACCACAACAATATAGAAACAAACTACAAAGTACACAAATTCAAGCTTTGGGTTCGATTAGATTCAATTTTCAAGATTAACCCAACTTGGGAAAATAAAAGAAGCAAAATGTTGACAAAATATAACAAAAAGTCAAAGCTAGAGAAAATTATAAAGAAAGCGATGGAATCTCATCAAGAAAAGAAGAAATCTTATATGATTTGGGGTCACGAAATATTGACAGAACGTAAAAGAAAATCAAAGCTTGCTCAAATATGTATGTTAAATTGCAAATCTGGAAACTAATTGAGAGTTTGATGAGAGACAACTAGAATGACATCACTGGAGAAGAGAGACAAGAAGACAATTTCTTTAAATGATGTCATCGAACAATAGGTAGACGAGAGGTTGTTCTGAGTATGGCAAACGTTTTGGGAAAATAAGGGCAGATGAGACGAGAAATTTAGTTTATGGTTTTTCTTAATTTTGTTTTCTTCAATATTAAATTTAATTTTAGTAATATCTTAGGTGGACTACCTTGACACTTGACATCTCACTTGTAATTCAAGTCATGTTTGGTCCATTAACAAAGAGATTATCGTCAGGCTATTTTTGTAAAAAACTAAAAGTTTGAGTATTTTATTGTCACTTTTTAAACTACGAGTTATAATTGCAAAATTATGAAAAGTTTAGAATTTTTTAGTAATTAACTCTTTAAATAGTATGGTCCTTTTTATACATTGATAAACATTAGAGTTTAATTTAAATTTTAGTACAAATGTTAGTGACTAAAGCTTATCCTCAACTTATAAAAAATTAATGACAACCTTTGCCTTTCTTGTAAGAATCCACAATAAGAAGAAAAAAATAAAATAAAATCTAATAAAGATTCTTAAATTTTAAGGTGGCAAAACCTTGGATTGGAGTAGATATAATTTATTTTTAAGATTTAATTAAGAAGATCAATTTTCACAAAATAAGAAATAGTATGAAACTTAATAGAAGAAATAAATAATTATAATCGATTGAACAGAGAAAAGAAAAGAATGAAGAGAAAAGAATAATATTGCCACAACCTAATTTCTTAATTGTTTTTCACATTGTAGTAAACAGAATCACTAATGATAATTCATTTTTAAGAAATCAATATTGCATAAAATTAAAAAATATATATATATAACTGTAGTTTTTATTGTCTCTGAGTTTTGGCAGTTGAAGATTAATTCTTTTCGTACTAAATTTCACTACTGTTCTTGCCGATAGGAAAAATAGGACTTTGCTAAATTTACGTAGGAAGGTGTTATCCAATATATGATTCAATGTCATTTAATTAGAAGATTTCGTGAGTTCATTCCCCTCACTAATGCTATAAATTTCATTTTTCAACAGGATATGTAGAAGTTAAATATTCAAAGTCCTTAGAAAGAAGTTTCTCTCAATTAATACGAAAATAAAATTAAAATTTCCTAAAATTTTGCAAAAATATTCCTTTATTAAAACTGGCACTTACTTTATAACAAAGGGCTAAAGGTAAAAATGAAAGATGAAATCATTGAGTTGAAGTTCTCATGGAAGCCTCATATTACTAGAGTACAAATTCAATCATCTGTAGTCGATTGTCCTGTAAGCTGCATTAACTTCACCATCTCATCTAGTTAATAGATCAAGTAACTCGGTTCAATTAACCGTACAACTTGCGGATGTAGTATCTTCCTTGGAATTAACTAACATCAAACACGAAGTTGATAAGATGCTCACAACTTAAAATGCAGCTCCCAATCCCATTTTATGAACTCCCGAACGCAATCTTGGTCGTGTGATTTTCGCAACCAAGCAATTAAGGGTTGTCTGGACATGGCTAATAATCTTTGAATAAACCAAGACAAAGATATGAGCTGATTCTACTAGGGATAAATTAAGGTGGCTTTATGTGGATAATTTTCTTAACCATGGCTATGAAGCTGCCAAGAAGGTCCATGTACAAGTACGCCCAAACCCCAAATCACAGGTCTAGACTCTAGATAGTCTTAAATATATCTCAGCTGTCTACCACCCACGAGGCAGTGCACCATATCCTCACGAGAGTTTCACCTGTACTTCTGCTAGTTATAAAACAACATTTGGGACAAGAAGCTGGTCCATTTGCTTGATATTGGGGTTGGATTTGTGGGATTAATTTACCAAGAACTGTCTCCTTGGTATCTAAACCCGCCCATTTAGTATGGCTTCTTGTTCATATATAACTAGTTCATAGAGGCCCCACCCGACATCACAATTTCAATCACACCATGGGAGAAGGCTGGCATCGAGTTTGTATTTTCTTGGGTGGGTTCAATCTAGCTATGTGTGAAATGTGCAATTTTATATAATGTGGGTAAGTCAGAATTATCACCAGATTCAAGAAAATAGGAAAAAGAAGCATCTAGCATAGTTGCGATCTGAAAACCAACTGTTTAATTTGGTTGAAAGGAAACGAGAAGATTTTTATATTTAATTGACAATATTCTCTTCAAGTGAACATTTTGAAAGATCTGTAGAAAGAGGCCTATCTCTTTAACTAGCATTTAACTAACAAGCTAAAGACAAATCACCAAATAGTCAATGACTAAGTATTTGAGAATCTTACATCTTTCTTTAGAAAACCAATATTTCAGTTGCAATGACCAAGACACAAAAGATTATATAAGCTATCTATTGCTCAATTTTTTAATCTTGCTACCTAAACCCTAATCTAAAGTTGAGTTGACTGGAAATAGTATACAAAGTCCCCCGGTAGGGAATCGAAGGGACCGAAGTACTGAGCTCGCTTTGAGTTAAGCCATTTTACAGAGTTACTCGGGAGAAGCACAAGATAAAACATATGGGATTATGCTTTGCCTTTTGTTGATTAAGTTAGCTTCTATAACATTTCACTTGCTTTGGATGTGTAAAGCAGCCACTGATCAGATCCTAAGAAAATTTTTTGGTTTTGGAGCTTTGAAGCCATTACAGCTAGCATATATATATATATAATTTATGTTTCCTAGTTGCTTGTCAGTTGTGAGTTCATTTTTAACCATCCAATCTTACATTCCTAAAAAAGCTTAATTATTGTGTAATCATCTTTTTTATATACATAAACTTAAAATTGAAGAACGTAATTAATAAGTTAACTATCTTATAATTACTTGTGTGTGTGTGTGTATATTTTAGTAAGCACTGAAAATTACTTGCATAATCCATATGTTATTGTGAGTGATAATTCAATTTTCATAGCAAGGGACCATGGAGTGAATCTGAATCAACAAATGGCAGTAGCCGAAGTACGAAGGAAATGACAGTTCAATTGGTAATAAATTGAACGTTGTTGTATGGATTGAAATAAATAAAAAGGACTGTTAACTATACAACAACTAATATGGAGAGGAGAGGAGGGAGTGAAAGCAGAGAATAACAGCCGAATTGATGCTCAATTAGAAATCTTCTGTGGTTTGAAATAAAGCACAGGAGTACATAATTGATTAGGCATAATGAAACAGTACACATATACATGCATATGCAGTCAAAGAAGATGACAAGGAGACATGATCGTATAGTAAAAGGATTGGTGTCCATGAAAACCCGCATGACAACTGGCCAAATATCTTAGAAAAGACATAGCTTCCATGGTTCTCTCTATTTCCCCATCCGATCATGTATGTAAAGATCAATGGCCGACCAATTGTCTTGGTAGTTGACACCTAAATAAATGCTGCAGAGAATGATGTGGCACTACACACTACTGTATCAGAGAGAGACAGCGAGGGGTAATCCGTAAAAAAAAAAGGAAAAACTTAAGCGCATGTGTAGGGGACCTGAGGGCATGTCCTTCGGAGGGAATGGACCACACTCACTCTTACTCTTCCCTCTTTATAAGCAACCCGCTTCTCTCGTCACACACTACCTTCAACTCAAGCTTAACACTAGTCAAGAATTTTTTCCAGTTCCTTCTCCCCCTAGAACCTATTGTTGTCTCTATCTCTCAAGATGAAGATAACGGACAATGGAAATAATGCGGGCATGGGAAGGTCAAAGAAGAAGGATTCATGTAAAAGGCTTGGTAAGTACCTCAGAGAACAGAAAGGAAGGCTCTACATTATGAGGCGATGTGTAATTATGCTTCTATGTTGGCATGACTGAGGAGAGAACCAACTCCTTTTTCTCAACCTGTGGAGCTTTTCTCATTTTGTCTTCTTCGAAATGTATATATATGAAAAAGAGAGAAAATCTTAGACTTAGTTATATAACTTGGTCGATGTTATTTGCCTATAGCAAAATGTTGCAGTTGACAAGGTCTTTTAGTGTTGGATGTGCCCCAAGAGGTGCACCTCCGGATAGCTTTGTAGGGGAGTGTGCTTTTCAATGAAGTGACAAAACAAATGCCTATGTAACTGTACAAGGAAGGAATCAATGCATACAACATTTTTCTCAATCATCATGTTATGTAAGGGACAGAAATGATGAACCAACGATTACTGACGATTAATTAGGAAACTGCCGCAACAGGGTTGCAACAGAGAATGATAATCAAATTATATAAGTATAATATAATACATAAACAGAAGCCTCAACATGCTGCCTATATATACAAATAACTGCTGTCTTGTCATACTTTGTGTTGAAATCCATATAACTTGAACTCGATGTGTTTCAAACTATTCAAGTTAAAAGATATCTGAAGTTCTGGACTCTAGTATACAAGTCAGGTGATCCCCAGCACATCATTATCATCTACGTTGTAGTTATATTAAATGAAATGTCGAATCAATCTTCTCATGGTAAAAACTGGGATCAGCATTCAGCAATTCAATTTGTCAACATTTCACGAAAACTTCAAAAGTGGTCCCCCAAAATTTAATGGCACCCCCCTCACACGTGCAAATGATTACTATTACTTCCCAGTTCCCAGGCTGCTTATGCTTAGCTTCTTCTAACACCCTATATAAAATTCCTTACAATTGTCCCCACCAACACATACAGCCCTAGTGTGAATTGGGGCAAGTTGAGTAAGATAACCAAAAGGAGCTGCAAGAAAAACTTCAAATTAGCAAAAACTACCTGCAGTTGGCTGATAAATTTCAATTTAGATATACAAGTAAGATATTACTTAGGCCTATTGAAATCTGAAGCAGGTGCAGCATGTCGACCAATCATAACATCTTTCGGACTTCGACATTGCAGGACTAGACGAAGGTTTGATTGGTCAAAATGGCAGCTTTAGCCTCACCCGAACCCACGTGCACTTTCTACTCATTGGACCCCATCTAACAACAGCTGTCCGACTGATTCGTTTTCTCCGAAAAAGTAAAATCCCCAGAGATAGGGCCCACTAACTAAGAGAGGATATGTGAGGCGGGCCCTCAATATCACCTGCCCCTCAGCTCCATGGTCAGTCTGCACATGCACGCATATTAAGATTACATTTTTATCGATTTTCATTTATAGAGTTAGGATGACTTGAAGCGACGTCCTGCTCGTGACCGTTGCCACTTTTGGTCTCACCACACTTACTGGGGCCAGACCCCGGAGGGGAGGGGACCGACCAGACCACCTCTTCCTTTTGGGTCTCATTCCAAGTTAGTCGTCGTATTTCGAATGGCTTTGATGCTGAAAATAGATAACTTGGAAAAGGCAGAACTGGCCTGCAATTGTTGCAGTGAAGCAAAACAAACTGGGTAGTGAATAACAACAGATCGCTTGTTCAAATTCAATTGGGACGGTGCAGAGTGGGGAATGGTTTGGGTTCAAAAGGCTGGGCCATTGGGCTTTTTCCGGAGCTGTTAATCTTTGCACTCGATAAATTTCACAGATTCGTTGAAATTTCTTAGAAAAGGAAAAGAAACCGAGAACAATCAAAGAACTGCGTTTGTGAATACATCATACAATCACCAACGTTTAGCGTGATTTTAGGAAAACAACAGCATACCTTGATTCAAGAGAGCTTATTCAATTAATGCATATATATGACGTTTTTTAATATATTACTCCAAAAAAAAGGGAAAAGACATGGTATTCCTTCAATTAATTAAATTGCTCTTGCTAATATATACTAGCTAATAAAGTAAGTCACGTAACTGTATATTATTTTGTTCGTTGAAACGTTAAAAGCCGACTACTTGGCGACATGCAGATGCAGTAGATATAAATGATGTCTTTCGATGGAGTCCTAGGATGGCTTGATGGTTTTATGGAAGGCCACGTAAGACATTGATTTCAACAAGAATTCCCCGTCCTAAGTTAGTGTTATCTAGCTATACCAACTTAGAAAGCTAAAAGCAATTGTTGATAATGGGAAGGGTTTGATGTAACCTCTGTCCGCTTAACCTCTCATACTTGTCTTTTGTCTCCAAGATTATTAATTGGATTCTATGTTCTTAGACATGGGAAGAAAAGATAGCTATCACCCACTAAACAAATGGTTATCTACTTATCTAGCTATTTTGGTTACAATTGATTTCCTCTTTTACCAAAAAAAAAAAACAAGGCTAGGCTAGCAACTACTAGAGGGAATATGTAGCAGATGTCCTTTTTTAAGATGAATAAGGAAAACCAAACTGAAAAGCCCTTTATTGCATGCATACCTTTGGAATCCTAGCTACATTAGCAAAAAGTCTCATTCTTGGTCTCAAAACTAATTTAATAGGCAAAAAAGGTAGGGACTTTTACTTACAGTTTTAAGACTTAGGCAAAAGAACAGAAAGAAAATAATGCTGAGTCCATGAAAGTTTCTCATCCATGGAGGGACACTGCTAAAAGTGAGGACAAAAGTTGTAGGGTTGATTTGCACATGTAGATGAAAGAGCAATGTTTAGTTGATAGCACATGCACACCTCATCTGCAAATATCCAAGGCAAACTCACTGTCTGCAATTATTCACATAATCATGCTTCTTACATATAACTACTTTAGACCCTGTCTTTTCCAGTCACCGTTAGACATTAAAAAAAAGCCACCACCACCAGCAGACAAAACAAATGGGGAGAAAAAGATAATGAAAGGGACTGAGCCATTTTTGCTTGAAAGCCTGACGAGAAGAAGAGATACCGTGAAAGGTTTTAATGAATGGACAGTATAAAGAAAAGGTTGATTAGAAACTCCGTTAACATCAAAATGCATGACTGAAATTAGACTGATGAACGTTTTTCAATCACATAAGGCAGCTATCCCTTTTCACTTTGTCTCCTCTCAGGTCTCAACCTTCATGGATACCAAAGCCCTTTCCTTGTTAAGAAGTCATTTCTTGAGCTTTTGATAGAAAATTAACAGTCGAAAACTCAGAAACAGAAATACAAGAATGTTTATTCTAAAACATCAGAAAAGAAAATATAAGGGAAACATCAGATATAAAATGTATGTCATTATACATAATATTTTTCAATTTTACTTGAAATTTTAACTAATAAATATTTAAATAATCAAATTGGAAATAAAAATGAAACATGGAATTAGAAAAAAATATATTTTCTCAAACTATAAAATAGGATATTTATTCAAAATATTTATAAAATAGGGTTCCATATATAGTTTGTCTTCATTTCAGTGACTATAAAACAATCTGACTCCTCTATGGATACTTGTGTATGATGAGTGACATGGGAACGGCAATCTGGTTGAGTGGTTGTTCCTATGACACAAGTGTTATTGAACAATGATTAAATAACAGATTTATGAAAAGTTCTCACAACAAAAATTCGACTTCCCAAGTCACTTGCAAGAACATTGATTTTGTTCTTGCAAAATAAAGCCGGGAATGAGAAATCCAATTATAAGCTAAAAGCGGTGACATGAGATGATTGAATGTTGAACAGAAGATGAATACTTCCCCGCAAGTTTCAAGTGGTCCAGACCTGCAAAGTAAACTTTAACTAATATTACCAGAGTAATGAGACAGACGGATTGGTAGAAGTCATATAGTTACAAGACGATGACAACAAAGGGTTTGCTTGCTATGGTCAGCTTGGCTGGAATATATAGTTTCGAAAGGCTGGCATTGTGATGGAGCTGCCTTGATCGTAATGGGTTTTGGAGCCTACCCTAGCCACCTACCTCTCTAAAATGCAACATCTTGTCTACCTAGTACCAACATCATGTGCAGTGCACCTTAGCCTACCCAAGCAGTTTCTAGGAAGGATAAGCAAGCACGTAACCTTAGTCAGTCAGATATTTGTTTCCCTGCTCCATACTAAATCAACTCCATGAAGCGATTTATATGTGCTCAAAACTCTACTCGTGTGAGTGCTCCTGCTCCATTTTATGCAAGAAAATGGTTTCAAGCAGTGCACCAAATTACCTTGCAAGTTTCTGGTAATACTTTTAACTTTAATTTATAAAACCAAACAAGTTCCATAAAGATTTATTTGCATCTGCAACAGTGTAATAAATTAAGGACAGTAACAAACTTTAGTCATTGGCTGAATTGGCTGAAACTACGAATACTAACATAGAAAAAGACATAACAGTAATTGGTTTCCGACACACTATTGTTCCAATAAGACTATTTAATGCTATCTTTTGAAGGGATGGATCTTCTGTCTATTTTCTCTTGTTCCTATTCTGTTTTATGAATTTCAGTCATCCATTTATACGAGACTCATATAAATAGATAGCTGAGATTCATAAGACAAGGTAAGGACACGAGAAAATAGACAGAAAATCTTGGCGACTTTAATTTGAGATTGTATAATTAAGTGTGTTATAGGTTTATTTAATTTATATTTAAAAAGACAATGGTTGTGCATTTTAGTAAAATAATTCAAGGAAATAGGTACCCGTAACCAACAAAAAAAGAAAAGGACAGCAAGTTATTACTTGTTAGTAGAATGTTGTAAGATATTTGGAATTGGAAGGACTGTTCTCTTTTAATCAAAGATCTCCCAGTGGCTACAGTGCAATTCGCAATGAAAAGAGTGTATTGAGCTTTCAACTAAGCCTTAGTAAAAGGAATTTGGGAAGCATTAACTATGATGCCAGAGTGATTCACTCTCACCCACTCAAATCATGACCTTTTGTCCACTCATAGGCTGTCTTTTCAAAGCAACATCAAAATTTTCTTTTCCTTATCTTTTTTCATTTCTTGGTCTCATTCATCTCTGTCTATATAATAACAAGTAATTAATATAGATAAGTGGGGATTGATAAGTTGTGGCAGAGAGGCAAAAGCATCAGCGGGAAACAAGGGCATGAATTTCTAGAGAAGAAAACAACGAGTACAAGTGCGGAATGTGAGAAATCAGAAATGTAATAAATGTTGGTACTTGATCTAATTAAAGATCAACAATAAGGTAGTTGAATTGTCCAATATATTATAACCAAAGTACCAAAGTAAAACATCTCTTATATAGTCAACATATTTATTTAGCATACAAGGTTTTTTGTTTTTTTTTTCCTTAAATCTATGACTATATAGTAAAGTAATTTTATCAATTACTCTAAAGTTCACCTTCTATATTAATCTTTTCTAAATCTAATTTATGAAAAAGAATATGATTATTTAGATAACATTTATTATCTTAGGCGGTTCGATTTAATTTTTAATAGTGCAATGCCCAATAACATATAAATTGTGTCATTTAACCATAAATTGCTACATTCTAGATCTAGGTCAGGTGTATTGGGTGAACTCGGGGCTCGATTGTTCCGATTGATTCAATTTTTCTGACTACCTGTTATTAGTAATATAGTATCGGTTTAAAAAAATAAAAAATAACAAATTTCTATAGAGAATTAGAGATACGTCTACGTCTACCTATCTAATTAAATTCTAACTTTTTCTTTCGGTACAATCCACGTGTACCGTCCACACACACATCGGTATCCACATCCTTCTGATTTCAGAGATAGTGAACTTTCTGAAGTGGAATCTTTCTCTGTTACTGTAATTAGGTGTGTGCCAAAGCACCTATTGAAGTAAATACCGAAAAAGTAATAAGACTTTTTTTTATGAAAATTATAATTTTTCTTGTGTACACTAAATTCTACGCACCGATCACGTAATCTAAATTAAACCACCTGATTTCGTTAGAACACATATAAATAAAATATTATATTTTAACATCTTTTCCATCAAATTAATTATAAGTTCCGATGATAATAAATATGTCATTTACATCTCACAATAAGTACATGAAAATTTCAAGCATCGACTATAATATGGTAATTACACTAACATCAATTTCCATCTTTATTTATTAAATGTTTTTCACAAAACTCCATAATTCATTCATATAAATTGTCAAAATAAATAAGGTCTACTATGTGAAAAGTACAAGAGTACTATACAAATACCTGATAACAACGACAACTCTAGTACACAACAGTATTTGTTTTGCATTAGTTGAGATAAGAAATTAATTATACGTAACCTTCTTTTTTATATTTTATAAAAAGATTATTTTTGTTATTCGAACATGAATTACAAAGGAGTAATCTTAACGGTTGTTATAAGAGTAAATATGAATCTTTTATTTGTTTAAAAAATAACTAATTTATAAATATAATAAATTATAGTTCTAAAAGTATTGACTTACATAAGTGGTAAGAAAAGTCATTTTGTAAATAATTATAATTTATAATTTATTATATTCAGGGTGAATTAACAAAATTATTAGATAGAAGTTAATAATAAGTCTTATTTAAAGAAAGAAGAATATCTATATTTTAAAACGATATACATATCCTAGGTTTTTTTTTTGCAGAATTAATAATTTAGCTGTAAATTATCCAAATCAAGAGATTGCTATTATAAGCTTAAGTGCATCATATAATATATCTAATGTTAGATAAAATTTCTTGGTTAACTCCTCTTTAGATAAGAAAATTGAAATACTAGTCAAACTAATTAAAACTTCATCACAGATAAGAAATTTTATTTATCTAGTAAAAGCAAGGTATCCACATAAAAGTTAGGAGTTGGTAATTCTTACCTAAAGCTAGCCTACATGTAGTGAAGGCCTGTTATGGAAACGTTAGGGTTTGAATTGAATTGAGTGGTATGAAGACTTTTGCCTCTCGGGATTTTCTTTTATATATTATTCAGTCTAAAATTGAGGTTTTGGGGTAAAGATAGGATACCTACTACTAGCATTAGATTTTAGATAGACCAGCAACATCTGGGAATTATGATAAGAGCAACCCAATTCCTAAATCCCTAGGTCACATCTCTGGATTAACGGGCTTAAAAGTGTGAAAAGATTACCATCAGTCCCTACCATACTTTGCTGTTGGCAAAAACTATTCAGCTCCTTCTCTATCCATCCACCTATACCAGCTTTGCCCTATACGTACTGAAGAGAGAAAAAATGTGGTTGATAAAATAATAGATCAGAACACATTTCTTGTTGTCCCTCTTGCTCTTATATTGTTCGGTGGATATCCATGTCTCTTCCATATATTTTTAGTACGATCCTAGCAGAGAAGTGAACCCTGGGAAAAGATTTTTAAAAATGGGTAGTGAAGCTCTTTCATAGGTGTCCAAGACAAATAGTTTTCTCTGAAACAGATCATCGATCTCCGAGAAAAACCAGTGAAGCCTAAAGTAACAAATGTTCTCCTCCACAAATTGTGTCAATCTTTGTCTACATCCTTCCTCTTCTTCTCGTCAGTACAATCCTCCTGACATTATTGACCACGAAACTAATGGCTTGTTAGTTTACCATCACCATCACAACCCACTCATCGCAGCTCCTTGGTTACCTACTAATCCTTCAATAGCTGAGCCCGAGTCTTTCCTGGACATGGGAGCTAACTCAAATCATGCCATGAACTCTAAGCAGGATTTTGGTTTACTTATAGACCGTTATCAGCTTGATCATCCTGATTTCCTTCCTCTGAAAAGGCCTGTAAAGAAAGATAGGCACAGTAAAATCAACACTGCTCAAGGCTTGAGAGATCGGAGGGTGAGATTGTCCATAGGAATTGCCCGGAAGTTTTTTGATCTCCAGGACATGCTAGGGTTTGAAAAAGCAAGTGAAACCCTAGATTGGTTACTCACCAAATCAAGAAAAGCCATAAAGGAGCTAACCCAGGATGGAACTTCCATGTGTGAGGTTGTGTCTGAAGCTGATGATGACCTAGAAGAGACAGATTCAAAGACTCAGCCTTTGGGTGCTGTTTCTAATGAGAAGAAGACGAAGAAGTTGCAAAAATCTACGATGGATCCTCTGGTCAAAGAGTCTAGGGCAAAGGCAAGAGCAAGAGCTAGGGAAAGGACTAGAGCGAAGATGTTCACTAGAAGCGTCCGTGAGTCCTCCGACAAATGTCCGGACGCCAGTCCTCATATGGCGAACCAATATCAAGGTTGTGGGAAATCAGGTTCTACCGGTGATCATCAGAAATTGACCTGTTCTGTGAAGAATGCGGTTCATGAAGCTGATGAACACCTTACCTCTAACTCACTTTTCCATCAAGTACGGATGAAAGAGGAGCCAATCATGATGAAGAGGAAGTTGAAGGCATCTACAATCATGGGTTACCAAAAAAACCTTGAACTAGCAAAAGAAGTTATTAGCTGCAGCAAGACCAACGACCACCAAGGCAGCAACTACTGCCTGCCCAGCCTGCCACCAAATTGGGACATAAGCAATGCACTAAGTCGTTCTAGTTTAGTTGCTATCACAAATATGAATCTATCTACAGGTAGGATCTCTTAAACACCATCCTTGCTTCTGAGTTCATCGACACTTGACATTAAATTCTGTCTCAATTTGCAGGATGACAAATCTACGGCAAACTCTGGGACGCTGATCAAACCAATCAATATCAACAAAAGTAAATAGCATGAATAAGAAGTAAAATGCAAGGGGGTAGTTCTTTTGTTGTATGTTTGATGTTGCGGATCAAATTTAGGATAGTTTTCTGCTCTCTTTCCTATCAATCGAGTTAACTGTATCCCGTCTACGTATGTTATTAAGCTAATTGCTAGTCAATTTTCTTTCCCTGCAACAACAGGTTACTAATTGATTTCAAAAGACATAAGGTTGATTTTTCAGATATTAATTAAATAGGGGAACGACAAGATCTTGTCAAATGAATTGGTTAAGCTAGATAATCAACAAGTGCTATAATTTTGTCTAGTTAATAATAACCACTCAACGTTAGGAATTCAGGAAAGCATTAGCGGAACGAAGACTATGTCCGTAAAATATCAGTTTGTTAAAATTTAAGTCCACTCTTATCCAAATGGCAGAATGTAAGTGATGTTAAGGTTCAGGTTTGTCGAATTGATTCCAACTGATGTTGCCAAGATTGTGTCACGGTTCAATAACAATATCTGTAATTGTAGACTTGGACAAAAATTGTATAAATTCATCCAAACATATATAATTAACTCCTACATAAGATGCTAGGGGACTGAATGCAAGGGGCTTTTCATGTGAAGCCTTGGAGTGTATTCTATATTTTCCACCTATACATAGAGTTGATACAAAGCTTTAAGAAGAGAAATGGATCGATCTCGATCAGGAATTACCTCCATCATTAATATTTGACCATTAAATCACTTGCGTGTATACACATGAATGTGATATCTATCCAGATTCTTCATTCTTCTCTATCAATGTAATGCATATATACTATTGTCTCACTTGTGCTTTAAGTCCACAGAAGAAAATAGCCAGTCATCGTCAAAACACTCAATTGAATATACAATACTTAATTGTTAAAAATGCAACTGCTAAACTCTTGATCAAACTTACTAACCTACAACACAGAACTTTTGTTCTCTCACCCACTTCCAGTTCTTGTGCATTGTAATTGATACTAGCTCAGTAGAGTAAGGCGTTTCTTTGACCCAATTTAAATCAGAATCCTTGTGCAGTAGTTAATACATTTTTGTTGTATGTATCATCTCAAAATCCTTAACGTACAACCCTTACTAAATTTAATATTACTAATTAAACAGCAGAGGTCACAACCGGATCTTAACATGGTCGACTCGGCACATCAGTACTGAAAGGATATCAGACCTGTGGTTGGAAAAGACATTGTCTTTAACGTAACAGGGCTCTGGATTTCCTGCTTCTAATTTGTGTTTTGAGGTTAATAAGAACACAAAACTGGTGTATTACTGCAGAGTGACAATGTTAGTCCTTTTGTAGAGAGAAAAGCAACCATGAAAGTGGTACAAACGGCGATAACATGATGGCCTACTAATTATCATTTACATATTTTTTTTATTTGATTAAGAGTTGTTTCCTTCTACATCAAGAGCGGAAAAATAAAAATACTACCTATAAATGTGATCATATTCTTTAATATGAAATGTATTTTGTACTCTATAGATAAATTATGATGCCAAGCCCTAGTGCTTTAAAACCAGTTACTAACTTAACTACTGATATCAAGCTCAATTAAGCCCCTTTGTCTTGTTACACTTTTAGTCACAATCCCAGGGAGTTGGCATTGGTATGAGATTCCTGATTAATTTCTTACTGTAACATTAAACCTACCTTATCTCGGTTAATTAATCTAATGGAATGATTTTAAAGGTAGATTTAATACCTTGACTAACTATTAGTAGAGAATGAAAATTCACATTGGAAATGAAGAAGGCACGTACGTGGTTTTGATTTGATAATTGGTCCCTTTTAATCCTCTATTTACAAGAAGTGAAATCTTATCCCTTGTAATTAGAATTTCAGCTATTGCTAGAGTCAAAAAAATTTTAAAAGAGTCAAAAAAAATTTCAGCTATTGCTAGTCTCCCAAATTATTGATCAGTGTTCTTGGCTAGCCATTGAAAAAGGTATAGACATAGGGATGACAGTGAGTTTTCAACCCGATTAATATTCGCACTACCCGACCCGAAAAATGGACATGGAAGCTAAAAAATGGATTTTAAATGGATATTAAAAAATGTATGTAGATATGAATTTGGATATGGTTCTAATGATAACCCTTGATGGATACCCATATCTTACCTATTTTTATTAACTTTATTTTTTCTATTTTTTCTTGAATATTTATGGTTAAATATAATAAAATATTAATATTTTCTGAGAAGAAATAGCTTTAAAATCTCCACTTTACTCCTCAGTCTCCTCAGTCCTCACCTTTTTCATCATATTTTATTTTCTTATAGGATGATAATAATGCAAATAATATGGAGATGGAGTTTTGAATATTGTGGAGTTCACACAAAGACAATTTGAAGCTTTAGATATTTCAATCTTTGTTTTAGTTCTTGATTGTGAAAATATATATTGTCTTTGCACTAAACATTATGATTTTTATTATTCCAATTTTATGGTTTTTTAAGATATACAAATTAAAATCTTGACTTATTATTATTAAAGTAATTTTGATTTAGAGCGTTCGCATAAATCTGCTCTTTATATTTTATATTAAGAAGTTATATTTTTATGTACTATACAACCCGATGGATATTCAAAAACTCGAACAATCCAATAGATTTGGATATGGGTAGTAAATCGTAAAAATCGATGGACATAGATATGGATATGGGTTGAGTCATAAAAAATGAAAATGGATATGAGTAGAGTAATACCCGAACCGAACCCTACCCATTGCCATCCCTATTCAGGTTAGAGGGGGAGACACCCCCTCCTCCATTTTCTAGGCCTTCAAAAGGCCTACCGGGTGAAGCGACGTCAGTAGAACCTTAGAGCACTGTTGAAGGCCGGAGCTTAATAGAGGCAAGGAAGAAGATTTCAAAAAGAGGGATATGTTGAGGATGAGAAGGTAAAACTGCTAGAAAGAAGGCAGAGAAAAGTTCCATTGAGGATTAGGCCTTCTCTTATGTTGCCAAAGGCAGGTTTGATCGAACTCAAACTTGAGTTTCAATTTAAATTCCAATTAGATTCGAATTTGAACTCAAATTCTAAAAATAATTTTAGGTTAGGGCTTAAACTTGATTCGATTTGTTATCAATCCTATTATTTACTTGACACTTATGCCAAAATATTATATAATTATGCTATTCATATTATGTGTTATTGTTTATATTTCTTTTTAATATCTCAAATTGCTTACGAACAAAACCATGAGATGCAAATACCCTTTCTATTATTAATCTTAAATAGGGATGATAGTAGAGTTCGAGTTCAATTCGGGTTGAAATCAATAAGTTAAATTTGATTCAACCAACTTTTAAGTTAAACTCAGTCTAAGGTTCGAATGGTCCGATCACTGGACTAAAATGGCATCGCTTTGGACGGTCTACTCAAGTTTGGGCCTGAGCTCAATTGATATGACACAAACCCGCCCAATCTTTATGTTGGTCGTAATTATCGACCTAACTCATTATCATACCTAATCGTAACGACTTTTGGTAGAGAATAAGGTGAGGAGAGCTCAGCTAACCCCACATGTCTCAGGTAAAATGTTCTTTTTTTTTTTTTGGTAAGAAGGTAAAATGTTCTTTGACAACTCTTATGTTCTTTAGTTCACAAAGATCAACCAAAGTCACTAGCATTCTAATTAGCCTCAAAAGCATCCAAATTTTGATAATTTGAAGTCACATCTATTTTTTTTAATAATATTTAAACACTTCTTTCTTATTTTAAATAATTTTTTATAGATATTAATTAATAAATTCAACACTAAAAGTTAATATTCTTCTGTACACAAACCCAGAATCTTGGTATGAATCAAGATCACTTTGAACGTATGTTTTCAAACATATTCAGACAAAACATGGACCAAAAAGGACAAAACCAAAAGCACATCATCAACGACGTTAACTAATTAAATTACAATAATGAATGTTAATGTAACCAATAGGACGTGGAGAAACAATGAAACATGCATGTGCAAGGCCCCGTTTCTCTATCGACATGAACCTGACACGATCAAAAAAACAAAACCAAAACACAAAAGTTAAAGGAATGTCCTATCCCATGAATATACCGATCACGTCCCTCCCTCGAGTTTCGAGCTAACAACTCCACTAGCCCTTGTTTTTGCAGTCTTATCTCATCTCTGATGTCACTATAAAAAACGCACGGTTCAGAGAAAAAGCTGGCTAAACTAAAAACTGATCGATTTTGTAAACTTTCTATGAATATTTATTTGTTTAATACCACTAAATCTAAATGTTAAAGATTTTAGTTGTGTTGTAAACTGAAAGAAACGAAGTTTAAACAGATCTAAGGCAACAACTGATGATTAAAAGCTATTTTTAGAAGTATATGCCTATATCAGTAGGGGACACAGATTTGTGCATAACCATCTTAGTTTTTGCAATGGTGTATAATTTGAATGGCACGCTTCGAGATCAAACAAGCTCGTGTGAAGTCAGGCATGCTAGTGTCAATGGTGGACATGACCATATCAATCAATTGTATAACTCACTGTAATCGCAAGAGTGTCGAGTCTTGGAACTTAAAGCTTAGGTACGGTCACCACACGGAGCTAGGTGACCGGGTGTGGTATACAAAACCTTGTCTTTGGAGTTGAGAGTTTTAGGCAATGATTTGAATTTCGTATCGTATGGGCCGGTATCAGTCGGTACGTTCCGTTCCAGCCGAAAATCAGTACGAGTATGGATATAGTCGGTACCGGCGGGTATTCGAAATACCAGTTAAATATCGACTGGTATCGAAAATTTTAAAAAATTGAGGAACTTTTTTAAAAAATTTTCAAAAATTTTCTTTTTTGTAAAATTTTAAAAAAAATTCAAAATTTCCCTCCCTCCCTCCTACCTCTCTTTCCCCCCCTTTTTTTTCAAAAAATTTAAAATACTAATAAATATTTTATTACTAATAATAATTATAAATTAAATAAAACTTAAAAATAAATTATTTTTGTTTTTATTACTAATAAATTATTTTTATTTAAATTTATTTTAATATTTTATATAATATTTATTAATAAATACTAATAA
>JAOSBP010000008.1:14539498-14555080 GCA_027563825.1 Erythroxylum mucronatum | reverse complement strand
CATAAATTGCTTTATACTCCAATAATAAGAAATCCTTCTTGAAGTTTTGCATAAATTGTTTCTCGTGTCTTTTATTCTCCATGAGTTTTGTGGTTAGCTTTGGATCCTGGAAGCCAATCAAAATGAAGAATGGAATGGGAGTTGCTCAAGTGAAAATATAGTGTTTCTAACTTGCATCTTTTTCATGTCTCAATTGCAGATCCTTGGGATTCAGAAGCCCTTCGTCCAGCAGACCTTCATCACGGAATGGAAGTTCGCCTTGGAATATCAAAGGGACGAGCCTGTCCTAGTTTCATATGATTTAAAGCGCTTTGTTGCTGCCTTTTAATATGGACTTAATCTCCATTAATTAGAATTTTTTTTCTTTTCTTAAACATTACCCCGTATTCATAAAATTATAGGTACTACCCTACCCCATCAATCAATATATCCATTGAGTCTTTAAATACAACTCCAAATCTCTATTGCACTGAACTCAAAATCTCTATCATCTGTTCTTCAAATATAAATCATTAAACTCTCTAAAAACTCGGTTACTCGTTATAGTCGTTGTATCGGCTGGTTGAATATATTGAATAGTAGTATGAGTATGACACGTACAATTTTTCTTTCTTCTTCTTACGCTTAAACGACTTTGTTTCTTCTCCATTCAACTGTCCCCACTATCTCTTGCTTCTTCTCTTCATTCTTTCCTCCCTCGTTCCTAATGATGCCGAGCTGATCTGTACCAGCTGCTTGTTTTTGTCTCTTATTTATTAACTATATTTCAATGTCCCGTACCATTCTATCTCCTCGTTCTTTTTGATCTTCAAATCCAACTACTTCCCTAAATTGAATCATATCAAAGAAACTGACTGTCGAGGGTTCTCAACAATAGTATCGGGGCAAGTAGCAGAGGAATGACAGCGGCGATCTTGGATTTTGCTTATTTTGGGATTTAATGATGTATCTACAATGCCCTTTTGGGGCCATATAATTCTTTTCAAACTCCTGAAATGGAAAAGCGGATTGCATCATGACAGAATCGGTTTCCATCATGTATGCATATGCTTTAACTTGGCTGGAATGCTGCATTAACTTTTTGAATTATTCTGTGATCAATTATTGATTAGGCTTTTCAAGAAACAGATTGGTCTGGTCCTTTTTGGTATCGACTAAGTTTTAGTTTCAACTAATGAATGAAAAGTTTGCGAGATTTTTTGCCTAAATTACTCAAGTGTAACTTCAGTTCTTGGAAATATCCTACGTTTTTGTTAGTCTAACAAACACTCATAACCCAACGTTTTTATCTTCATTTTCCTATGTAGATATGCACTCCCCTTCTATGATTAAAGGTTCCATTTCGGTGTAAGTGATACATGTGTCCGAAATTCTTAGCTCAGAATCACAGGACAAGTTCATGTTCCATATGAAGAATAGAAAATCCATGCAAATTTGCAGGTTTTATAATGCGAAGGACAAGGATTTGAATTCTACTACTGCCTTCCACGTAGCACTTGCGGATTCAAAGAAAGTCCACTCCGCCTCAATCACCTGCTAAAACTACCAGGTTATTCATCTTTTGGCCATCCAGTATTCATACAATCATAGTTAAATCCCTTTTTCAGTGATATATTAATGTTGTAATGATAATAACCCCTATGATTCGCAATCAAATAACAATACAACTCTTAGGCATGAACAACAATCAAGGGAGTGTACATATTGTGACTACTCTACAGGGTTTCTAGTGATGTCACCTTTGCCATTCAGAGGTGCAACTGTTGCAAGAGTCACGAAACCACCCAGAACTATAATCAAGATGCCCAATGAGTTCACCAGTAAAGCTTCAGTTGAATAACGTGATATTACTTTGTTGGTCTGAAGGAAGGTGGCCTTTTCTAGGATACCAGTAGTAGCAGTAGCAATAGCCAACGAATAAATGTAAATCCCAAAAAACACATGCCAGGGAAGCAAGCTGGCTCTGGCACTCTTTGAGCCACCCGGATACCAAAAGGTCACAAATCCAGCAGCCCACTGGAAAATGGAAATGACAGTGAGAATGCTGTTATCAGAAATAGGACAACGGTAATTGATAAAAGATGGAAAACACTTTAAACCTGGATGCCAAACAGGAAAAGGCACACTAGACCCAACCATGAATGTAGGCTATAAAAGTTGTCAATGCCCTTCTCATTGTGGAATTTCAAAGCAGCCCATACACCAATCAAGCTTAAACAGAATGCAAGAAGTTGCAGAATAAGATGAACTAGTTTCTTAAAGCTTTTTGTCCCTGGAACTGTCTTGTAGGCAATCATGGCTGCAAATGTCAAAAATGTAAATGAACAACCCAATATTAACAGCAGGCGATCATTTAAGACTTAGCTCAAATGACGAGATGAGATAAATTTGTGGTAAACGCCAAGCAAACTTAATGAACACATTAATTCGTTGCTCAACCATCATAAGCATGTAGCAACTGCTCATCAGTTCTTCATGCATACACTTCAAAATTTGAATCCCATTGGCAACAAAACTTAAGTACATACATCAACAAGAAAAAGGCTGCAGACAAAGCACTATAGAAATAATTGTTGGACAGCTGTGAGCATACAGATTAGCAATGTTCATGCCCATGTATCAATTCTAAAAGATGATGAAGCCTTGTAAACATATAATAAAATATCTAAAACTACTAGAAGAAACATATTCCAAATTCAGTTCTTGACATTAATATAGAGCACCACCCTAAAGGAATCAAAAGCATATAGGTACGTAGAATTGATCCACAATTAGGTAAAATTTACTTCAATTACCAAAAATCAGAATAGCTGTAGAGACTAACAGCGGGAATGCAGATCATTACAGTAAATCGGGTAATCAGCCATATGATTGGTACATGTCATGCATCACAAATTTCAGATCTGGATAGCGGTGCAGTGATCAATAAAGCATCTAAGTTGCCTTAATACCTTTTACACACTGAGAAGAGAGAATTCTCGCAAAAGTACAAAAATTGAGAAGAATATATAAAAAATTCCATATTTTCTTGTATAGTCACATAGAAATCGCAATCACGCCAATGTAATAAGTAGCAAATCAGTGAAAGTTGTAAGCGTTGCAAGCAAATGAATCCTATGTTATTAGAAAAACTTTAAACTTTCCTTGTAATTCATCATCTGCTTACGCTTATAATAGGACAACACCGAGAACATTGAGAAACATCATATCATTGTCCAAGTCACTAGTTGGACAACAATGCTATTTCTATCAGAAAGGAAATGAAATAAATAATAGGATTCAACGCCAAAATGCATGCCTGTACGTCTTCAAGTAACTATAAAGTCCCAAGAGCAGATTAAGGATTGTATTACCTTCACCATTCGTCAGTATAAATCCAATCACCATTAGAACAGGATGTACCTAGAACAGAGAAATGCACCATCAGCCACACCAAAAGTAAACACATATCGAAACCCAAAATATTTCCATGATAAGACAAAACCCCTATCAAAAGACAAACAGCGAAAGGACAGGAAATATGAGAAATCACATTAAAGATGAGATCTTTATTATCGGAAACAAGAGCCAGTCCTCCTCTGTAATGCACGGTCCACGTCAGCATTAAAGTCGCCACAATCACTCCCAGTAGCCTCACCACTTTGAATATCGGAAACTTAATCGCCGGAACCGCCATTTGCATGAACTATAGCGATAGGAGAGAAAACGGGTTGCCAAATTTATGGAAGTTTTGAAAGGGTTTTGGAGAGTCGTAATTGGGGTTTTACTTTTTGGGGATCGAATGCTTTTCTTTTCTTGTTAGATTGAATCAGAATTAAAAAAGTTAAACCACGACTGCTTCCATCGGATGGCCACGTCAGCACGATAGTCCACGTGTGAGCCTACAATCGCAGTTTCCCGCTTCTTTTTTTTATCGTAAGGAAACGTATATACATATTATGCTATTAACGGGGAAAGGAAACTCGAGTTATATCCTCTACTAAAATATTAAAGCAACCCACAGGTAAGTATTGATGTCAATGAATACCGAGATTTAAGGACCTGGTATAATTAGCTAGCCAATTCGCGGCTCGATTGGTTCCTATTTGGCCTTTTCACAAAATACCTTACTTTTCATTACAACCGTTATAACGATATAAAGTCAATGAATTATAGTAAGAAAAATTATTTATAAATTTTAATATCATCACATGATTCTCCTCCAATAGAAGATGCCAATCTTTAGTCTTAGGATTTACATTGAAATAGAATGAAGCAATGTTGCATGCTTCCTGTTTCATGTTTTTTAGCAGAGCTACACGCCTGTAGAAGAAAGGAAGTTTAGTTTCTTTTCTTGTGAGGCAACTTGTTTCAGATTCTCTCTTCAAACTTTACATGAAAACAGAGATCAGGTTCTAGCAAAATCAAATATCCAAATGTAAATTATAAAAACATTCAATTTTATATTTAAATTTTTAATTTATTGTAAAAATAATGTTGGTAAATTCATAATTAATAACATATGCATATATGTCATCATATTATTAAATTAAAAAATTCAAAAAATAAAAGTTTGGGTTAATAATAAAATAACCAAAAAAATAAATTATGATTATCTAAAAGCTTCGAGATAAACCCAAAGGGAATAAATCCTTGATAATAACACTAGAATTATACAAAAGAGACTAATCGGGAATCAACAAGGCCTCCAACTCATGACTAACATCCCCTCGCCGTTAAAAATAGACTCAACACTATGAACAGGTTAATCACAAGACAAATGTACAATTGATATTCAAGCTATAAGACATGCCCGGTAGAAGTCAAAGTATTACAATGACATGACAAGCTCAAGCTTGATTCACATTCTAAAGACCAACAAATACTACGTCAGTAAGCTTCAGTCTTATCTTATCATCCCAGACTTTCAACCTGTTATAACTCTTATGCAGCTGTATTAAGCAAAATTCTATCACTTACAAAACCTAGCACTGTACAGTTGACTCTTTGTTGATACTGTACATTTCGCTAGTCATATGAACTGCCAACTTAGCTATACAATGGCAGAAAATCAAACGCAGCCATGCGATTCTACATACTTCTTCAGATCCCTACAAATTAAAACATGAATATTTCAATCAGAAACTGATTTGAACATATATATTTAACTCCAGAAAATGGGAAGATAGAAATGGAGAGGTATAACTCACTGGCATCGCGGTAGGCTGCATTTTGTTTGCCTACAATTTCTTGAATGTAACTTCAATGCATACCACACCTTCTGACAGTATGGACAACCCCCAGAACCTCGAATGGTGCACTTACTTGCATGGTAGAACAACTTTTTTATAAGAAAGCAGTTTGTATAAGAGCAGCAGTTGCCATTAGTTGTTCGACATTGAGAGGCATGTTGCAGAAGTAAAAGCAGTATCTTTTTCTGTGCCAAGAAAACAGGAGAAGTGTCAACCTGAAATAATCTAGCCACGATAACAAACCAAAAAAAAGGGAATTATAATGACATTTGTTTTAACAATTTTACAAGTGCAAGCACCAAAAGCTTTCAAGATTAAATTAATGCCACATAACTTGGATCCTAAGTCCATTAAACTTAATTAGATATGATCTTATCCACATTACTAGCATATAGCAGCATAAAATCTTAGGAAAGTAGTATATCTGGTATTCAAACAATGTTTACACATTAGAATGTCAGAAGGAAGATTTGCACACCTGAGGCCCTTTTAGCTGCAAACATTTACTCTCAGTTTCGTAATCAGAGGTTAAGGAGGGGTCAATTGACTTATTACGACTCAAAGAATCAATTTTGCCGTGAAAGCATGACACACAAGCCCCTCCTCCATTCTTGGTATCACAATCTTTATGAAAAAGTTTGCAAGTTGTCCTGGGTGTTTCTACCCTTGAATTGTGGAGGTGATGCAAGATCATCATTGATGAGTGCTTTGCTCGGCGAAGTGTGTCAAATTGATAATGATTCTTCTGACAGAAATCCAGGAAACTATGTCTAATTTCAAATAATGGATTTTCCAAAACAGTATCTTGATCCTCTGTATCAGATGCAACATCATCCATCATAATCTGGAAGAAAGAAAGAATTTGAAATGAACACTGTCAAAGCCACAAGTGGTTGTAAATATTGTAACGTCAAAGTAATTCTGACCTCTTATATAATATATATCACACAAAAGAATATGTACATGGGACATTCAGTTAGGACTAAACCTTAGACAGCAAATGCATTTCCTTGCCATTTAAACTGTGCATGTCACCACCATTGAGGCCGCGGCATCTGAATACAGAAGAGTTTTGCATAGGAAAATACAACAAAAGAATAGTTACATAACTATTACTTTACCAAGATGAAAATAATAGTTTTCCAAAATGTAATATGCGAAAGTGCTTGTATAAATATCTTACCTATCACATAGATGAAACTTTTTGCATTGACTGCAATCCCACCGCCTTCCAGATAATATCACTTCATGGCAGTAGTTACAAACATATTGTAAGTGGACAACAATAAAGTCATCCTTAACTGAAGAGAGAACCTGACCCACCTGAAAAGCAGAACGACATTAGCACAACAATGAGAGAAAATGGACTAAGCACATAGCTTTGAATCCTAATCATCTTTCAATTCTTCCATACACAGTCTACAGTATCATAACCCTAATCTGTTGAAACCTATTTGAATCTTTCCCCAAGTCATATGAACATCAAAGAGGAGCAATTCTTTTAGCTCCTGCATCACATCTAAATGCTTTCTGGTAGTTGTAAGAAAAAGATTTAACTTCTCAAATACTCTCTCTGGTAAACCTTAATTAACAAGGACATAAATTGTTTAGTTTTATCACAAACAAAAATTTCTTCAGTTAATTACAGGTGAAGGAGTTGACCAAATTAAAATATCTCAAACAACAATTTGCATGAAAAACTAAAGAGAAAAAGGTGACAAGCTCAGGGGCGATACTTTCTGCATCACCAAAATATCTTTAGTTTCATAAGCAGATGAGTTTGTATGCCCCATGGCTTTGAGAGTTCTTTTGGTTAAGACATTCTTCACTTCATGACCTGAATTTTTGCCACTTTGCTGCTCAATTTGTTTTATGACATTCTCAGCAACAGTTAGCCAATAATCCCCATCAAAATATGGTAAACGAGATGCAGTTATCTTGGAAGAAAACTGCCTGGTAGGAACGAAGAAGTGGTCATATAAATTGGTAAAGTCAACAACAATAGCTTCTTTGGTAGCCTTCCTTAGCATTGAGTGGTACCTGCATAAGTGAACCAGTTACTACTCAGGTTAGTAGTGGAAGCGGAGGATCATTAATTGTGAAAAGGTAACAGTGGTTATGGGGTTGAGGCTGAGAAAAATGTAGAGCTACCATGAGCACTTCAATGTTAAACCAACTTCTACAAACAAACAACACGCAAGCACACAAACCCATGGACACCACATAGCTCGTTTGCAGGGCAGATTTGGGTGGAGGCACAGGTAGAGCACTAGAAACCACTCATTTGCTTAATGAAACACACCATTTACAATTGAAGATGTGTGTGTGCACAACAGGGTTATGTACAAGAGCAGACTGAATGAGGGAGAGAGAAAGAGACCATTTTCGCAGCTTATCAGGCTTGGGGGTCTTTTGAGTCTCTGGATGGCAATACAAGATGTAGTCTTCACCCTTTAGAGGGGGGCAGGCCCACAGATGACAGGTTACAAAACCTCGACTCTTGCAGTACTCAAGGTATCCAATCTGCTAATAGAAACAAAAGGAAATGAAGAAAAGTGTTACCAGCAATATTAGCCATACGTGGAAAGAAAGTTTTTTTGGAAAAATAACAAGTCCTATACCAATATTTCATGGTAAACAAATGTACGGAGAGCTTCTCCAGCTACAGTTCTAGCTTCAGGCCTAAAATACTTGACTGAATCAAGATAGGATATATAGACACAACGTTGATTTGGAGGACTGCATTCTGAGCCAAACTCTTGAACATACATGCTGAAAAGACATACATCTACTCCTTCAATCTTCTGGAACAAAAGAATCACCTGACACAATGTTGCCAAAACCAACTAAGTTGGCAACAGTATGAAAGGAAACTAAATTGCAGAAACACAATAATATCTCAAGATCCTAGTGCACTAGATATGAACATTGGCATTCCCTTCAGTTATGAAGAATTATATGAACAAAAGATCAATTCCTTTCACCCTGTCAAAGAAGTTTAATGTATATGTACTAAATTGTAGGTCAACAATTTTATTTCCAGTAGTCAAAAAGAACTTACAAACATGCCTGGAAGGAATTATCCAAGAAGCAAATTCTACACACTAACAGTTAAAAGTTTCACCTTTGATCTGTATGGAAATTCAGCAGGGTAGTTCTCGCCGCGAAAGATATTTAGAAACTGCTGCTTCACTTGCAACTGTTTTTTAACAGACAATACCACTCTGACAACAAGATCTTCTGCACTTGGAATCTAGGAACCAGGGAACATTACATATTAATTATAAAAAAAATAGAGGAATATCAGAAAGTCTCATAACAAGAAATTCAATGCATACAAAAGGTAGTCACGACAGAAAATCTTAATGCAGATGGAAAGTCTCCTCTTAAACTTCTAGATACAGAAAATCCATGTTCCAAGTACCCAATCGAATTGTAGGAATTTCAAGAAACCGGATACACAGCTATTGGGTTTAATCTTCAGAAGTTGCAAATTATGGCTTTGCAGCACAAAAACATCCAAAGCATTATAAAAGAAATTTTGAGATAGGTAAGAGAGAATAATCTATTTGATTCTTCCTGAATTTTTTTTAATCTGAGGAAAGTTAAATGGACTCAGAATCAACAAATATGAGGTGTATAAAAATGACTGAAAGTGTAGCATCATCAAAGAGTTGGCATCTAACCTCATCAATGTCCTTTCCAGTATCTTTTGCTCTTTCTTCTCTTTCTTGCTGAATACGCCTAAAGAGCCTACGCTCAATGTAGTCACTAAGAAGAGTCTTTGGCATATCTTTTGCCCCGAAAATGGCTTCCTTTGATAATGGCATGTACTTCTTGCTTTGCATCTCTTCTAAGCAGCATTTGGGACATACATACTCAGCTTTCCCTCCTGTGTCTTTCTTGTCATTAAAAAGGGCACATATTTGGTGTTGCCAATGTTTACATTTATCACACTGAACCCACTGCAATAGCACATAAGTCTCAGAAAGAATATCTTTATAACTTTCAAGATTCAGAATTTAAAATTTTGTTGCGAAACATACCGATTCTTCTAATTCGTCATCATTTTTCCTTTTATCCAGCTTAGCCTTTGGAATAGAAATCCCACAAAATGTGACATTCCCACCTCGAGACACCTTGTAGCATGCATTGCAAAAATAATGTCTTGTGCCATTGTCCCCTGTAGCGCTGTAATAAATAACACCATGTTTTATACGAGCAGTGCAAGACGAACAGTACAATGGGGCTGGAGCAAGTAAAATCCTATCCATGGCACACAGGTTACATCTGTTCTCATTGATGGTATGCACTGTCTCACTGTCCTTTCCTTCCTTTGATACTCCCTAAAAGTAAATGTACAACATATTAGTACTCAATTAACAACAAACAATTACTCGGACTAAACAATCAGACTGAGGACCTCACCTGATCAACAAATTGCTGAAGACTTGATATATGCAACCTAATTTGCTGTGCTGTGAAGAACTCTATCAATGACACACCTCTTATCCTAGACTGTACCTTCACTTCTTGTTCTGTTGTAGATGTATTTAATTTATTTTTAACATTTGGTTTGGCTAGGTGACAGCTAGATGTAACTTCTAACAAGTCTTCCTTATAAGAATCATTAATCTCTGTAAACTCCTGTGAACCATGCAAAGCGACCTGAGCTTCCAATCTAGGAAGAGTATCAGTAAAATTGTAGCTGATCTCATCAACAACAGTTGCATGATCTGCTATGGGATTTGTAGACAATCTACTGTTCCCTTCTGTAAACTCAGAGTTAATGGACACAGGAGACTCAGGTAATTGCTGCAATGGAGGAATTATTTCACCCAACAAAGACAAAATTAAGTTTGAAGATGAGTAAGACTCTTTCATCTTCTCTATGCTCATCTTCAGACGTTTTGGAGGAGGTGGTATGTTGTCAGAATCACAAGAGCCAATTTTCAATAGTGTTGTTGTAGGTAACATATTTTCTGAACAGTATGTGGTCCAACCTGAATTTGTAGCTCTGAGATCCTGCTGCAGACCATTTTCCACTCTGCTAATATTCTGGCCAAGTTTAATGGCAGTACCTTGTTTTCGAACAGGAGCACAAATAGAGCAATTGGTAATCCAACAGCTATCAAAATGTGATAGAAGCAAGTTGAAATATTTACACATGCAACTGCAATTCTTACAAGCTGTTGAATGCAAATGGTTAACAAAAGAAACTCGACAATCTCCTGAAGGGGCAACCCTAGTCTTCTGATTGACATAAGCAAGTAAAATATGATGTTCCATAAACAGTAGATTACTTGAATTTGACAGTCCAGCAGCAACATTTGAAACAAATGCTGACTCAGGGTCTTTGGAAGTAATATGATCCCTGTTTAATTGAACTGAAGGGAGCAGAGAAGGCAAGAGATCTCTGGTAATTGGACCACAAATTTCTCTCTGTTTGGTTAAATAATTGGGTCCGAAACCCTCTGATGGTTTAAAACACACATCATATGGTTGATGTGGCAATTGCTGGTTTTGCTCTGATGTCTGTGAATCATATTGAAATGAGCCTCCAAGAGGTGAATCCATCATGCTGATATCCAAGCTAGGCAAATTACTGGACATTTCTGAAAACTTCCGTCGCGCAAGTTCTTGGTTGTTCAGACTTGAATTAGGACATTCTTGCCTTTCCCCCCATGTAGACAGTAAAGTCATGCCCTGAGCTTTCTGCTTATTGCCAATACCTGTAAATTTCACCACCATTAGCTATCCTGACGCAATAATGAAATACCAACCTCAGATGAGCATATTTTATACATAAAAGAAGAACAAACACGAATAAGATCAATGAAAGACATTTTTTATATATGTGCCAACCTAAATGTCAGTAAGTGTCTACATCAGTGCTTGTCACTGGACTGCATGCAATTACAAGCTTACAAAGTTCAAGCACCATGCATTTCTGATCATAGTTGTGAAGATAGGTTATTGCATATTCCAATATATTTCTACTTGATACAATAATAAGAGATGTCTCTAATCATTTGAAACAGATACATGAAAAAGTTAAAACATGTTTCGAAAAGTGATAAGTGATTGAAAAAAAGTAGCCTAAGATTCTGAAGAAAGTAGTATTCTGGAACTGTTGAACATTAGGATTTAGGAGTGCCCAGTCTTCTAACAAAATGAGAAGAGAAAATAATGAAACAATCATTCCTAAAATCCAAGATATTGAATAATTTACCATTAAAAAGTTGAAATTTTTGGAATGAATATTAAACAGGAAAAAAAAACAGAAAATTCAGTTAAGGTACTCTAAATATACCACAAACATAACCTTGCTCTTTTAGATCATCTCTGAATGATGCCTCAAAACTATATGGTTGGCCTTCTTGAGAAAAGGCCAATTCATTTGTAATAGAGTCATGACATTCATTCCTAGAAAAGCCATCCATACTCGAATTTGTAGTAATGGAGGAAATATTATCTGGAGAGAGAACCATTTCAACACTTGCAGGTGAAGCAATGTCCTTTCTTGCAACTCCTGGGTCACAACAAATACCAAATAAGATACTGCTATAATACAAAAACAGAAAGTATTCATAGTATTGCAAGTCCAATTATAAGAATTAAATGGCACACCTTTGATCAAGTTAAATTGGTCATTATTATCAAGCATTGATGACTTGTAGTTGTAAAATGGAGGGTTCGACCCATGTATGGACTTCAGCGTAGGCATTCTCATACGCAAAGGAATGGAGGAGTTAGAAGATTGTTCACTGTTGTTTAAATCAGCTACCTTTTTCTGCAGAAAAGTTTGCAACTGATACCTCAAAATCTCTCGGTTCATGCAGTCCTCCTAGCAACATGTTTAGAAAATCATGTACAACATGCTTAATGGAATTCAAGAAAAAAGAAGCACAAATTATTGACGGTTCACAGTTACATGAACTGATCAATAACAGTTTTCCCCTTTCTCAAGCAAGAAAAACAGGTATACCAACAATAGGCAAAGGTTATAAGTCACCAGATAAACAACATTTAAATTCAATAATGATTTAATGGAAACCAAAATATCTTAAAGTTGCATGCATATAAAAATGGCAGAAAAACAACATATCAATGTTAAATAATGAGGCAAGCATAAATCAATTTCAGAAGTGTTATACATCTCCATAATTTTTTTTTGGAAGACTTTACTTCACTAAGATAACATACCGGTGAAGTAGCTTCCATAAATAGTTGGTTCTCCAACAGACCAACAAGTTCAAATGCTGACTGCTACCCTAACATGCACCAATTTGCAAACAACACAGTAGGTTTCAGCAAGATTTACTGTAACTGTGAAGACCAAGCATCAGCAGAAAAAGGAACAGCAAGCCTTACATGGAAAACAAACCACTAGATATAAATTAAAATCTATGTATAAATCGAACTCCACATGCAAAGAGAATGTTGACAATAATTCCAAACGTAATCACCACCTAACGGCACTTGAATAAATAATTTCTTCAAAAAAATTTTTTTTTGTTTTCCTATTGATAGTCAGAGAGACGACAAGGATAGAGACCCGGATATGGCATTGTACCCTTAGCTTAGCCAGTTAGTATCCAACCTTCTGCAGACCTTTAAACGGTTGAGCTTACATGATTTCAGGCAAGTTGCTAAGGGAGTCTCAAAATGTACTTATCTCCAATATCTCAACATGTTTTTCATATGGAACTCCCCAAACAGTGAACTATAATCAGGAAAATAAGATTGAACTTTTCTCCCATTGATAACGTTCCCTAAGATTTTGAGTTCCGTACTTTGTCCGTACAATAACATTCTTCTGTAACAAAACCCCTGGCAAAACGACGCCGTCTAGCCCCGAATTTCAAAACCCTAACACATGACCAATCGTAACAATAGAAGGGAAAGAAACAAAGAAAAGAAGGAAAATCCGCACAAGATAAATTTTTTAAAAAATCCAATCAACAATCAAAAATTGCGTAACCTTCAATGCGGTTCGAATTCCCGTTTCCCCTTTTTTTTCTTTTTTGTTGACTTAGGGTTTATCGAATTCATCCACAAACAGGTCGACGACGACAATATCAATCCAAGAACAAAGAACATAATAAATAATCAAATAGAATATTAGGGTTTAAGGGAAGGACCTGCGTCACCGTCAAAGCATTGGCCGCATTGTTTAATTCGGTCTCGTTTCCTTCTTTAATAATGATCATAATTACAAACGTGCTTCTTTCTCTCTCAACGAACGGTGGTGGCACAGCACAGCACAGGCACACAACACACAGACGATTTTCTTCCTATTTATTTATAGATACATATAATTAGTATATTTATAAAAACAAAATTAAATTTATTAGAAACATACTTTGTTTTATTACTGTTTATGGTTTTTTTTTAGATTAATAATTTTCCTATTGCATTCATTATCCAGAGAAACCCGAAAATAGTATTTATTACCTTGAGTTCTTATTTAGTAGAACTTAAAATTAAGAAAAGATATTATTTTAAAATATAAAGCATATTAGTCTTTGTACCACATAATTAAATTAAATTAACCAACTAAACCATCCACAATGAACATCAACTATTCTGTGGTTTCATGCTTACTTAAAAACCTTCTCATATGTTGTAATTCACTATTGTTTATAAATCGTTTAAGATTTGTAGTTTTTGCTATGTATTTAAATATAACATGAAAAGTTTTAAATGCATCACTATTTTCAAGTTTATTTTTTAAAAAATTAAGGGATAATATACTCAAAAGTATCCAACCTTTTAGGATTTTTTTTAATTTAGTACAAAAAATTTTAAAATTTTAATTTAGTCACTAATCTTTTAAAACTTGTATAATGTGACATATTTACTAAATGTCTACCTGACAGTCACATCAGCAAAAACCAATGTTTTGAACTGAATTGTTAAGATTTTAAAAGATTGGTTACTCAGTTAAAAAAGCATTTTAGGATTGATTATCCGAGTAATGAAATTCTATTAAAGTCATCAATTATAAACCGAATTTTACAGTGTGATAGAACTTTTATGAAATATAAATTTAATAAACTCAATTAATTATTAGCCTTTTAATTCTCTTAAGAAAATAATATTTGTACTTCTTCTAAAAATTTGAAAATATCATTAGAAATATTTATTTAAGGCAACCTTAAAATCACCTTTTATAAAGGATGATCGCTAATAAACAAAGAATGCAATCTATTATTCTACGTTAGAACTTTTGTATTAATTTCTTTTTTTCTTTCGATTAAAGATTGTGCAACTTTTTTTTTTTTTTAGATATCAAAACTCGTACTCTTTTGGGATCATATCTTAAATATTTTTACTATTTTATAGTTGAATCTTAAAGTTTTAGAAAGTTTCAATTGAGTTCACAATGTTATATAACTCAATCGAATTAGTCTTGAATGTTGCATTCTATTAATTTATAGAAGGTGGTAGATTGAGTTTTTAAAGTCTAGGAACTCGATCGTTGAATAGCAAAAAGGTTTAGGACTAACAAATTGTCTTTTTTAAATAAGTTAATTAAAAAGATTTTGTAAATATTAAACAATTGTCATTGGTTTCATTCTCAAATCTGACGGAGCCATTGAGCTGGTGCATAACGTTTGTCTGCTTTTGAATGTAACGAATATCTGCAAGGACTGTGACTAATTGAATCTTCGTATACCAAAGGGCTCCTTCAATCTCAAGGCGCAGGTAAATTGGTAGGGGCCTTTCTTGACTTAAGTAAGGTCGTGAGTTTGAATCGCCCTCATAACAGTGATACATTTGCAAAATTTAATGAAAGAATGGACAAAATTGCTGTAGCGACCCCTGTGTTATACCAAAGTAGCTAATTAAACCCTGAGATATAAAACATTGCTCTATTAACCTTATGTTTTCAATTTTGCTGCAAAAAAAAACCCTTAGCAGTGTGTTGTTCTTCCACGCGCGCTGACTGCGAATTTTATAACCTATTTGCCTGTGAAATGATTATAATACCCTTAATTCTTCTTTTATACATACATACATAGAGAGAAAGCGTAAAGACAGATTCCACAGATGTCTCCTTGGTCAATCAGGCGTGTTTTTATTAATGTTTTAAATTTTTAATTTAATAAATTACTTGTATATATTTATATTTTTTATTTTTAAATTTAATAAAAATATGTTTATTTAAGCCTTTTATTTCTGACTTTAATTTTAGTTTGTTGTAACTTTTAAAATTTATGAAAGTAGTTTCTAATTTTTATTATTCAATTTACTATCGATTAAATACATACTTTTTAATTATTTAATATATTAATTATTAATAAATTTATGAATGATTTAATATAACATTATATCTAATTAATTA
>JAOSBP010000008.1:14520416-14531354 GCA_027563825.1 Erythroxylum mucronatum | reverse complement strand
GGCCCATGCATCGACAGCCCATTCGCAGTTGGTAACCTCCCATGCATACGTAAAGACCTAAACCTAGCAACTATTCTATATATAAGGTACTATTTCACCATGATATAGGTACAAGATTACAACCCTAATTTTCTCGGTTCTTAGCAACCAAAACCCTCTCAAAAAGACTAACTTGAGCGTCGGAGAGTCTACAAGGTACTATTTCACCATGATACAGGTACGAGATTACAACCCTAACTTTCTCGGTTCTTAGCAACCAAAACCCTCTCAAAAAGACTAACTTGAGTGTCGGAGGGGCCTGCCGGCAGTCAACCCCCGGCTTGCCTTATTTGTTTTGCAGGTATCCTTTAGCTGAAGTCAGTCAGGATTATGGATCCAAGCAGCAACGTCCAGCCCCATCAAGTTCAGGCAGAACCACATACATTAGCAGATTATTAAAAATACTAAACTCTTGGATTTTAAAAGATATAACTCATAACCCTTTATCTACATCTACAACAACAAAAACAATAACACCTAATGAGAGTTCCGTATAAATGAGAAGTTTGAAAAGATTGAATAGTATGCAACCGTACCTCTATCAAGTAAAGAAATTGTTTCTGATAACTTATAACACAAAATAATGATTATATATATATATATATATATATATATATATATATATAGTCTACATAAAATATAAAGAGGTTGATTCCGATAACATATAACACAAAATAATGATAATATAAAATATAAATAAATAAATAAAAAGTCTACATAAAATAATAAAATATATAATTTAGTACATAATAAATATTAAACATACAAAGCGGGAAAAAGACAAGTACAAAAAATCAAACCAACCATTATAAGACAATAATTAAACTAAGTAAGATATTACTTAGGCTAAATAGTTAGGAAGAAAGTATTACGAAAAAAAGAATTATAATAATAATAAAAAATGCTAACTATAAAACGAAACTTGAAGGAAAATATTTAAAGACATAAGAGAACGAGATCTTTTATTTGTATCCAATGCTAGCTCAGGACAAGGGCAGGAAGGACACTTGCCCAGAGCCTAGATTCATATGAGGCCCATTTATTAAAAGAGTTAAAAATTAATAAATTAATAAATCTATTTATTAAAAAGAGTTGAAAATTTAAATGTTAATAAATCCATTCATTAAAAAGGGCAAAAATTAAAAAGTCAATAAATCTGTTTCAAGATATTATACATAAACCAAAATGTTTCTTGGCACTTTATCTTGTAGAAACTAAAAAGAAAATATTTGTGCGTAAATTTCTTTTTATTAATTTCAAGTTTGATTGAATAGAACTAAAGGGGAGCTCTATTCTAACCATCAATTGAGATATATGCTAACATCTTTATTAACAACAATATATTTTATTAATATAATAATATTTTATCCTAATTTATAATTAAAATTTCAATCTTTGATTTTTTTCGTTTAAATTCTAGCTTTTAATAAAAAGTTTCAATGGCCCCTCGTATGGGGTTGATATTTTTGGAGAGAGGAATTTTTAAAAATTTTTAAATTTTTAAATGAGGAAGATAAGATCTTATTTAGGATTAACTAAGTTGTAATGAGCCCTACAAATAATTATATTATATTGGATGGGTATTTACCTAAAAGTTTATATTTAAAAAAATTGAAAAAATTAATTATTGTGGCATTTTTGTAATATTTGATATTTTCTTAAAAGAAAGTGTACATTCATTAGCATATCATATCTTTATCTGCCATATGTGATGACCAATCTCTGTTTTAGCACTTCTAGTTGTTGTGGATGTGACAATTGCTTTGTTGAACAATAAATTTGAACAATTAATGACATTAAAAAGTATTTTTGAATTCTTATTTGATTTAAAAAAGTTGAGGTCATTGGATGATAATGAACTAAGAGAATTTTACCCTGATTTTACAATAACTTGTTCTAGTGATAACGTGTTAGATGTAGATTTAGCTGACCTTTTTTTTCTGAATTAAAAGTGATACAAATGACTTTGCTAAATAAGTTAATTTCATATATTGAAATTCTTGAAATTAATAAAGTTGCAGATTGTTATCCAAATGTTTTAATTGCTTATCAAACTCTATGGACTATAACATAAGTTTTGAAAACTTACTTAAAGTCATCAATGTCACAAAAAGGTTGAATAATTTACCTATTTTATTTATCGAGAATGATATGTTGGACAATACCGATCTTGATACTATTATTAATGATTTACATCTAGAAATGTGCAGAGAAATTGTTTTTCATAATCATTTGTATGTTTGTTAGAACAATTCTCTTGGTGTTTTGTAATCTAATATTGTTGTTCGGTTGCTACTATTGCTATTTTGTTGTTATTGCTACTATTTTTAATGATTGTATTTTTGTTGTTATGATCATTTATTAATTTATTGAGTATGTGGACTTATGACTTGAATCACTTATATATGGATATTAAATATTAATAATAAAAATATGCTTTTAAAGTTTACATATTTGTATATTGTCGATTCATTAGGGCCTTTTTTTTAAACTTTATCTTGGGCCTATAAAATGTTAGGAACGACCCTATCCATATCCTAGTACGCTAAAGTTTTCTATTGCAACCCATGTCCTCGGTAAGCTCTAGCAAATTCATATCATAATTGATTACTTCCTCCCATTTCTTCTTAGGCCTTCCTTTTTTTTTTTGGTTACAGTCTCCAAGTACTATTTCTCGCATCTTCTAATTGGAAAGTTAAGATGTTTCCTTTTAACATTTCCAAACTATCGAAGCCTCATCTCTCTTAACTTTTCATTAATACTAGTTACCTTTAATTTATCTCTTATCAATACATTATTGACCTTATCTCTTCTAGTAAAGTTACACAACTAATGGAGCATCTTTATTTTCACCACCATTAGCTTATGACTATGCACTTTTTTCAATGATTAACACTCCACTCATATAGCAGTGTCGACTTAATCGCTAAATGGTAAAATTTACCTTTGAACTTAAGTAGTATCTTCTTATCACATAAAACTCATGATTCACTTCTCCATTTAAGCCTCCATGATCTGATACAATGGACTATAGCTTCATCGATCTCTTCATTGCTTTGGATGATAGACCTTATGTACTTAAAACACTATTACCATACTATAACTTCTAAACCAATTTTTACCTCCACAATGGAAGCTACCCTATGGCTAAAAAAGTTACACTATAAGTATTTAATTTTAGTTCTACTCAATTTAAAACCTTTTGACTCTAACATATATCCTTCCAACATTCTAACTTAACATTAACACCCTCTTTTGTCTCATCCACTAAGACAATATCGTCAGTAAACAACATACATCAAGGCATATCCCCTTAAATATTCTTGGTGAGCTTATCCATCACTATTACAAACAAAAAAGGGCTAAATAGGAGACTTGGTGCAACCTAATATTGATAGAAATTTTTTTTGTATCTTCTTCTATCGTCCTTACTCCAGTCTTTTCCCCTTTATACATACCCCTAATAACTCTTATACAAATCAAAGGAACTCCTTTACCCTCTAAACACCTCCACATGGTTTCCCTAGGTATCCTGACATATGCTTTCTCTAAATCAATAAAAACTAAGTGTAGATTACTCTATCTTTCCCTGTAATATTCCATTAATCTTCTTAAGAGATGTAAAACTTATGTCTTGGACCTTCCTAGCATAAAGCCAAATTAGTTCTCCGAGGTAGGAGCATACTTTCTCACTTTCTTCTTAATTACCTTCTTCCACAACTTCGTGGTGTGACTAAGTAGTTTGACGCGTCTAAAATTGTTATAATTTGGATGTCCCCTTTATTTTTATATAGAGAAATTAACATACTAAGTCTCCACTCATTCAACATTTTGGCAGACTTAAGAACACATTAAAAAGCTTGACTAGCCAAAGAAGACCCTCTTCGCCTAGGCTCTTCTATACTTCTATTGGTATCTCATCAGGCCTTACTGTGCTTCCGCTCTTCATCTCCCTCAAAGCTCTTTTAATTTCTTCCCTTGTAATTTGCATGCAACGAGTCAAGTTACATACCCTCTCTAACATGCTAAGATTACCTAAATAGATATCTTATATGCCTTCATTAAAAAAGATGTAGAAGTACCTTTGTCATCTTCTCTTGATGTAATTTTCAGCTATGAAACACATCCTGCTTCATCTCTTATACAACGAACTTGATCTAAGTCTATTATTCTCTTTTCCCTAGCTCTCGCCAACTTAAAAATGTCCTTTTTTCCATCTTTCGTTCCAATCGTAGGTAAAATTTTCTGTAAGCTCTATTTTTAGCTAATAAGATTGTCTTATTCACCTCTTTTTTTTTGCTATATTGTGCATTACTCTATTAGCTACTCTCTCTACCTCTGTGGTGTTATCCAATAGAGCTTTATAAGCACCATTCTTGATCTTAACCTTTTCTTGTATATCTTTATTCCACCAATGAGACTCCATCTTATTACCCTTAAGCCCTTTAGAAACCCCCAAGATCTCCTTAGCTGTTTTCTTTAAAAGAGTTATTACTTTCTCCCACATCTAGTTAGCATCTCCTTCCAATTTCCATTCATCTTTATAAATTATTATATCCCAAAGTTGTTTCATCTTGTCTAGTTTCAGATTCCGCCAATTGACTCAAGTATATCTCCTAAGACTTCTCTTCTTCCTCCACCCCTTAATTATTAGATCCAAACCTAGTAGTCTATGCTAAGTTGATAAGCAAGCATTCAGTATCACCTTACAATCCGTGCACCTAGGTAGATCGCTTTTCCTTATGAGGAAATAGTCAATTTAAGTTTTTGTGATTCTACTCTTATACATTACTAGGTCTCGTTTTTCTTAAAAAAAGAATCAACTATCATTAACTCAAATGTTACCGTAAGATCTAACTAAGCAGTCCGACTATCATTCCTATCCACGTACCATAAACCTCCATGAGCCTACGGATACTCATTTGAGGCTGCCCCTATAAGACCATTAAAGTCTCCTCCTAGAATAACTTTCTTTTCAAGGGATTTGTTCCTAGAATTGTCGTTAATTTGTTTATCCAAACCTATTTGAGATGCATATGCACACAACACATTGAGAACAACACCTTTCATCACAATCTTTATATACATAATCCTATTATAAGTACTCTTTACCCCTACAAAATGACTTATAAGTTCCTTAATAACCAAGATACATACCTCATTCTGCTGTCTCGAACACCTTGAGTACCAAAGTTTGAACCCATTAATCTCTTTTGCTTTAACCCCTGTCTAATTTGTCTCCTGAATGAACACTATATGAATCTTATATTTATCTAAAATTTCTACCGATTCCAAAGACTTAACCTATATAAAATCTGTCAACATCTTCTTTTCTCTTAGACCTAAAACTCACTGAAGGATTACCCCTTGCTCTATCATCGTTAGTCAAAGCCACCATTCCTATCCCAAAGCCTAACCAAAGCTAAAGAAGATAAGTCCCATAAATCCTTAAATGACTCCAAAATAACTGGAGATACAAAATGAGGATTATTAATAAATTCCAAAAAGGGCACCAGAAAAAGGATAAAAATCACAAGTACACATGACGACTGTAAGCAAATCAAAAATTAGTTGATCCAAAATCTTACCTTCTAATAGCCAATAAGATTTTGCAAAATGCTAAAATCCAGTATTGAATAGTTAAAACAAAACAAACAAAATATTGAAAAACTATAAACAAAAAGAGTTGAACCAATAGGGATAATAGACCTAAACCCAATGGAAACTTTTATGAAGAAAGTAAGTGCAAGGCACCAAAAACACCAACAATATCCAATCTATTCAATAACTATAAGCTTAATTAAAACTAAGCCAGGTGATAAGCCAAGAGATTTTATAACAGTCCTAAATGAAAATTCTAGTAAAAAGAAGAACTAAAAAACATAAAAAATGGTGTAGAGAAACAAAATTAATTTGGAACAAAGCAATGCCAATACAGTACTATAGTCTTATGACAATCACATAAACCAAACACCTAACAATTACAGAAGTAATAAATTAATACTTAATGGCAAAACAATTGTTGAACTTGGAAATAGAAGAGAGCCGAGGGAGCAATAGTATAAGCATGACTAGAGCTGTGGTGAGAAGCACTCTGGTACCTAAAAAAAGATCTAAACTTGTGAAACCCAAAATTAGGTAAAAGATGAAGAAATAGTATATAAATTAAAGAGATAGAAAGAGAAATAACTGAAACTCAAATGTCTATTTCTTTCTCCTCTTTTTCAACAAAGTAAAAGATTGAACTATGCCGGTTCTCTTGAACTTGGTATCCATAGTTTTCAAAACCCGCCTGTGGGTTGTTTATCCATTTTGTTAGAGGATATATTGGGGGTTTCATTTCCCCGACTAGTTATGTAAGTCCTGTACTCCTCCCTTTTCGATCCAAAAAAAAAAAGATTGAATCTTTACTACTTTAAGGCTTTGACAGAGTGAAAGATGAAAGACATGATTTTTTTTAATTTTTTTGAAGATAAGTGAAAAATTTATAGAAGAACACGATGATGGTGAGACGTAGAGTAGTCGGTAAAGGTAGAAAGATATTACAATGAGTCTTTAAAAAACCTGATAAAACGATAAAACTTTGAACTTCTGATCTTGACAAATAAGAAAGCTTTAAGCTTTGACCTCGACAACAGTAGAGTTTTGGGCATAAATCACTGTAAAGACATCAACTTTAAGGGATGAACAAATCTAGAAGAGAAACAAAGAACTAGGAGGAGATCAAATAAAAAGTACTAAAATATAGTCAAATGGAGAAGCTTGAAACTCTTAAACTTCCAAAGAAAAAAAATCAGGTGGGATAAAATCCCAGAAGAAGAAAACATAAAATTCCAGCTTCTCTCTTGCACTAAACTAAACAGTTTGAGGCTCAATAAAGTCACTGAAATCAAACAAAGACAAGAACTTTACTCTTGTTGATAAGTGGTTCTACAAGCAGAACTGGAATTTGAGGAGACTTAATAGTCTTTCATCTACTTAATTTAATTCAAACACACTTAAACATACTTAATTTAATTACTCATATTCCTAATTTAATTTAGGTACACTTAAACGTAAATTCATGTTTATCTTCAAATATTAACCTCTTATGTATCTTCAAATACCCTCTTTAGCATGACTGTTAGTTATTCCAAGCAAATTTCTTAATGCTTTAAAGTATCAAATTTGAGCGCCTTATGAAAATATTTGTAATATAGTCTCAAGATTTCACATAATCGATTGACAATACATTATTTGCGATATACAAATATGAATAAATGAAATAATTTATCTATCTACTTGCTTCGTTAATGAAATAGGAGACCATTTACTAACATAATGTTCGATTGAATATTATCAACACAAACTTCAGTAGGCTCTCTTTGTTCAAAATGAAGTTCATTCATCAAGTTTTTCTAATCGAATTGCTAGAGTCACACAATAACTAATGACTATATGTTATGCTTCATAAATTGACACAGTAATAACTAATTGCTTCTTCAAATTCAAAGTAAAAGTTATCTTACCAAAATGTAATACGAGGCTCGTGGTACTCCATTTATCATCAATATCTCTAACCCAACTATTATTACTGAAACTTCTAAATCTAAAATATTAGAGGTAGAATGATATAATCTAAAATTAGGAGTTTTTGTGATGTATATTTAAAATTCCAAACTTTGCCAAATTTTGTCATACTAGCTACAATTATCAAATACTCAAGCTTATAATTTATTGTAAAACTAACTCATTGTAACTTTATGACTAGCGGTGCCAACATAGGTGGCCATATAAAAGTGACCTTTAATAAATCAACACTTTTATATAATAAATATTTATAAATTAAAATTATTTAAAAAAAATTATCCACCTAACAAGCCCAAATATCGAGTTTCTCTCTAACCTCTCCTTTGTTCTCATCCATCGCTTATTGTTTACCAACTTCCTAATCACAACCTGCTTACAATGCCACTTTTTCCTCCTCGACCTTTATGAAAACCTTAACTAAACTCAAGTTGTCATATACTTTATTTGCCCTCTCTTATGGATTGATTACGTGTAAGAGACTATCTTTTGACTCTTTTTTCTTTAACTCGTCGCTACCACCAATGTCAAACTTAACCATGTTGATCTTATTGAATACCAGAAACAAGGAATCACTATGATCAATTTAGGTTAAGCCTTCTTTGAGGATGTTGCTAATTATGTTGTGGCATTATTGAATGATGTCTTGAGGAGAGTGTCGGCAGGTGATTGGTACATTCAATTTAGGTTATATCTTATTAAAGTCTTAAAGAAGATTATCCACTTTGATTCAAGGTTTGACTTTTTTCTTGCATATTTCATAATTTTGATTGATTTATATACAAATGTTCGAGCTTTTTATGACACATATGATAGGTCTAAGTAACTTGGTATATTAATGAATATAATTGAACTCCTCTTTCTTTTTCAACTTAGGCCAAAAGAGTTAGGATATTGAGACTTGAAAGTATTGGCTTTGAAGTGTACCAAATACTGAATGTTTTTAGGTGTAGCACTGCCTACAATTCCCAGAAGATGAAGTCATCAATTCCATTTTCTTACTTTGGAAATGTTTGCGACCTAACAATTAATAGTGACACACTTTTTTTTCCATGAACTAAATGACCAAATTCATTATGGAGTGAAAAAAGATGTTTTTTTTGTCATTAGGAAAAGAATGAGTGATAGTTAATGTGGGATGAGGTACTGAGAAGAAATTGGTTCAATTTTTAGCAAGATGAGAGTTGGGTGGTTTAGGATCTCATATTTTTTAGGACAAGCCTAATGCACTTGAAGTGTTGTTGAGCTATTTCCTCACAGTGTTGTCATAACACTAAAACCTTTAGAAGCATTAAAGGATGTTATGTTGGCCAACTTGATCAGTTTCTTTTATAATTATCCTCTATTGTCGCTAGTCCTTAACAACTAAATCAAGTATAAGTTTGGTAGTTTTAGAAAAATCTTGTCCATTATCAGGGGTTTAGATTATTTTTATAATAAGTTTAAATTACAAATATTTTTCATGTCAGAGTGCTAGCTTGTTAGGGGGCATTGGTTATATAGCTAGCTAGTTTTATAACAAATTAGAAATTGGAGCTTTTTTTTTAATTATTTTTAGTAGTTTTTTTAGTAGTATTATAAAATTAGGAAAAGTTTATAACTTAAATGTAACTATCCTTGATGTATCACAAATCCTTCTTACTTTTTTTCAAATGAGTTGATATTGTGGCCTTAATATAACGACTAAGCAATCTAATTCCATATAATATACTAGGTCTTATATAAGTTAAATATTTTAAATTTTCAAGTAAGATTTGGTACAATGTTGGATTCATATTTGACCTTTATCATATTGGATAATTTGGTGCCACATTCCATTAGAATGTTTATTAGATCAAGCCACTCATGTGAAATGTCTTCATTTTTTTGCATAGTTTTCTTGGAAATAAAAATGTTGTCCTCCATTTGATCTACTTATGCCCCAAGATATTGAGAAATGAGTCATAAATATTTCATCTCAAATTCATAGCCTATTGCTTTGTTGAATTCCTTAAACATTTTTGGATTTTGCTTGTATAAATCAAATCATCCTCGTATAAGCTATCAATCAAAATTTTACTATCATTCACCTTTACGTAGAGGCATATTCATAAAGGCACTTGATAGAGTTATTTTTCTTAGAAATATTTATCAATTCTACAATTTTAAGTACTTACTTTAGTTTATAAAGAGATTTCTTTAATTTCAGTATTTTGTCTCCATGTCCTTTTATCAATTAACCTATAAGTTGTTATACATAAATCTCTCTTTAAAATAGCCATTAAGAAATGAAATGATTAAAAAACTCCACTATTTTAGCTGGATTAACCGTAAACCTTAAACCGTCTAACTTTTTAGTTCAGTTTTTAACTTTCCAATTCAATTTACTTTAATAATTCTTATTGTTAAAAATTGATCAATTTATTAATTAATTATTCAGTTTTTGTAAATTAATAAGTTCTTATAAATCAAAATAAATCAATTAATGTTCATTTAATAACCTTTTTTAATTAAAATTCAAAATTTTCGATAAATAAGGACAATATCTTTAAATCATGTTTTAAATTCTTTAATTTTATTTAATCTTCAACTAATTTTATGATATTTTAATAACGATTGAATCTTTTAAACCTTAAACCTCTTGTCTTATCGGTTTAACTTCTGATCCAATTTTTAAAACATCAGAGAAATGCTAATTGGGCATTCGCTTAAAAAAATCCACTTATTTTAATCTACCAAATAAAATATTAGTTGTATAATCTCTATGCATGCTACTGAAGCAAAAACTTCTTCATTATTAATTCCTCAGTGGTGGTACCCTTTTGCAATAACTTTTGCTTTATATCTTTCTAACTCTCCTTTTTATTTTTTATTTTACATAGGGGTGAGCATTATTTGGCCCGGCCCGATTACCCGGCCCGGCCCGAATTAATTCGGGTAAGGAATTGTCAAAATTCGGGTTATTCGGGTTGTTTCGGGTTATACCCGAAATGTGTTCGGGTTTGTTCGGGTAACTCCGAAAATAATTCGGGTTACCCGAATAACCCGAATAACCCAAATAAAATACCCCTATCTGGCTCTCTCCCGTCCCCGTCTCCCGAATTAGGTTCCCAAATTTTTGAAAAATCAAATCGTCTTCTCTTCCTCGCACACGCACACAGCCACGCACTATCGTCTTCTCTTCGACTTCTCTTCGAGACTTCGACGACTCCAGTCCTCCTCGCACACGCACGCTGCACGCACTATCGTCTTCTCTTCGACTCTTCGTCTATCGCAGTCTCTGATGCCATTGACGGGTCTTCAGGGAACTGGGTTTTCCCTGTGAACAATGGATCTGAAGTTGATTTGGGTACT
>JAOSBP010000008.1:14497150-14507441 GCA_027563825.1 Erythroxylum mucronatum | reverse complement strand
CATAATATATTATTAACAAATCATAATGTTAATACATGAATCACAAATGTTCATTGGCCTAGGGCACACTACTAACAGTTTTTTTGAGGGTTTCATAATAGGATGGAAGCGGAGGGTTTCATGTTATGTTTCATTCCATCCTAAACAGTGAAAATAAGAAACCTCCGATTCGGAGGGTTTAGGATGGAACGTAAACTAATAAATACATATTACCTAATATACCCTCAATAATTCTTTTTAATACCAATTGTGACCAATTCATAATATTAATATATTAAATAGAATATAATAATATTTAATATAATAAATTTTATGAAATAATTAATAATAATATTTTTATATTATTAATAATAAATTATATTATTAATAATAAAATAAAAATTTACATTTAAAAATAATTTATTTTTATTTATTTAGAAATATATTCAAACAATTAAAGAATAATTTTTCTATTTTTCATTAATAAAAAATATATTAAAAATTATTCTTGTTTTTACATATTTCTATATAAATAAAAATATAAATAAATTATTTTTAAATATAAATCACATAGAATAGAATATAATAAAATTTATTAAATAACTAATAATAAATTATATATAATTAATAAAAATAAATAAATAAATAAAATTTTTATTAATGAGAATAAAAAATATGTTAAAAATTATTCTTTAATTGTTTTTATATATTTCTATATAAATAAAAATAAATTATTTTTATATATAAATCACATATAATAAAATATATTAAATAATTAATAATAATATTTTTATATAATTAATAATAAATTGTGTATAATTAATAATAAAATAAAATTTTTATTAATGAAAATAGAAAATATATTAAAAAATTATTCATTAATTGTTTGTATATATTTTTATATAAATAAAAATATAAAGAAATTATTTTTAAATATAAATAACATAAATTAAATTAAATTAAATTAAATAATTAATAATAATATTTTTATATAATTAATAATAAAATAATAAACTTCCTGCAACAACCATTTTAATATAAGGGATATAATAGTCATTTGTTATAAATTGCATTGCAATCCATCCATCTTTCATACAACATTTCACTACATTACATTATGAACCCTTCTATCCCTTCCAAACAACTTTTTACTATATTACATTTTATTCCATTATAAACTATTTTGTTCCGTTTCATCGCATTACATTCCATTTTATTCTATTAATTAATATCCAACCAAACAGGCCCTATGGGTCACATATCAAAGAGTAAATTGTGAAAGAAAAATCAAGTTAATTAAATTGGACTTGATTACAAAGTTTGAGAAACTTTAGGATTCGAATATAAGATATTTGATTTTATTAAAATTAAATTAATTAGAATTAGAATTTAATTATAATTATAATTAAAGGGATTTAATTTTAATAAAAGACTGTTATGATTTTTTCTATTTAAAAGGAAGAGCTTTTTAGAAGTTAGCACTTTTTTCTTCTTCCTTTCAAATCAGTTTGAGAATTGCTCTGTGGATAGTATACCATCAGAAGCTGGACACTTGAACAACTCGTGGTTGACCAATAGGAAAAAAATTCAAAGATTTTTCAACAGAAAGCGAACAAGGTATGATTTCTAAATCGTTTTATTTTTTTAGGGGGGAAAACAAAACTTGATTAAACTAAAGCACGAATACAATCTGGAATAGAATCTCAAAACATAAAACTAGGAAAAGAAATAGAAGAACGAGCTAATCTATGAGCTAAGATGTTGTTAACACGACGAACCCACTCCACCTTAATATCAGGTCGTTGTAACAGAAGAGCCTGACATTCATGAATTATCGAACCATATTCGGACCAATCATGAACCGAATTACGTATAGAATGAACTACACCTTGCGAATCCGAAAACACAGTACCGGCACCCGGACAACGAGCTACAACCTGATCAATGGTAGTCCTTAGAGTAATTGCCTCAACAACACGAGGCGAAAAGAAACCAGGTTTGTAAGTGGTGAAAGCATGCACAAAAGAGCCGCTGCTAGAGAACGACGCAGAGCCAGTACCTAGACAACGATTGTCTTCGAAAATGGCTGCGTCTGTATAGCAACACCAGCCTGTGTCAGCAGGTGCAGACGTGCCAGAGACAGGAACAACAGCTGGTGTATACGACAGTCTACGCTGAAGCTGTGCAGATTGCCATTCGCGCAGATGGTCCAAAGCCTGCTGCATAATAACATCAGGTGGGATACTATGATTATTCCAAAGAACCTCATTTCGGGCCCACCAAATGCACCAACAAAGCATAGCAAACTCTTCAAGCAACACTCGATTGTTACGCTGCCACACAGCATTGAAACAATCCACAAATGAGAGCAAGACTGAAGCACCAACCTTACCCCAAAGATACCAAACCGACTGAGGGACACCACAACCAAGCAAAGCATGAGTCACATCCTCTTCACTAGAACCACAACCGCAAACTGAGTGGACAGCAACACCTCGTTGATGCAATCTCGTCCTAGTCGGCAGAAGGTTACGAAGGATACGCCATAAAAATTGGCAAACCTTTGAGGGTATATTTAAACGCCATAAGTCTTTCCAAGGAATCGAAGGCACAATTGCTGGTGGACGATTCAGATGTGAAGCGACAAAATAACCGAATTTTACCGTATACATACTGCGCTTATCGAAGTGCCATATGAGCCGATCACGAAGAGGCGGAGATAAAGGAATTGACAAAACGACCTGAGCATCATCTGTATTAAACAATTGAGAAACCTTATCCATAACCCAATGAGCACTAGTAAAAGATAGCAAGTCTGAAACGCGTAGTGCAAAATTTATAGAAGCTGAAGCGGTTCTAACTTGGAAGCTATAATCCTGAGGCAACCAAGGATCTTGCCACACCCTAATGTCTGAACCATTGCCTACGCGCCAGCGGAGGCCGACTTTGAGGATAGAAGAAGCTTGATGGAAGCCACGCCACGTGCAACTAGGATTCAACCCTAGAGGAGCCGTAAGAAAATTAGAACATAGGAAGTACCGAGCACGAAACAACCAATTGACCAAAGAATTAGAAGGATACACGAGCCTCCAACCTTGTTTTACTAGCATTGCCAAATTAAACACAACGCAGATTCCGAAACCCAAGGCCACCATCAATCTTTTTCTCACACATGCGATCCCATCGAAGCCAATGGATTTTATGAGACCCATCCTCCTTCGTACCCCACCAAAACGAATTCATCATCCGTTGAAGCTCGTCGCATACCGAAATTGGAAGCAAGAATACACTCATACAATAAGCGGGAATGGCTTGAGCAACAGCCTTAAGCAAAATTTCCTTACCTGCGCGAGAGAGAAACTTGTTCTTCCAACACTGAATTCGTGTCCATAATTTATCTCGCAGAAAAGAAAAAATGGCCTTCTTACTACTGCCAACCATAGATGGTAAACCAAGATAACGACTATGAGCAAGCGGGTTGAACACCTCCAAGATATTGGAAAGAAACACTTTCTGCACTTCGAAAACATTCGAACTATAAAGTATACCAGATTTGAGTAAGTTGACAGCTTGACCAGAAGCATGTTCATAGAGGCTAAGAATATTTCGAATCTCATAGCATTGACTCTCCGTAGCTTTGAAAAACAGGAAAGAATCATCGGCAAATAATAAATGTGTGATAGAGGGACTACCACGACAAATAGAAATCCCCGAAATAGTACGACGACGTTCGGCATCAAGTAACAAAGCTGTTAACCCCTCCGCACACAACACATATAGGTATTGGGACAATGGGTCACCCTGCCGAAGGCCCCTAGAAGGAATTATAGGGCCAATATCGTCCCCGTTAACAGAGACAGAGTAAGACACGCCCCGAACACACATCATACAAGTATTGAGGTAATCCTCAATAGCAAGAAGTAAAACAAAAGTAAAAGTAGCCAAGGGGTAGCAGTAGATGAGCAATTTAGATCCAGATAGTAACAGTATGGCGTTAAAACTGATGGGTCGGGAAATGAAGTTATACTTTTGCTTGACCTTGTTCTTACCTTCTCCGTCTTTTTGCTATGAGTGGTGGAGGTTCAAAGATCGATGACTCACCGTTGGTGACCCTTCGCCGTGAACAGAAAGACCTCATCAAAACCGCCTCCGAACACCAATACGCTCTCGCTGCAGGAACTCATTTAGGGATGAGTTTGGATTTCAAGATTTAACAGGTTATTCTCGACATGCTTCTGTTATGGATTTGAGTTTTAATTAATCAGTTTAGTTAGTAAACTTTCAGTTAGGTTATAAATTTTGATTTAAATTTTAAATTTTATAATTTAACTATGTGAATTTTACGGTGCCACGTCATACATACGTGACACCGTAGGACTCACATCAACATTGATCTAGTAAAAAATTGACCATACCATATTGTCATCAATTTTTTGGTTAATTTTAGGGATAATCAGGTAGTCACTAACTTCATTTTTTTAAATAATTTTTTTAAAATTAAAAGTATAAAATAATATTCTTAATTAAATTCAAGTTTGAGTTATCCAAATTTAGGCCTAAATTCAACTCTTATAAATAAAATGATATCATTTGACTTAAAAATATTGAACCTTGTGTCAGTATAAGCCTAGACCTAACCTATGAATTGACTTATTAAAACTACCTGAATTTAGGCCCATAATTCAGCCCATTGTCGGCCTAAGTTAATTTGTGGCTGAATTTCAATATCTGCCAAATAATAAGGTTTAACCGGTAATCTCTTAAATATTAAAATTAAATTTGCTTAAACATTAGGTTAAATTTTGCGTTCATATAAAGAAAAAATCAGCTAACTATTAATATTTGTGTTTTATCAACTTAGCTTCTGTTTCATATTGAATATTTTAAAATTTTTAAATGAATTTGAGTCTAACTCAAAATTTGATTAAATTTAAATTATCAAGTTTATACATAAAAATAATTTAGTTTTGAATTTTTTAGATTTTTTATTTTAGGTTACTTTTAAATTAGACTTGATTAGAACTTTTGAATTTAAATTTTTATTATCAATATCAATATCTTTTCTTTATTTAAAAGATTTACGGAGTTGGCAATTGTATAATTTGGCAGATGAATCAGATTGGTAACATCTCTAACATGGAAGAAGAGGGTTCTCCTATTTCAAAGCATTCCTTTTACTCATTTGTCAAATAGTTTCTCTTGTGTTCGTTCACACTCCTTTCTTTCATATGCACCAACAATGCCATCTTTTGCGTATCTCTTCTTTTATCAGGCATGACATCCCTTCCCTTGAATTTGACAATAAGGTGAATTAATGTTTTCCTCCCCTCATTATCAAGCTTCCAGCTTCCATGTCGTTTGTTTACTTCTAGCTTCTTACTTTCTCACCTCCTTGTTTGTCCAATTTATGGTACATATGTCTTCCAGGGAGTTTACTTGGTGTCAATAACCAAGTCGGGATGCTAATGGTTCATGATTTTGAATCTCTTTACTCTCACTCTTCATTCATTTCCTTGTAAGTTCCTGTTTTTGCTGTACTCCATGCTACTGTACAATTGTGTTCACAAGAAGTCATTCAGTCACCCATATCTTGTCCTACTCTTGTCGTATATATTGTCAATTGGCTTGAAGGTTTGGAAGAAGACGAAACCAAACATGCGTTCCACATTTCTTTGCATCAACAACTCGACTCTGTGGCTGGAACTCCGCTTACCAAGAAGAGGTTTGGGCATCCATGTTTCTTTTAATGGCTTAGATAACCTTTTTTATTTGTCTATAATATTGATTACTAAATTATCAATAAAAATTATTTTATTTTAATAATTTATAAATTAATATTTATTTTAAATATATTTTAATTATTTAATCAAAAATTTTAAAAAAATTTATATATTTTGAAGACATATGATGCAGGATGTGTATGGTCTATTCACAGTGAGTGCAATCTCGTTGCAGGGCTTGTATGTTTCTTATTTGCTCTTATGGTTCCTCTTTTGTCAGGATTAGAAGATGAGGAAATATGTTTTCCTTTTGACAGGCAATGTTCCTTCTCCAAGGTGCAATTTTTATAGGATTAACACTTGGACGGTAAGAAACAGAGTTTGTAGTGGGGTTTATACCAAAAGTCAAAATGCTTCTTTTTCTTTTTCTTTTTTTCTTTTGGGTCGCTTTACTTGTCACGTTAATAATAATTAAGGTGGTTGATGGTCTGAAAAATAGTTAGCTCCATCTTCTACAACAGAAGAGATAAAATTGAAGATAAAAACATAGATATGGACGTCATTTGAGAAATTGATGCATAATGTCGCTTAAACTAAGTGGATGTCAATATACGGATCTAGCAAAGGGTTATGGCCTAGTGGGGGACTATGTACTATAGATGGATCCCACAGAACTTTTGATTATTTCACAAAAAGTAGTCTTTGAATTTTCAAAGAGGATGTGACTTCAAGCTTTGCCTCTTTATTGGGGCACAAGATCTTCTGTTCAGTTTTATGGTGTCTTATTGTGTCCAGTAAATCTCAGTCATTCATTTATGTGGGTCCCACGTGGGCTCCACATAAATAAACGTGGAGCCCGCATAAATGAATAACTGAGATTCACTGGACACAATAAGACACCATAAAAATTGGACAGAGAATTTGGACTCCTTCATTGGTGGTGACTGGTGACCATGAGTGGCATAAGGGATAAGAAAGAGTTTATTCCAAATTCAGGGAAAGAGTAGTTCCTATCAAGTTTTAATGGCCCCTTGTTTCCTTTATATTCGTAATTGGTTTCGGTAATATTCAATTATGTTGAATTGGAGGGGCCTATATTTCAAGATAAATTTTTTTTGGTAAATGTGTTTCAAGATAAATTGGCCATTCATAAGTTTGAAAACATTTATAATTATAATTGTAATTATAATTTATAATTATTGTCAATATATTAAGAATTTAATCAGTTGTAGTTTAAAAGAAAATTTAAATTAAATTAAGTTAGATTTAATGTAAAGTTTGAGAAACTTTAAAAATCAAATATGAGAGTTAATTTTATTAAAATTAAATTAGAATTGCAATTAGAGTTAGAGTTAGAACTTAATTATAATCATAAAATTTAATAATAATAAGAACGAAATTATATTATATTTTATAAATAGGAAAAAGATATAACCAAACTAATGCTCTTATCTTTTTTCTCTCAAATATTGAGTTTTTTTTCTCTATATTTTATGGATATCAATAAGGGTTGTACATGTGAATAGCTTGTGATTAATATCTCAATTTTTTTTTCTTAACAAAAACTTGTTTATGATTCATAATTTTTAAGTTATTTAATTAACGAGTTCTGACTAAAAAATTATAAAAATTATTTTTCCATTGTAATTTTAATTCAATCATAGTTAGTTTTGTAACATGTTAAGCACTGTATTACTTATAAGAACATAAGGAGCGTTGTGATTTTAAGACTTCTAGATTTACTTAAATATACGCCTTTACATGCATGAATTAATTAATATCGATTTACATTTACTCGTATTAAACCTTTTAAGCCCCTCATTAAGATATATTTTATCCAAACATAGAATTTAATCTATGGTGACCAAGTTTGTCAGACTTCCCTCTTATTTCTGGATAAACAACTTCAGCCAAATTATCAAAGTCGTTGCAATTATTTTCTGAAAATATCAATCCAAAGAGTTACGAACTCCTTTAATCTTTTATTGTGTGCTCTCTTATACTGTGTTATGCACGCTTGTCCCTTTTACAGAAGTTCTCTACTAAGACCACTAATTAAAGGTGTCCTCACTAGGGTGTCATATTATCCTCGCCGAGGATCAGTCGAGAACTTGTTTTCCCTGACACATTTAATAACTAGTTCTTCTTTCCTTTTCATAAAAAAAAAAAAAGGTGTCCAACTTGTGCGTCAACGAAATCAAGTAATTATTATTGAGTTGCCTGATTCTGGATGACCATTACGTATGACAATACTTTTTTTTAAAAAAAAATTGAACTGAATTATTGAAGAACTATAATAATAACTTCACGGATGAGAATCCTAGGATTATACACATATATGTCCAACTGTGGGACTTGTTTTGGCATAATTATTTCAAAAGATACGACACAAGCATAACGTACGACCCTCATACAATAACTGGTTATAGATGCCCAAATGCTCCACTTCGTCATCATGGGTTTGAGGCTGGTGAACAGCCACGCTTATAAGGATTACATTTCATCTTTGGGGGTGGTGAAGGTGGTGCACAGTTACGCCGATAAGCACCACACTTCTCTTTGGGGTTCCTTCTAGGAAGACAGTATCTTCCGCCACGCTCGCATTTAAATGTCTTTCCTGCTTGGGAGAATGATTTATCAGAAACTTCGCTGCCTGCGAACATTTTGAATATGCAATAATAGACGGAGTTCCTAATGCAGTCATGCTAGCCAACTAGGGCAAACAAAACTCTTTTTAACCAAAATTTATTCATATATACAAAAAGCTTGATTTCAACAAAAATTAGTAAAACTTTGTTCCTAGAAAATCTTGTGTGTTAAAGTTTGCCTCGACTACACCTTGTGTCTAGTCCTCCCATATATGCAACGACGTAGAACATGAGATGATTAGCTTAAAGAGTTTCTACTTCAGCTTTGCAGAATACTATAAGAAAACTATTTTATGAGTGGATAAGAAGACGGTCACTAACAAATTTGCATGTGTACGTGTTTGCGATGACGATGATTTAATGTAACAAATCAAAATAAAAGAGAATAATACTATGAAAATTATTTATCTCACCCTTCTGGACCAATTCTCGAGGCATGGTGAAAGGGGAAGAGAAGAGAAGGATAGCCAAGATAACGCATACTTTTATAATAGATGAAGCCATCATGTTGGCCAAAGTCTGGATACTACTTGTGCGTGTAGTTGATGTTGTTCATTGCCTACTCTAATCTCTCTTATTTATAGTACTGGTGTATCTTCCCTTTTCATAATCTTCTACTTTCTTGGAAACCACTTTCATTGCTTCTTGTTGAGCAACGCAAAGAAATATCGAACTCCTAGTCGACTAGGGGACAGTTACGTTGATGTCGCTTAAACCGAGTGGAAGTCACTATATAAGTAGTGACGGATCTAGAATTTTAGTCTTGAGGGGTAAGAATTTAAACCACAAATTTTTTATAGGGACAAAGAACTATATATATATATATATATTCTAAAATAATTTTAATATTGGGAGGCTATAGCCCTTGCTAACCCGGATCCTTCATACAAGTCTAGCAAAAGGTTAGAGCCTAGTGGGGGACTATGTGCTATAGATGGATCCCACATAACTTTTGATTATTTCACAAAAAGTAGCCATTGAATTTTCAAAGAGGATGTGACTTTAAGCTTTGCCTCTTCACTGGTGTTGACCGTGAGTGGCATAAGAGATAACAAAGAGTTTATTCCAAAGTCAGGCAAAGGTTCCTTCCTGTCAAGTTTTAATGGCCCCTTGTTTCCTTTTCACGAATTATTAGAGAATTGCTATTTTAAGATATTAGTTTCTCCTTATCGGTGCTTCGATGAATATTCAATTATGTTAAATTCAAGGGGCTATATTTACAATTGGTCATTCATAAGTTCGAAAATAATTTTTAATTATAATATTGTCAATATATTAAAATTTTAATTAATTGTAATTTTAAAAATTTTAAATTAAATTAAGTTAAAATTAATGTGAAATTTAAGAAATTTAAAAAATCAAATATAAGATAATCATGTCCCGACTTTCTGAAGCCACCAGGCAAACGCTTGTTTTTGGCGGGCCCGCGCCAAAAAAATGATGGACGACTTCGGAGTCCACGGCGTCATTCAGTAAAGATCATGCCTGTCGTTTTCTACATCTTTAATAAGTATACTAGCAGAGTAAAACTGCACAATGCACAGTGATAATGCCCGGTTGATTTAGTGAGTTATATTGTAAGGAAAACTTAGTTATGGAATAATAGAAAATTTAATGCGTAAGGAAAATTTTACAAAGAAGATTTAATTATATTATATTAAATATATAAAAGGTAGAATAAAAAAATGTAAAATGTTTTGTTATTGATTTATTATATTTACGCCAATTTGTTACTTATAATGTAATTAGGAAATTAATAATATATAAATTAAAATTAATAAAGAACGACAGAAATGGATAATAATATTTACATAAATATATGAATTAATATGAATGATGATGATAATTGGTCGGGTCGGCCTAGTAAGGCCCGGCCCGGTGAGGCCCAACTTCAAGTCCAGGTATTAACAGTCCAGTAATAAGAAGTCGTCTCCCATGCAAACA
>JAOSBP010000008.1:14469704-14485523 GCA_027563825.1 Erythroxylum mucronatum | reverse complement strand
GGGAACTTCCCGGAACAAAAAAGTTTTGTTTTCCGCACTGTGTCCATGTGATGGACACCCCGGGATTTTCCTACAGAGGACAAAATGTGGCGAATGAGTAGAGCTTTTTGGTAACTAGATCTCGGACAAAATGAATGTCAATTTCAATGTGCTTGGTACAAACATGAGAAATCAATTTCAATGTGCTTGGTACAAGCATGAGAAATTAGATCTGAGGCTAAAAAGGTAGCACCGAGATTGTCACACCAAAAGGGAGGAGAAAGATTTGCAAGACCAAAAATTCACCAAGAAAAATAGTAATCCAACATAATTATGTAGAAACAAGGGCAATGTTGTGGTACTCAGCTTCAGTACTTGATCAAGCGATAGTTGGTTGCTTTTTGACACTCCAAGAGGTAAGATTAGGTCCAGAAAGATACAGTTATCAGATGTAAAACGTCAATCATCAGGACAACCTACTCAATTAGCATCACAATAGGCTTGTAAAGACAGGGTGGAAGATTTTGTGAAATGAATGCCATCAGAGGGTGTGAGGTGGAGATATCGTAGGATCCATTTCACTGTAGACTGATGAATGTCAGTAGAAAACAATAGAAATTGGGAGAACTTATTGACAAAAAATAGAATATCAAGATAGGTGAGATAAAGGTATTGAAGAGTACCAATAGTGCTACGATATTCACTATGATCAGAAAGAAGAATACAATAATTTTTAGACAAGGGAATAGATGGAGTGATGGGTGTATGAAGTGGTTTAGATTCATCAAAGTCAGTTCAAAGAAGGAGATCTTTGGTGTATTGGGTTAAGGTGAAAAGAAGACCTTGAGAAGTGGTGTGAGCTTCGACACCAAAAAAATGATGAAGAGGACCTAAGTCTTTTAGAGAAAAGGTAGAGTTGAGTTGAGTTCATAAATAAGTGTGGTGATGAAGGAGGGTAAGGAACCGATTACCATGATATCATCTACATAAACGAAAAGAACAATTATGTGAGAGTTGGTTTTTCGAATGAAGAGATAGGTGTCAGACTTTGAGGGTTTAAAAAGGAGTTCAAGGAGTTTTTGACTAAGACGACGAAACCAGGCTCGAGAGACTTATTTGAGACCATATAAGGCTTTATAGAGTCTGCAAACATAGTGAGGATGATGTGGAACTGTAAAGCCAGGAGGTTAAGACATGCAAACAGGTTCTTGTAAGGAACCATGAAAAAAGGCATTATTAACGTCAAATTGGTGAATAGGTCAATTATAAGACATAGCCAAGGAAATGATGATTCAAATAGTGGTGAGTTTGACAACAGGACTAAAAGTAGCAATGTAATAAACTCCTGCAGTTTGATGGTAATCTTTGGCAACAAGACAAACTTTATAGTGCTCAAGGGAGCCATCGGGATTTTGATTAGTGCGGAAAACCATTTACAACCGACAATGTTTGTGTTTGGTGGGGGGAAACAAGGGTCAATATATGATTACAATGGAGGGTGTAGTGAGGAAATTTGTTGGCTTGAGTAAAGAATGTAGGATCAGAATGAGTATTTGGGATGGTAACAGTGTAAGTGATATAATTAATGTCAAGGGGTACGTGGGTTATCTCGAGTATGGGTGATCATTGGATGAGAAAGAGCTTGTGATGTGTTTTATAGTAGGGGAAGAGGGAGGAGAGGGTAAAGGTGGAAGAGGTAAAGGTAAAGAAAGAGGAGAGGAGGAGGGTGAAGTAGAAAATGACACAGGTAATTTATGGTTGGGAAAGTGATGTTCAATAGTAGATATGACAGTAAATATAAAGGTTGGAGGTGATGGGATCAAAACACCGATAGCCATTATATTGGGAGGCATATCCAAGAAAAATACATTAGATAGATTTTGGGGTAAGTTTATCAGGACTAGTGGGTCCCAAATGAGGTAAACATACACAACCAAAACACACAAAGATGAGTAAGGTCATGTTTAGTACAGTAAAAGACTTCATAAGGAGATTTATGGTGAAGAATAAGAGTAGGAAAGATATTTATAAGAGTTCAGCAAGGCCATTTTGTTGGGGTGTATAGGGACAAGAGATGCAAAGAGTGATTCTATGTGAAAGAAGAAAGTGTGCAAAGGCACCTTAAGTGAGTTCAGGAGCTCCATCACATTGAAAAGTTTGGATGGTAGTGAAAAATTGATTTTCAACGATGGTTTTAAATGATTGAAAACAAAGAAAGGCATGATTTTTGTGAGTGAGATGAAAAATCCAAGTAAACCAACTAAATTCATCCACAAAGATAATAAAATAGCGATAAAATGATTAGGAAAAAGATGGGGAAGGACCCTAAATATCACAGTGAATTAATTGTAAAAGTTTGATAGACATGCGGGTAGATAAAGGAAATGAAAAACGAATACTTTTGCTTTGAAGATGAGAAGTACATGGATTGAGATTATTTTTAAAATGTAAAATATGACATAATCTAGATAATATGGAAGGAAATTGATGACCCAGACATTGATGCCACAAATTTATTGAAGTGGAGGCAGCAATGAGATAGTCGATGATGGTGTTGGAGCCCTTCTTAACAGTGTGAAGCTTCTGACAAAGGAGGGACCTTTGAGAGGCAGACTGAAGCATGAAGTAGTCTTCAAGGCCAATTCAGAGACTGCATGTGGTGGTGTGTCCGAGAGCGAGTCACATTGTGGAGCTAAAGAGGGAGCCAGTGAAAAAACAGTAGACAAGTCGATCTATCTTCTTCCATTTGACGTAGTCAATTTATTGAGAGTCATTCGGAGGTGCGATGATGCCGTCAACATATCCCAGAATATCAGAGGTAATTAAAGTAGCTTTAATCTAATTTCTCTAGACTAGATAATTTGTAAAGTCTAGCAGTGTTATAAGAAAAATGGTGATCTTATTGAAGAGCAATGTAGGTAGGATGTATTTTGACATGTTTGTGGCTTTGTAATGGTATTGGTATTGTGTTTAGTTTGTGGATATGTGTTTGTGTATAAGTGCTGGTATTGATGTTTTCTGGAATTGAAAAGGAAATGTTGGGTTTGCAGGTATAAATGGATGTCGATGGTGGTGTTGAGTTGTGCTGTGGATATGTGTGTGTGGAGTATTCTGAATTTGGTAGAATGTGAAAAAAAAAAAAAAAGATGTCAAGAGATCTAGGAATAAGCAAAAGGTTAGAGAGTTCTGTTGTCTTATTTTGAAACAAGTGTTTACCGGAAATTGAATGTGGGCTCTAATACCATAAAAGAGTAAAGAAATGGGAATAAAGGATAATGTTTTATTATATTTACTAAGTGAGAAAACAATCCTTTATATACAACCTTGATGATAACTAGATAAGCATAAGTAAAATAAAAAATAAAACTAAATCAAGGATTACAACAGAAGATGTATTTGCATGTGAAAATAATGGTAATGTACAGTAGTTGTTGGTTAAGATACTAAAATGTTATCATAGATTGCATGGCTAGAAGTATGCATACACCTTAATAAGTTGTGTAAGGTTGAATTTGTGAAGATGAGGGAGAAGTTTCACATCTTTAAGGACAACTTACTCAGGTTCCTTAACGATGACAAGCGTGTATGTTAATCCAAGCATGGAGAGATAAGGTTATATTATGACATCAAGTAATAGACTAACAGGCTGTTTGGTTGATTGGAATAACCATTATATTCCTAATCTATTCATGGTAATAAGTTATTCTCTTGTTTGGTTGAAGAAAACATACATAATATATAATCAAAGGGTTTACTTATTCTTTGAGTTTACGGAATAAGTAAACCCATCACCCCCTATCTTTATCTATTCCAAGTCTATTATAAGTGGTTGGGAATAAAATTGATGACATGTTGGACAAAAATATCCTTAAGAAATTTACATAATTACTTAGTTAGAATAATAATAATAATAATAATAATAATAATAATAATAATAATAATAGAAGTAGTAGTAGTAGTAGTGACAGCAGTAGCTAGTAATAGTAGTAGTAGTAATAGACGCAATCAGACCTCTGATTATCAAAGCGTTCATGGCGGTGTGGACACCATCCTTTTCTGATGCTTGGCACAAGGCTTTAGTAGTAGTAGTAGTAGTAGTAGTAATAGTAATAATAATAATAATGTAGTTAATGGAGACTACTTGGATATTTTGGTCTTTTTTTTAGTTATCACTTTGTCATTCCAAATTTATGTTTTCAAACAAAACATTGGCATTACATCATTATTAGAAATTCTTAGGAATAAACAAAACTAAATAACACATTTTCCATTACATTCCTCGTTTATTCAATTCCTAAAGAATTACCATTTTATTCTTATCTATTCTAGTAGGTGAACTAAACATCCTGTAAGTTCACTCTCCATCTGACTATTGAGAAGATATTGAACGTGAAAAGCCTGTAACCCATCTAATTACAATCAAATGCTTGGAATTTGTTAACAGGGCTCATCACCACCTATCATATTAGAGAGTTTCCCCTATCCTCAAATTATTTATATATATATACACTAATGTAGGACTGTGGGGAAAAAGAACAGTGATATAGCTTAAGTGTCAAGTATGTGTAACGAATATTTATAATTGTAAAGGGCTACACTTGCTTGTGGAGAAGAGAATCTAATTAGACTTCTTTTATTATTATTATTCTTTGTTACTTAATGCTTTAACATATTTTACTAATATCCCTGTTATATTTCTAAGTCATAAATGCCTAAAAAATACTAGCAAGAATTAAGGCGACAAAAAGAGGGGAACATATCACCTATTCCCGTTACTCTGTGACTCTCCTGTTCCATGAATATACATTTATTCAATAAACGAGACCCACAAAAATTGAATGAATAGATGCTCACAGAACACAGAATAACGAGAACAGAAAATCTGAACCCAAAAAGAGACTTGCTGGGGTCATCTTTTAGGGAAAAGAATGAGCAAAGGATGAGTCACGATGATGAGGTCATTATCATCCATCCAACCAACCGTGTTGTATCCACCTCTGTTTCCTTGCCTACTATGCCTTCACTGCTTGCTCTTCTCATCAAGTGGAGAACACGGTCACCATCTTTGTTCTAAACAGGTCGGCGGGGAATGAAAAACATTAACTATTTTCCTATTAAATAAAAAGATCATTGATACCTTAAAATAATTTTTTTTTTCCAAAATTTCTCTCAACTTCTGTCGTCAGCTTTGGTGTGTCAATAATAGAGGACGCGACGATGAGCTTTTTTCTTCTTCGGTTGGGTACAAACACATCATCACTGGACAGAATAAGAAAATCCTTGGGAAAATGTTACACGACTTGTTCTTCACTTCTTCAGCCCTGCTATAGATTCTCTTCCATAATCATCAAAAAAGAGTTACAATGGATACAAAAAATAAGCTTGATAAGGAGCATTACACGTGAAGTGAGCTTAGCTACAAGAGTGCAGCAAAGAATGAGCCGGAAAAGAGAAAAATGGCATTCCAATTTTAAGATCTAGAACGGGCTGACACGAGAAGCCAGCCTTAACAAAAGCTCAGGAACCAGTCGTCTTCTTGGTGGTGCCGTAGCATCCTTGGCAAGAGCTTCCGAATCACCAGCATGTATAACAGCAACCAGATGATCGAATAGTTCATCTTTCCCGCCCCTAAGAGGATCCTGCATAGCATGGTCCCTACTAAATTAAAATGCGTTCAATTTGTGAAAACAACTGCTCATGCTCTGTCTAATAGCTGGTCAATGGTCAAAGGTGAGATAAATGAGGGAAACACCCCCAAAAAGAAAAAAAGTGATGCACAGGCTTGATATGGCCTGCCCAGTTTGTTTACATACACATCCACAATTTTTTAAGTAAATTACTCGTACTGGAGGATAAGTTCAATACACCACATACTTGTAGAAACAAATCTGTGTGAGTTTTTCCATCAAACAAAACCAGTTCAACCTGAGCTCCAAGCCTTTGAAGAGCCTCAGCAAAATTTTTGCTGCAAAGAAGAACGATCTGATGTTACAAATAAACCTTCTTGTCTATGACTTCCAGTATCAGGATTCGTGATACTCTTAAGTACATTGTTCTATATGCGCACCAACTTATCTATGACTTCCAGTATCAGGATTCGTGATACTCTTAACTACATTGCTCTATATGCGCACATAGTTTGTCGTTGACCTAGACATAGAAGTTATACCCATTGTTCAAAAGCCAAAGGAACAAGTCATGATCAGCATGCGACATTTACTAACATGATTCTTACAATTGATATGCTATGATTGGCATGCAACATTTATGAATATGATTCTCATAATTTCCACAAATTTGGTAACTAACTAGAAAATTTTAACCTGGAATCTGCCGGTATAGAATAATCTGCCGTTCCATGAAAAAGAATGATAGGAGGCAGAAGAGAAACAGCATCCTTGAGGCTTGGATCCTGTAGTCTAACTTCAGGAGAAAATCGTTGCAAAGACTTTTCACCTTCCATTATGCTGTAAACACATGTCAGAGAAACTGATGTGAACAAACTAACATCATAGAACAAAATGCCTATTGTTATCACCTAGTATACTCTTAGCAGCAGCAAGAATTCTTTTGGCAGTACCTTAAAAAGAGGGAACGATACAAGCCTCTATTATGAAAATGGTCAACCAATTTGAATATATTGTACCTGTGAGAGAGTTTCAAACAGATGAACAATATTATAGTAAGCAGATAAATGGAAGTTTGTGGGATAAACCAAAAGTTAATGAGCCACATCTGGCTTTCTTAACAAGGTCAAAATGAAAACTCTTAGTCATATCTAGCATTCCAGACGATCCACCTCTAAGTAATACTGTAAAAATCCCAAAAGTCCTTCCCATCCTTAAAGCATAATGGTGATAAAAAAGTTCTTCAATGTTTGTAGTGCAACACATGATGTGCTTCTATGCATGTGTTTGACTAATAGTTTGACGGGTAGAATCAATTGCTTGCACTACTGGTAAAAAAGTGGACAACTGCTTCTTGCTTTCTCATGTCCTCCACATGGCAAATTACAAAAAAAGGAAGAGAATTTTTCTATCAAGAATGAAAAAAAAAAAACAATAACCACCAATTAGTGCAATTCTTTACTAGTCCATTCACATACTCCTCCACTTATAATATGGAATGAATTTCTCAATGTAAACAAAGTCTAGTCCCATGAGTTCCTAGCTGGAAGGTCAAACAGTATTAAACATGTTGGTAATTCATACTGGTTTATACCAAACTCAATATTAGCTGCTGGATAAGAATGTTATGAAATGTTGAAGTTTCAAACTTATAAAAGAGCACAAGATCAAAAACTTACCCTCCAGATAAACCAAAATAGCATTTTAACTGGGAGACACTCCAACAGAAGCTTTCTCCTCCCCTAGCTTCTTTAATTGCTTGTTCCAAGAGAGCACAAGCAGAAATGTGTGCACCAGCTGATTGTCCCATTAGATAAATCCTAACCAATAAGAATAAACCAATCAGTGACAGTTAAGATGTGATTGGAGGCAAAACATAACCTCTGTTCTTTCACCTGTTGGGGTCACCACCATAATCAGCAATGCTGTTAAAGATGAATGATATACCCTGGGAAGCATCTGTTACCATGTCACTGATGGTTCCCTGAGGAAAATTTCTGCACGAGGATGTTAGCGAAATAAGTTCAAGAGACAGATCTTAGCCAGTCAATATATAGAAAGTTCAAGTCTTAAAAAGGTGCATCAAGGTGACAAATATGAGCTATGGCTTTTTTGTCTCAAACCTGATTGGAAGGATTATTTCTCAGAGTTGAGTAAGTTTGCAAATTGAGAAATTGCATGTTGGAAAGGGAAAAGGAAAGAAAGGGAACAAAATAATTGAGAAACATAGATGAAGAGAGGAAGAAACAGATGGGAAATGCAAGGGATGAGGCATAGAACAGTAGCAAAAAACAAAGCAGATTCTAAATTACATTGAAGAAAATCAATATTAATATATTTCATATAAAATCTCTAAAATGCCTGTTGAAATACTAATCATTATATCATTCAAAGATGAGAAAATGATTCACAAATTTCTTGAAATTATGAGCATCTTCCTTTTAGGAAAAACAGGGATTATCCCTTAAACTAGGTAAATTGAGGTACATTTTAGAGCGTTTTAGCATCTTCCAAAAATCAGGCGATCAATATTTGGTGTGTCACTTAATATGTACGTTTACCTCCACTTTACTTCTAACCATGGACTATATTGTACTACTCAACCCAAAACCACGTACCTGTAATCAATACATGCCACTATGATGTCTCTTTCTGCCAACTGCTTTCCTAGAAGAGCCCCCCATGCTTTATAACTAAATCACAATGGAGATACAGAAATTAATGTTGAGGAAAAAGGCATATAGTATAAAGATGGACATTTATGTCATTATCAAGTATCTTATAAGTAGATTCAAAGTTAGTAAATGGATAAATAGAAGGCCTCTTGCTCCAAGAATCTTCCAATTACCAAAGTCCCTGCAGGCAGCTCCTTCTAAGATATAAAAGACACTAGGCAACCTCAACCTGGATCGCCAATAAATAGTTTTGATTGGGATATAACGAAGAGTATTCAATACTACGATTACTACCATTAGCAGAACTAGATTTAGTAATCCCAACCTCAAAACAAACACTCCTCTGACATGAATAGGTATCCTAGCCATAATCAGCTACTTTAGAGGGCACAATTTGACACTAAAAACTGATAAAAGAACTGTCATCCAGTACAAAAGCTAATGCATATGGACAGCTCATGGGATCAAGCATTTCTGTTCAAACATGTTTTATACCAAAAGCTGCAATATTCAGATAATCCATGTTGAGTTATGGGCCCGGTTCAGCCACCATGTCAAATATAAGGTCTTCCATTAACTTGCTAAAGCAGCAGAGTAGAACGACTCACATTTGGAACAGTCAGATGAAATAATAATAAAGTAAAATGCCTCAACTGTTGAAGAAAACACAAGCAGTGTCTTTGGATTACTCACCCTATAGTCCAGGCACCTCCAGTTACAAATGCCACAACTGGCTTTAGCCCATCTGTACTTGTTGGTAAGTATAGATCCAACCTGAAATGCCACCATCACACCGGTAAACCACCTTTCAGATTGTCAGTAATTGGGAGGAAAATATGTTAAATAGGCCTGCTGCAGCAGATTCACATACCTATTTCTGGGTTGATCACCGTAAATAATACTCCGCCGCACCTGGCTTGAGAAGAAATAATACCATGCAACTGCAGAGATTAAGAAACAAGTGAGTTTTTTTTTATCAATCAGAAGATTAATATAAATTTTGAAAAGCCTAATCTTCTTTCCACATGTTAAAGAACAATAATGAATGAATACACTAACCTTGGAATTGCAAGCAGTATTACAGTATAAGCATGTAGAATGAGCTACTGATTGATTTTTCTAAAGGGATATTGCAAAAGCGTAAACTTTATAGACATATCTGAGAGTTGGACTGACTCTGAAGATCCTATTAAATATAGCTGCGTTTGCCTCATAATTCTACTTAAGATGAATAGTCTAGAGATGAAATTTAGAATGTAAAGGCTTCAATGTTCAGTATGTATGATCAAGGGTAATTTTGACTGCGCTTAAAGCACCATAGATCAGGGACTCCCATGGAGTAAAATGTTCAAAGACACTGAGCATTCTGAAACAAATAAATAGACCCATAAGCAGATAGAGAAATTTTTCTACATGAAATGGATCCAGAATCACATCCTTCTACATGGAAGATGATCGAGAGCAAACAGTCCATGAAAGTCAAACAATTTAAAGCAACACGGTGCACAAACCTTGAATGAAGCCAGGTAAAAGTAGGGCAGCATAAAATGTAAGGGCAAGAAATTTTGTGATCCACCGGTAGCCTAACCTGAAGGAAGAACAATGATTACAAAATGACAAGGCTGCAAAAAGATTGTCGAATTGAAGTTCCATTCAGGAATACAGTATGGCAAAAAGAATACGGCTACTTTCTCCTCACTTTGCTTAAAATGCAGATATCTTAAGCCAAAGCTTTAAAGCCCCCGATAAGACATGAATAAATGAGATTGCAAATCCAAGTCTACATGCTTCAACGTCAAAGACAAAGAGAAAGGGTGTTCTAAGTAGAATCGTTTTAAATTCTAGATATTTGTATGATCAGGCAATAGAATTGTAGTTCAAATGACAACGTAATCCTGTAAATACTATTAGTCTGTACCCGATCTGATATCACAATTCCCACATCCCTAGAAGCTAAACGTCTCGGAAACTAAAGGGCAAGATGCTAGGACCACTTTCCCGTGAACTGCTCAATCTGATACAGACTGGAGTCATTAAGAATTTAAGACCCAAATATTGTAACATTAATCATTCAATGGAGAAAATATTAACAGAGTAAGTGATGCAAAATTTAAGTTGCAGCAATATCAAGTTCAGGGCAATTTCAAGTTCAATTATTTGATTAAATATGAGCTCTGTAAAAATAAAGACCAGAAATTAGCTAGAATCTAGTTTTCTTTTGATTGGAATTTCGTCATGCAACCAAAATAGTAACTCTCTATAACAATTCTATTAGAATATTTTCGCGGGAAAACAATTATTAAAAAACTTAAACAGTTCATAAAACAGGTTTTAGCGGGAAAAAGGTTCGCAGGAATACCCAAGGTATCGGAGAAGAATGATCGCGAGGCGAGTAATCAAGTAAGTCTCTGAGGCCGCATGTCCGATGTCTCTACTGAAAGATTTCTGCCGCTGCGGTTTCTCCGGCCTCCCTCCGGCACGACGGCGCAGTTGCTGCTGACCAACAGCAGCGTTATTGCAACTTGAATCCTTAGATTTGTCAGCGGCGACCATCTTAAAATCGTTTTGGCATGAAAACATCGGCGAAGACGAGGACGACAAGGAGAAAGGACAAGACGGCTGGCGATCCGCCGGCTACAGAGTTGCCAGTATCGTCTCCGCCGACGGCGAGTCGAAATTGTTAGAGAAGAAGAATCGAGAAACAAGGGAGAAATTACTCTGTACAACTCACGTGCCTCTGCCCATATACAAACAAAACATAATGCTTTAAGGAACCAGCTGGACAGTACAATTTGTTACAACTGATTTAATCCCAGCCCTTCATTTATTTGTACTATCTAACACATGTATGGCTCAGATTATCGAGCTATGTATATAAATTCAATATACATAGGTGAAAATTCATGTGTAGAAATAGCGGCCGCTCCGCTATCCGCTATTCCGCTATAGCGTTTTCGGGGTCGGCCGCTCCGCGCCGCTATCTGCTATTAACTACTATGCATCAAACAGGTATGGAGAATATTCAGGGACAGAGAAGCATTATGGATAAGATGGTTGCATGATTATTATCTAGACTGGAGAAGCATATGATGTATTCATTCCTGCCGCAATACTTCTTGGACCCTCCTAAATATGCTCAAACTTAGATGGTTGGAGACCAATTCTCATTTAGACCAGGGGATGGAAGAACAAAATTGTTTTGGTATGATAAATGGGTGCATGATGGTCCACTCAGTGAGGTATTAGAGCTCAATCCAATTAAAGGAATAGTACCAGAGAAAATAGTGATCAGGCAGGTCCTAAGGGAACATAAACTACAGATTAAGTAGCTCCCTAAAAATGATATCATTAGTAGCATCCTAAGCACCAGAATTGGAGATTATGAGGACCTCATAATGTGGAATGGCAGTCATTCGGGGCTCTATACTAATGCCTCTTGTAGGGATTTGCTGTGAGTACACCTTGGCAAAGTAAAGTGGTCCTCTTGGACTGGGATCAGCATGTTAATCTAAGAGCGGCTGGAACACTATGGCTAGAATACAAAAACAAACTTAACACGAGAGCTAGATTGAGCAGATTTATGAATGCCCCTCTTAACTGTGCGCTTTGTCATAACGAAGCTGAATCCAAAGAACATTAATTCTTTGGATGCAAAATCTTGGAGAAAGTACGGAAAGGGATAAAGGAGTTACGCTGTATGGAAAATGCAGGGGCAAATCTCCAAGAGCTAGAGGCATGGTTCAACAGGCAACAAGATGAGAAAAAGGCAGATAAGATGATACAAAATATAGTGGCAGCTTCACCAGTGCACTCAATATGGTGGGAGCGTAACAGAAGAACTTTTCAGAGCATTAGACTGGATGAGATGTATGGCGCAAGGAACTGATAAGCCACATCAAAGAGCAAATCCTAGCGCATCAATTACACACGAAATGCAGCAGAAGAATAGCAATAAGATGGGAGCTTTAAGCCCTAAAGACTCTGGGAATCAGATATAATCGAATTCCTTATTCACATAAACTGTCTAGGGTAAAATTAGGGCTATAGAAAATCGATTTAATTGAACATGCAAGAGAGGAAAGGACAAGAGAAGTGAAAGTATAATACCTTGTCCAAGGAATCAGGGAAAAGGGACGATCAAAACATCTATTGTAGCTATTTGGCTTCGCATCGAGAGGTAGATCCGTGAACATGTGACGGCGAGCGTTACAAAGAAATCACTTGCGTTAAAAAATTGCATTATGAAATTAATGCTCTGGACGAAGCAACTTAAGCAAACGAATCACTTTCAATAGTAGGTGTAATACCAATAGATAAGAATACTTCATATGTATATGAGACTCTTGTAGAGGTTGAGATTTCGAAAAGCATGAACAAATTGTACTCATTTTATATGTAAAAATGAGGTTTGGAATCAGAAACAAATTTTCTTTAATTATGTGTTTGCATATGAAATCATAATAAATATTACACGTGATGAATCTAATCTAGTTAGTAGTAAGGAATGTTGTTAAAGAGACAATTGGAAAAAAATGGTAAAGTTAAGTTAAATTCCTTGAATAATTATAGAAATTTTGGATTATTAGTAACAACAGTAAAAACGATATGAAATAAGTCAATTTTTTTTAAAACTAATATGAAACAAGTCAATTATAAATGAATATTTACCTAGAGAAGAAATAAGAAAAATGAAGTGGCGAGAATAGAACCATAAAGTTTCTCGTAAAAATCTGGTATTGATTCTGTAATTCCATGTATCATTAAAAATTCTAATGATATATTTCTCATTCTTATTGTATACGTGGGCGACATGAATCTTATTGAAACTCCTCTGAAGAGGTTCATAAGCATGCTATATATGTTAAGGCATAAATTTGAATGAAAGAATTAGGCAACGCAACATTTTGTCTTGTCTTTCATATGAAATATGTTTTAATGATTTTTTTTGTCCAAAATATGATAAAGCAAATTCACACAAGAGATACTTTTAATTCAAATAAAACGATAGTGCTTGTCGAAGTTTAAAACAACAATAGGAGCCTGCAAAACAAGATAAGCCTATTATGCAATAGGAGACTGTTAAGTGATAGAAGTTTGTTAAATAATAGGAACATATTAAAGGATAAATCTAGTTAAGGCAATTTAAAACAGAAGGTGCCTATTAAAGGATAGAAGGTATCGTTTGGGAATAAACCAAACGACGTCGTTTTGGTGAATACCATGGAGGTTGAAACTTGACGAACAAAACAACATCATTTAGTTTAATACCCACGTCGTTTTGTTCAACTTAAGAACAACTTCGCCTCATTAACAAAACGATGTCGTTTGGGATTTAATCAAATGACGTCATTTTGCTCAAAAGGTTTAAACGTATTACCATTACAAAAATAACGTCGTTTTGGTTATGTTTTAAACGTTTAAAATATAACGAAAACGACGTTGTTTGGTTTAAAGCCAAATGACGTCACTTTCCGGCTGAAGGGTTTAAACATTTAAATCATAACCAAAACGATGTCGTTTAGGTTTTAAACCATACGACGTCGTTTTGTTAAACTTTTAAACATTTAAACCAAAACCAAAACGACGTCGTTTTGGTTATCAATTAAACCACCTGAAGCTCCGCCTCCCCTAACCCTGCGCCTGCGACAGCCGAAGTCCTCTTCCTCCTCCATCTGCCGCCTGCGTCTGCCATTGCCGTCATCTGGAGGTGCGTTGTCGCCATCGAGCTGGTGTGTCTCCCGTGTCATCTTCTCCATCTCTCCAAACTGAAGGTATTGTCCTCTTCTTCATCTTTTCCTTTTTCCGATGATGTGTGAATGTTGGGTTGAATTTTTTAGTTCATATGGAGTTTGTTTTTGGTTTTGGTTGGTAATTACTAATTGTTAATGATGGGCTGTGTATTTATTGGAGAATGATGGAAAAAAATTGGTAATTTGTCACGAATGAGGGATGAATCGATTAATGCATACCAAGTGTTTGATAAAATGTACTCCTTTGATAAAAAATTGATTTTAAGGAATTTCAAATGTTCCCCTAAATTAAAATTCTAAAATATTTTCCTCTTGATAATTAAAAGGATTTATATATAAAGCATTTTATACATAATGCCCTACATTTACAAGATTATCAAATGATTAAGTGCTTATTTATGTAAATGACGAAGGTTAGGTATAATAAAAATTACAATGATTGTTGGAAGAAGAATAATTTCATTCTTTCTTACTCTTACTCTACTTGACTTGGAAATTTCAACTCTTAAGTCTTTTCAAAGCTAAAACACACCCTTTTAATAATTTGATTTAAAATAATTTTAAAATTTACTTAAAGTTCTTTTAAGATTAAATTCTTTTTATTTCAAAACAAGTTTTATCTTGATTATGAAAGGTTATTCAAAAAAAAAAAATCTTGATTATGAAAGGACTATTGCCTTATGATTGTTATATAAATGGTTATGTAATTATTGAACTTTTAATTGATTTAAATTACCAAGACAAGTTTAAAATAATAATTGTTACACAAGCAAATCATTCATTCTTTCATTTGATTAAGTGTTAGAAGTATTAAGCTACCAATTAATCGAATTTCTAGATCAATTTTATATTTTAAGCAACTTTGTATATCAATTTCATATTTTCAATGAAAAAAGAAGGAATGATCTGATTTATTGTAATTAGCATAAACTATTAAAAAAAGTAGATTGAGATATTAAACTAAACAAAAAATGATAATATGAACCAAAATTCCATCCTTTAACATAAATAAAATCAGAATTAGAAAATTACTTAATAATATGACCTTTAATGTAAAATTAAATGAAAAGATATACTATGTTAATATCAAAAATTAAATGAGTAGCGTATGTTTTTCTAAATGATAGGACATATTTTTATTGTGCTATTTCATTTGCTTTATGTTGCAATATATTTTTCATAATAAAAACTTTAATATTCTTTTGAATTAGTAAACTAACATTAATCATTAATTGTTCACGTCTAATATGTCGATTAAGTACAATATGAAACAATAATATTAGACTAAGCAAGGTTCTAACATCTTCTTTTAATTATTGAAAAATATATTGCTATTAATAATTTTACTTCAATATGATATTAGCAGCTTTATTATAATGAAATCAAGAAATATGTGCAAGATTTAAGTTAAACGAAAGGATTAGATGATAACTTGATTATGAAATGACTATTGCCTTATGATAGTTATATAAATGGTAATGTAACGATTGAAATTTTAATTTAAGGAGAAAGCATTTACATGACCAATCATTACATAAATCATGAAATAAGCATATAAAATTCCTTTATAGACATTAAAGCTTTAATGTTCACTATCATCTTTTAGGTTCCAAGTTAAAAGAAAATTTAATACTTTTATGTATGATGCAAAATCTAAATTTAGATTCAGAATTAATTACTAAGCCCTCCCGGATCATTAGTAATCCTAATTATCGAACCAATTTCCTATATTTCTATGGTAAATTGTGATAATTCGATGATTGCTTTATCAAATCAATCTTAATGTGG
>JAOSBP010000008.1:14452516-14468377 GCA_027563825.1 Erythroxylum mucronatum | reverse complement strand
GCGACTCGAACCCCTGACCAAAGGGTTTTGTTGGTCTCATGGACTACGCCTCTCATCACTTGGGCTATAGCTCAAGTGGTGAGAGGCGTGGTTCATGACTAAAACTTTTTACCAAACATAATTATCAGCGGTTTGACATGGTCACAAAACTAAAACTTTTCAATCCGTCAAAAAACTAAAACTTTTCAATCCGTCAAAAAATGACTGATAACCTATTTACTAAATAAGATTTATAAAAGTACAAAGAGAATGTTGCGCATATTAGGACCTTCCTCAAATCTCGGGCACAAGATAAATTTGACCTTTTTTTCATATAAATTACAAGGCTACACGCCCTTCTTGTATTTTTAACAAGGCGTACGAGATCTTTTAAGAAGTACCAAGTTTTAGGTTGGCCTATAAAAAAGCTCTAATCATTTTTAAAATTCAATAACCATACGTATGTCTCAAGTTCCCCGATGCTAACCTAAAGAGATTGTTGCTCTAATCAATAGTTTGTGCTAAAACTCTAACAAAGTTGCTCTAATTAAGTCCAAGTTGACATAATCTAATAGTAATGTTCATACAAGAAATTTACTTGTTTCTAGTCCAATCCAATAGATGAAAGTTTATTGTGCATGTATGTAAATGTAATACTACCTTTTACTTTTAATAGACTGGTATTTCGTTGGTTTGAACTTACCCCAGATACCAAAACTTCCTGCTAGAGAAACTCATGTTTTCCTCTTTAAATTTAACTTAATAAGAGAACCAAACTTATAAATCAGGTTGAATTGTTTAGAGCTTATCATATTATTTTATTGTTTCAAAAATTATCATATCTATTATATACTTCAGAATTAAAGTTTTTATTACATTTTACCTGTATAGTTTTTGTGATTGATTATACTAAAAATTCATATAATTCTAATAATTTCTAGTAAATTTAATTCAGATTCAAAAGTTTAGAAATAGTGAGATAATCAACAAAATAAATATTTTTATTAATATACTTTTATATAATTTTAAATTTTCAGCACATTATCATACTTTGTAATAATTTCATATATATTTAATATGTAATTTTAATAAAACTTTAAAAATTACTCCATACTAATTTTTAATACTTTATATATGAATTTTCATTATGTATCAATTTAAGTTAATGATAGTCTCCATTAAAAACTACCACCAAATGAGTGACATATCATATGCATAATAATTTTTCATATAAATTTATAAATAATCAAAATTATTTAAACTTGTCATATGTGAATGGAAGACCCTAAACTTGTAAATTTTTCTTCAAATTTATGAGAATAACTAATTTTAGAAATATTTTATTATTTAAAAAATTGGATTAAACCTAAAATTAGTTTAAAAAAAGTTTAGGTTCAAATATTCAATTAGTATTAAACCATTATTAAAAAAGTATATAAGAAATAAGAAATAATATAAAATAAACTAAACATTTCATTAAAATAAGAAATACACTAATATCTATTAATGTATAATTAATCCACTTATAAACAACTGATATCTACATCCATTTTATTTTCTACCGAACACGATACTCTTAAGGATAAAAATATGGTTTCTGTAACTTCTTTCATAGAACTTTAACCACTAATATGTGATTTTACAAAACTATACATAAAAATTGCTAATTTGTTAATATCAAATTTTAATAGCGAGTCAATACTAAAATGCTATTTTTGACCCAAAAAAAAACTAAAATGCTATGTCATGCAAATACATTTAAAATTTATCAAATACGTAGATACAGACACACGAGGAAGACATTTTTTTTGTTTTTTTTTGGGTAAAACGAGGAAGACATTATTGTTACCATTTAAACATATTTCAGCTTTAGTGATAGATCCCCTACACATATATTAGAGTACTAATATAAAAACATAGTAGAATAGAAGTTCATGATGAAAAAAAAAGGCTAATTAAGTTTCTTATGCCTATTAATTTGTAAGATTTCCTTACCGTAACTTATTACTAACTCGCATAAGTAGTCCATAATTAACACAAGTAACTCAATTAATTAAAGAAATGTCCATAACCACCTATCTTCAACAATAATGCCAAAAGGGTGTGTGTGAGTATATATATATATACCATTTAACTATTATTTTCTTTACTAAGTTCTAATAAAAGTAATGCTTTAATTGGTAGTAAAAAATGACTAAAAAATAAATAATAAGAATAAAATAGCGAGATCTGTTTCTAAGCTCATGAACATCTCTCACAAAATTTTCCTATTATTGATAAGATTTTGTAGAACGTAAAAAAAGTGTGTAAGTTTATCTACAATCGTGCATAGGTCTTGAATTTAATGAGAAAATATTTCACCAATGATAGGAATTTGTATCGTCCTACTATTACAAGATTTGCAACAAATTTCTTATCACGTTAGAGTTTTATTAGGATGAAGAAAAAGTTAAGACAAATATTTATAAGTGATAAGTGGATTATGTCTCAGCACTCTAGTTCTAATGCTCGATTGAAGTTTTATAGAATTATAATTGAAGATAATGAATTTTGATCCCAATGTCAATTTGTCATCCGAGTTTGTGAGCCTTTGTTGAGGGTGCTTCATTTAGCTGATAGTGATGAGAAGGCAACAATGTTATTTTTATAACATCATGGAGAGGGTGAAGGAAGCAATTAAGATCAATATGAAAATAGGTCTTCTTTACAAATACCTTATCTTGTAATAATTAATGAAAGATAGGAAAGACAATTTTACTCTTTATTGTTTGCAATCGGGGCATTTTGAATCTTAGTGTCTATTTTAGACAAAATTTTACAAAGAAAGTTGAAGTTAATAGGAGAATGCTATTAATTATTACAAAAATTGTTGCATACGAGATGATATATGATTTCCTAAGCTTACAAATAAAGATTTATATGGATGATTCTGGTGATTTTGGGATATCAATTGTTATTCTTGAAAGATAAAAGCTTAATCTATTTTTTTAACTTTTTTTACATATTAAAAATTAATCATCACTTTATTTTGTTTATAATGCTATTTTTGTTGTCTCCCGACTTACAGTTGCTTAGTGGGACCAATTCGGAAGTGGTGTTTTAGAATTGCAAAGGTTTGCAATTCAAATTATAAATCAATGTATGAGTGCAATAGGGTGTAAAAAGAATTAAAGCCCATTTGAATTCATCAATTCAAAAAAATGAATAGATTATAACACAAAAGATTGAATGACTTCGTCTTCATTAGATATAATTTGAAGCTTTGGAAAATGTATGCTATTATCATTATTAAGTTGGATATAATTTCTTGTAATTTATTAATAATTTAATTTTATTATTTACTAGGACTCTTAATAGAACAAGTAGTTTTATATATCCAATTTGACTTGATTATATCGATCTTTTAGCATATTAGATTTCTGAGGAACCAGGATTGATAGATGAGAGAAACTTAGAAGATAATCTTGGATAGAAAAGTATTGGCATATCAATTGGTGCAATGAATTTGAATGATGGTGATGATGAACTTACTCTTAATAATGAGGATTTCATACCAAATAAGAATTGGGGTCAATGTGATTTAAACTGGTATTCGATTGAAAGAAGGTCTAGATTTTTGTTTCTCCTCTTCTTTTAATTCTATTTATATTTGATATATATGTTAAATTCTATATGTGCAATATAAATGCAATTATTCTTGTTTCAGGTTTCACTTTTATTTGGTTCTTCAGCACGAACTATTGTTGTAAATTGTAATAGTTAGAGAGTTATAAATATTCATTATTATTTTTATTTGATGTTTTGATGTAATTATTATTTATTATATGATAAAGTTGCAACATTTTAAGTACTTTGTATTGTCATTAATTTTAATTTGTATGATGATTAAATAATTTTTTTATTAATTGTGGCCATTATTATATGTGAAAAGTAATATTAATAAAAAAATAGATTTTTGTTATTTTGAATTTCTATTATTATGATTTTTAAAGATAAGATTGATGTAAAATATATATTATACAGTATAACATATTGAAGGACTATTTTGTAATTTAAAAAATTAGGGAATACTTTATAAATTTAAAAACTTACCCAAAACGATCCTCATTGACCAGTACTGGTACAATACCATACCAGTATTGTTACAATATTCATAACATTGCATGACACATACTTTCTTTGATTCTCCCATAAAAACTCAATTGAAGTAGATACAATTATAAGGAACGTAAATTAATTAGGTAGGATATTAGACAACCTTAAGAGAATGTAAAAAGTAATTGAAAAATATAAATTATATCTCAAATAAAAATGAAAAATATAGATTACCTTGTCCAATAATCATTTGTTCCACTTTAAATGATCAAATAGGTCTTTTTAAGATGAAATCTTGTTTAAAGGAATGTTACAAATTTGGACTTGACAAGTAATGTAGATTGATAATGCTTATACAAGAGTATATAAAATAAAAACAAAAAATAGATTGAATTGAAATATAATTGAAACAGTAAGGAAAACTATTTAAAACAGGAGATTGAGGACTTTAAAATTAAAGAGAATGAATTATGATTGAAGAATGGAGTTGAAAAAAGTATGATTGAAGAAGGGAGTTGAAGGAACACTGATAACTTTGAAGATCAATCTTACGAGTTTTAAAAATATTACTTCCTATTTATAAAACTAGTTGGTTTATTAAGGAACCGATCAATTTTCATATAAATATATTATTAAAGTGAGCCAAACTGAAATGATCATTGGTTTATAATAATTATGGTTAAAATGGTCAATCTAGCTTGATTTTTTAAAAGATTTATTATTATATCTCTGAGTAATGTCATAATCTTAATGGTTCACCATCTTTATTGTAAGTTTTCTAAAACTCAAACATATAATTGATATTTTCAATTGATTTAATGATCAATTTTTCTGTTTAAGTTATGTTAAGGATTTATTAAACATTGCTTGTTTTTTATACTAAGTTTCCTCCCAATTTTTGTATAGAACTAAAGGAATTCAAAGTTTATGTTATCCCAAAAGCTTATTGAGATTAACATTGCCTTTTAACTCATCATTAAGCTATAAATTCCTGTTACACTACATAAACCTTTGAATTTTTTCTAAGGATAATGCAAGAGCAATATTAGAGCTCATTTAACTTTTAGAAGCCATTTTAGTAGAAAAGCTAGTTTTGTTACTTTCCATAGTAGGTTCACCCTTATCCCCACTTTGCATCTTCCTTTTTTGTTTGGACTAGTAAAAAATAGGACTTCCATTTTGAAGTTTTAAGATCTTCACTTGACTTCCTTTTCAAGCAAAGTGAAATCCTTCATTCTAAAGGTATTGATAGCCAAAAAAAATTTGGTCCAAAAATGAAAAGGTCGAGTTATTATAAGTTCCAAATTTTAATTAGATTGCTTCGAGAATTCCTAGACATAGGAACTAGTAAGAAAGTACAAGACAATGGAGGCATGATGGTAGAGACATGATGAATTTGTAAAAGATGGCTAAGCAAGACGTGGCCCACCCAAAATTAGAAGATAAATGGAAGTAGTTATAGGAAAACTACTTGAGGCGGTTGAAGTAGGGAGAGATGTATGAGCACATCAGGAAGATAAAATGAAAAACAAACACAAAAATAGACAATCAAACTATTTCAACATAAACATCTTGTTATTATTTCAAGTTATTTTTTTGTGTAGTGTACTCATCCCTTATTTAAATAAAATTATACTTCTAGTTTGAAGCAAAAATCTTAATACTCTTTAGCATTTTTAGTAACTTATAATTATATAGTCTAAGTTTTCCAAAACTCACTTATATCGTTGATTAGAAGTCATGCTTAATATTGGTAGAATTCCTCTCTAACACTATTGAAATCTACGTTGACCATATAAGCAATCAACAATTAGGCACATTTGATGGAACAAAGATGTCATGCATACAAAATGGAAAATAAATCACTATACCCTCCATCCTTATAGGAAGAAGTCCCTAATATATTAGGGAATGATTTTGTATCCCAAATGACTGAAAAAGGCAGCATCGCCTTCAACTAAGTCTTTAGCAGGTGAGAATTCGAAATCATCGTAATAAGAGATGACTTGTTTATTTAAATGATATTTTAGAACTGAAGTCCAATTTGGCCTCTATGGTTGAAGCAATCAAGATGAGATGGAAAAACTTTTCACTGCTTCAGTCCAGGTTGTTAGGTGGAATTCTCATGCTCTAATAAGATAGATTTCTAAAGGATTTGGGGGCAGCTTGCACTAAACATGATGGAAGTTAGTGAGTTTAATAGTCCTCCAGTTTCTTCCCAGTAAAAGAAATATATATTCATTCTTATAAAAGAGAGGATATTCCTATGACACCTTTGCGGGATAATGCTAGAAATGGTCAATAGGTAATCAGGTGCCAAGTTCCAGAAAGACAGGGATTTAACTCTGAAGTTGAAACTAATGGATTAAATTATGACTTAGGGCCAATTTTTTGACTATAAATGGTAATCCTATACCTATCATTGCTCCTCAACCATTAAGGTTCTAAGTTGATACAGAAGGTGTTAAAGAGGTAATGTAAGAGTTGTATGGGTCAAGCTGAGGTATGCAAGAGTTGTATGGGCCAAGCTTGGGATAGATTAGCTATCTATAATTCCAAAAGCCTTATTGTAATTTACCTGTATAAGAAGCATGAGTCATATAAGACATAAGGTTAATAGTAACTATAAAATAAAAACGTAAAGAAACTAAGAAACTTGAAATAGTTTACTAGGAACGGTGTCAAATTTTGTTCGAGTTATTAAAGCCCTTAAAATAATTCTGATTCTCCAAACTTTTTGTAGTAGTTATGGAACCAAGTCGAATCCCTAGAGAACTAAGCACTAGTTTCTTAAGTTCAAGTAATAAAATAAAATAGGCAGTTTTGGATTAATTAAAATTAAGAAGAAATCAAATTAAATCAACTGAATATAAAATCGAGAAAGTCAAGATTACCAAACTCTGATTCAAGGGAAATATCTCATCTAATTATAATATTGATCATTGGTTTAAAAATAATATTTTTAAAATTCAAGTAGTAAGTTCGAAACATATTAGGATAGTTGTAATGTCTCAAAATTTCCTAAATTAATTGGTTCAAACTCAGCATCCAAACCAAAACTTATTATCTATTGACTAGGTGTGATAGCGTTCCATATCAAATAAATGATAATAATAAGCTTAGTGAAAAAGACTAACCTTAAATTAAATAATCGAGATAACTACAATTATTCAACTTAGTTTTCTTGTTTTTCATAAGTTAAATATGCAATTTCATAAATAACCTATTTGTTACTTGTACCAATCTTTCATGACAATTATGGATCACTGAATTGATGGATAGTAATAGAATAATCAATATTAAATTAAATTATTAGATTAATCAATATTAATCATTCATGAAATGTGAGAAATCAAAACAAGAAATACTTAAACTAAAACATGAATAAAAGTTAAGAACATAAAACCTCACAAGATTATAACTAGAAATTTGAATACCCTTCAATTAGAACAATTGAGTTTAGCCACACATGGCTTTTGCTCCAATAACAAAATTAGAAGAAAGACAAAGAATTGTAAAAATGTAAAAAAGGAGAGCCTTTTCTATTGTGAGGAACATCTCTTTTATAAGGTTTTCTATTCTAATCACAATCTAATTTTAACTTGTAAAGATGTCTATCTAAAACAAATTCAAATTCCTATATGATAAGGATAGAATGAAATTTCTCAGTTAAACTCCAACGCTTCAAGTGATTAGTTTTATCCACTGTAGCAATCTCTTTACTTTATCCAAAATTTGTAATTATCACCAAAAGTGTCCTAATTTGATGCAATCTCCACTTTTCATCTGCTAAAACAAAATAAGCATTAATTTTAATATTTAAGTACTAAAATAAATCCAAAACAAAGAAGATAATATAAAATAATATATCAAGATAACATCTTATTAGAGTCATTCCAAATTCACGGAGTTTTGGAAGGTAATGTTTATTGGTTATCAAACCCAGAAGGTCATCCTCATTGGCGTTTTTTTAACGATAAATATTTGAAACCCTATGTACCTACCCTATGGGAGAGTTCAAGAATAAAAGATTAAGAATAAAATTCTCCAAACCCAATAATGCAAAACTAAAATAACCATCCAAGTAGTAATTGTTCTAAGGAAATGAAAATTTAGATCCAAATGGGCTAACCTGTGGCTTAGTTAGTTAATTGTGTTGATCTATTTTAGCTTTTTTTTTTAATTTTGCATTTGATTGATCTTAAACACCATAATTTGTTAGGTTAGATAATAGAAAGACGGTAAATACTAAATTCTAATCCTTGTGAGATTGATCCATACTTAATAATGCTAATAATGTTAGTTATAGCTACACCATACACTTACTGTTTAACATAAAATTACACATCAACTAGTTAGAAAGAAGACATCATTAATTAAAATAAAGGCATGCCTAAAAGGAACAATAAAAGAGTTACAGGAAGAACTCCAAACTTTCAAGATAATAGATATTAAATTAGGTTAATACTTTAATGGGTTCCTAGACAGAGCCACTAATGGGAGAAGTCTTTGTCTCTTCCAAGTAGAATGGTAATAGGGGTATAACCTGTCTATCTATTTAACCACTAGTCCAGATTCTTTGGCCATGACTTTAGAGATTTCGAACCCGGGATAACTAAAATTCCAATGGGATGTTCAATCTACTCACCTCTCCTAGGCAGGGAAGAGATGGGTGAGGAGATTCAGTGGATGAGGGAACTCCAATAGTCAAAGGTAATCCCTACTTGTGGTTAAAATGTGGAATTCCCTCTAACATGCGTTTAAATGAGATTTTGATGACATAATTATAAGAAAGTCCAAAATAGGGTACGAATCAAAATTTTAATACTTTATTTTGACAACAAATAGAAAAGGCTTCTTAAAAGTAAAGATTACCTCAAGTTTTACAGTATGTCATCATCATCATCATCATACCCCGAAAGTCTCACAATGAAGTAGGGTCTGGAGGGGCCGGATAGTATGCAGCCTTACCCCTACATTGTAGAGAGGCTGTTTCCAAATAAGCCCACATGCATATGTGAAAAGATAGTAGTGACAAAATAATAGAGGAAAAATTAAATAATAAATTAAAAATATATATTTAATCAATTTATAAGTATTTTTTAAAAAAAGTCATCATAATCATAAGAATAAAAATAAAAATAATACTAATACTAATAATAAAATAATAATGATAAATAGAATACAGAATAAAAAAGGTGATGCAGACGGACTTTAAAATAATAATGAGAATAATGCTAATATACTAATAAAAATAATAGTACGACTAATACCAATATGTAACGACAAGAAATACTGAAAAATAATAAAATAGTACTAATATTAATCTACTAATAATATTAATAATAAAAAATAAGGAAGGTCACGTGAAATAATAATAGGAAAGCTCAAGACATAAATAACTATAAAAATGACCAATACAGAAAGAAGAAAATGCCAATAATAATTTGCCAACCAATTGAAAGCAGGAGTGTCTTTAACCGCCTCTTGTCAAGGAGAATTTACTATATAAGCAAGCTAGTGAAAGTGGTAGAAGTTCCAAACTGGAGTGATTCGAAAGGAAAGTACTTTGGACAGTAGCAGAGCTTGTCAGGATGCTTGAGAAATCAGAGACAATGTGTGATGTGTCAGAAACTCGACGCAAGTGCAAGTACATTTAATGACTGCAGTGCATGGAGCCCTGCGTTATCGCCGCTGCCTACGCCTACTGCTATGACCCAGAGTAATCTTGGTCAATAGCTAGGTCTCATTATGCACGCGGTTCCGTAGAGTGAGAGATCCCAACCCATGTTACCAAAATTTTATGGATAATGGCCAAAGTAATCGGGAGACCGGGAAATCAAAATTCAAATGGACATGGCATCCAACCACAAACTACGATGGAAATGGAAAACCACAAGAATCAAACCACATAGAAAACTTGAAGTAAAGAGAAATTAACAACTACATACTTAAAACACAGATCGCCCTGACGATCACTTCTTTGTATTTTACCCAATTAGGGTTGTGCGTTCTAAAGGTTTCTAAGGCGATTGTCCTCTCTGCGCGTCTTTAACAGCCAAAAGTAAGGAAAATGTATCCTGAATGCATACGTCTATGCCATCTGGACAAGCAACCTCAGGAATCAGATTTTGCTTTTGTTGGGCAAACTTCATCTCTAGATATTCCTGGACTTACTCTCACTGCTAATGAGTATGCACAGTTGATGCAGCTACTGCACAAGGACAAATAATCTAATTCATGTTCTTCTTTATGGTCATGCACTGGGATCCTTGATTCCGGGGCCATTGATCACATAGTTTGTTCATTAGACTTCTTTATGGTCACCTTTTTACAGTATGTATGAAGAATAAAATTGAGAAGACTAGTAGAATTTTTTAATAAAGAACAAAGAGAAGTTGTAAGCTTACATCTATAGCATTCAATTCAACAATGTCATTAAAAGAGGAAGAAGATGCATAATGTGTGAAAGTTATAGTGCAAGGAAAGCTCATTGGATTTAGAAAGAATTTGCAAGGAAAAGAAAGAAAGAACCTAAAGTTAGAAGAGAAGACAGAGATTACTTAGAGTTTAAGGTACTAAATAGTGTAAAGTAAGGGAAATTTATAGTAAAATGAGTAAATCCTAGTGAAGCAACAAGAATTTTAAATTTAAATGAAGCAATTCTTTTAGCTTTCGGGTTTTGAGAGATTTAAACAGAAAAGAATCTTGATACAACCATTGTTTCCAATGTTCCCTCTCAATCAAGGATTTTGTTTTGGTCAAGGGTCTATTATAGTATTAGATGTTAATATTAAATTACAATGTAATTCATTTCTTAACATACTAAGTTTAATTTTTAAATTAATTTTTATTAAAAATAAAAGGTATTGATATTTAATATAATTAAATGATTTATATCTCAATTTTCTATAATATAAAGATAAAAATTAGAGGAACGCATTCTAATTAAATAATTAAAGATGTTTATCTTAATAAATGCTTTAAAGTATAATAGTAACATTTCCTTAAAAAATTAATTAGTTAGTTGTTATGAATACAATCATTCAACATGCGTTCAATAATTTTATTCCACTCTCGAGACATAATATAAAGTTATGATGAAGTGATATTATATTATATTTGTGAATTTGTGTTTTTATTACACTTTCAACAATTTGCTCTTCATTTTTGTACAACCGATAAATAAGTCATTGTTTTGTTTATATATTCTAATAACATTTCTCAATGAATAATGATTATAGTAAATAATTCACGTTGACCTTGTGGTTTTTCTATTCTTGTATACTCTTAAAAATGATATCTTTTACCTTGATATGATGAAAATAATTTAAGCATATTAGTGTAGCTTGAGTCGCTTAAATAGAACTTAATATATAAAGAACATATTATTACAAAAATCTGGAAAATTAATTGTAATTGTTATATTTAAAAATGTAATGCCTTGTGAAAATATAGGAAATCGGTTTATTGGATTTGTTGTTATTTCTAAAAGAAATCTAGAATCATTTGATTACCTCCTCATCTAACAATTACATATACGAGACACGTGTCAAATAAGTAATAACACATAATATTCAATTATTTTATCTTTATATGGTATTTGTTTATTAGATGGAACATATACATCAATATGTTTATTTTTATTACTCCTATACAATTTTACAAAATGAGATTATATTATTGAAATGATTAATTCAATATAAAGATATAGAAAATAGTAATAAAGTACATGAATATACTTGAAAATATAAAAGGTATTTTGAATTATGCTAAATCTATTAGGTGTACTGATTAAGGATGATGAGGTAATAACTCTTTTGTAAGACGATTAACTGTATACGAGACTTTGCAAAAAAAAACTTTAAAATTGTTCAAGTCAAATGTTAAAGTACTCTTTATTGGCTCCGGTTGTCTTACTATTAAAAAAATTGTAATTTGCTTCTCCACAATCAAATGAATAATTGATTTTAAGCTTCCTCAACTTTTCAAAGCATCATATAAAAAGATTGTCTTGCTCATTTTTATCATACATCCTGTAGGACTCTTGTTCAAAATTTTCAATATCCAGTTATAACATGATAAGTAAAAGTTCCACACGGTTTCTTGTGTAAATGATAATATTTATACTTTTTCCATAACTAGAGAAATCAAAATTGTTAATTGTTTCTTCTTATGATTTGATGCAAAACATGATAAGGAGGTCACGTATATATAATAATAACATTTAATAATGTATAAAGACATAAAAATATAAATACTAAAACTATTTATAAACATCAAAACATATAATATAAATTTAAGATAATCATATCAGACATTCAGATAAAAGGTTTATCTAAAAGGGATAACAGATTCTAAAGTATCTAACTTTCTGGGATTTTTTCACTTCAGCGCCGAAGTTTTTAAAATTTTTAATTAAATGACCAACCTTTTATAATCTTAGCAACTTAGTTTAAAATGTTAGTTCTATTTAGTATTTTCTGGTTTGGCTAACAGAAACATTTTTGTCCATGACATATAGACATCCATATAGAAAATTAATTGTTAACCAGTCATCCGCGTGGGCTAAGACACTTAGACTAGGTGTTTCTGGTCCACATGGATTAGGTTAGGTGTTTTTAGTCCATACGGATGATTAGTTGGCAACCAATTTTTTACGTGGACACCAACAAATGATGAAGAAAAAGGATCTTATTAGCCAAGCCAAAACAAATACTAGATAAAACTAACATTTTGAACTGAGTTGCTAAGGTTATAAACGATTGGTCACTTAATTTAAAATTTTAAAAATTTGGGACACTAAATAAAATAAAATCTCAAAAAGTTAGGTACTTTAGAATCTATTATTCCTATTTAAAACATACACTTAATATATTTAAATTATGGATTATTTCTTAATATATAAGTGAAACATGAAGATATAACTAAAGAGACAAAATCTAATGTGTCTTATGTCTATAAAAATCTATCTATAAAGTGAAGAATCGTGTAAAGTTCTTAGATAGATAGCTCTGCCTTCTCTCTACTTTTTCTTTCCCGCTCCTTTTGGATTTACTTCCTTGCCCTCTGTCTGTGTTTGACTGTTTTATTTTTGGATTCTGACCTTACCCCTTAGCGTCTTTTCCAGGGTCCCTTTTGGGACACCTGACGGCTCCCCGTGGTCATGGTGAATCCGACTCAGTCGTTGGGGGCTTTTCCTCCTCTGCCGTCTAAGGTAGCTGACGGTCGTCCATTGGCGTCGTCTGATCTGGAGGAGGGTGAGATTCGGGCTTCTTCTCCGGTTGGGAGAGGCGGTTGGCGAGATCTGGTGGGTAAACAGAAGAGTGTTGCTAAGCTGAGTTATTACCCGAATGTCTTGCAGGATGGGATTGTTTCTCCGCCGGTGGAGTTGTTGCAGGCTGGTGCTCGAGCTTGGGCGAACGCCTTGGTCGGCTTCTTCTGGTCCAAGCGCGTCGCTTTTCCGGTGGTCAGTGCTTGGGCTCGCCGGCGCTGGGGGAAGCAGGGATTTGAGAAGGCTATGCTGCGTGGTGATGGATCTATATTGTTCAAGTTCTCTCCGAACTCTAATCTCGGCGACATTTTGGAACTAGGGCCCTGGCATATTGGGGATCAACCTCTATTTCTGCAACAATGGCGCCCTGGTTTGGGAGTTGATAGGGAGGCTATTGAGTCCATTTCGTTGTGGGTTCATTTTCATGATCTTCCGATGGAGTACTGGACGCTTGAGGGTCTTAGTCATTTGGCTAGTGGGTTGGGTAAACCTCTGTCCTTGGATGCGCAAACAGCGGCGATGGATCGTATAGGCTATGCTAAGATCTGTATTGCGGTGGCCAAGGATGCTGAGCTGCCGGAGAGTTTGTCCATTAAACGTCTGGGCGAAAATGGAGAGCTCATTTGTGATCGGATTTCGTTGTCTTATCCGTGGAAGCCAAAGGTGGGAGGTCGGCAGTGGGTTGCCACGGGGAGACGATTTACCTCTTGTTGGTCTGGTGACTTGGACCCGGCGGTGAGATCGTATGCGGGGGAGGTTTTACCTTCTGCAAATCTTGAACAACCTCTGGATAGTGGGGATATACGTGGGCTGGAGCAGGATACTCGTCCTGTTGTTGAGGCCAACACGGGTGCTCCTAGTGTTGGGGGCATTGAGATTGTTCCACAATCGGGGGGTGTTGGGTTATGTGTTGCTGGTGGTGTGGTAGGTGAGACATCAGGGGTCAATCAAGCATCTCCTCCTTCTCGAGTGGCTTCTCCGTTTGTTGTGGTTGAGGGCTTGCCCCAGAGCGCTAATGGGACAATGTTGGTGGGTGATCCCCAACAGTTGGATGAGGCCTCGGTTGGGATTAGTTCCAGTGTGGGGACTGAGTTTCTGCCTGAAGTAGAGTCAAGGGTATCTAGCCCACCCTCTGGTGAGCTTGTTAAGACAGTTACTGCGAAGAAGAAAGCTAAGAAGAAAAAGCGCAAAGGGGTAATATCCCCGGAGTGCCTTTTTTAATATGACAATTTTAGTTTGGAATACGAGGGGGTTGAATGCTCCCCAAAAGAAGCTGGTAGTTAAACAGCTAGTTGCGGATACAAATCCTTTTTTAGTAGGTCTTCTTGAGACAAAAATTAAAACTAATGCGACTCCTCGAGATGTCGGGTTTTTGGGAAATCATTGGAGTTACATCTCCAATCATGCTCATCATTATAATGGGCGGATTTTGTGTTGGTTTAATATGCGTAGAGTGGCAGTGCAGGTACTTAAGATGGGCGATCAGTTCATTCATCTACAGTGTCAGGTTTTCGGTAAGGGGCAAGTCGTGATTACTTTGGTGTATGCTTCCAACTTTGCTTTTCAGCGGGAAGCATTATGGAGCGAATTACAGGAATTTCAGCATGGTGTCAGTGTTCCTTGGTTAGTGGTAGGTGATTTTAATTGCTGCCACAATTCGTCGGAGGTTGAGGGCGGTGTGGCTTTCCATGGTGGAGCAGGTCATGAAATTCAGCAATTGTTTTTACAGACTGATCTGGTTGATCTTTGAGGGCGTGGTAGGTGGTTTACTTGGGAGAACAAACAGAAAGGAAACCTGTTCATTCGGAAAAAATTGGATCGGGCTCTGGTAAATCAGCTTTGGTTACAGTCCTTCCCTAATGATTCTGCAATGTTTGGTGATCCTAGATGCTCGGATCATACTCCTATCATTATTCAGCAACATAGTGAGGGCAGAAGACCTGGGGCGCCCTTCAGATTTTTTAATGGCTTGCTGCAGTTGGAGGGTTTTATGGGAGTGATTGATCAGGTTTGGCGACAGGAGATTCAGGGGTATAAAGCTTTCCAGTTGATGCAGAAGTTGAGGTTAGCGAAACAGGCGATTAAGGAGTTTAGTTTGCAGCGTAATCGGGATATTCATGTGCTGGGTAATAAATTGGCTGAAGTTCAGAAAAGCTGTTACCTTGATCCCCAGAATGATCACCTTCGAGCTCTTGAGGTGGAGTGTCTTTATAATTACCAGGAGGCGCTACAGTTGTCTGATTCTATTGCGAGACAGAAATCCCGGCAAAATTGGCTTAAGGACGGTGATTCTAATACTAAGTTTTTTCATGCGGCTATTTTAGGTCGTCGTAACACTAACACTATCACGGAGCTGATTGATGACGCGGGTCAGATGGTAACAGGTCAGGATGCAGTTTCAGCTCAGATTAGGGAGTTTTATATTCAGCTTATGGGCACCAGTGTGGATTCGGGATCTGGATTTGGAGTTCTGGATGTTCTGAATTGTTCTTTGAACCAGGATCACATTAATA
>JAOSBP010000008.1:14441405-14451780 GCA_027563825.1 Erythroxylum mucronatum | reverse complement strand
GCATTTTCTGTGGAGACTCTCAAATTCCTAGAAAACACCTCCATACAGAGAATGAAAAGGAAGGGCGATAATGGGTCACCCTGTCTTAATCCAAATTCGCCCTTGAAAAATTGGGTGGGAGATCCATTTACCAAAATGGAATACGAAGGGGAGGAGATACATTCTTTAATCAAAGCAATAAACCTTCCCGGGAGACCTATTGCTTCAAGAGTGTTAAGAAGGAAGTCCCAATGAATAGAGTCATAGGCTTTGTGAAGGTCGACTTTGAAAGCACAACGCTTATGATTGTTGGAAATGTGGTAATTCCGAAAGATCTCTTCCGCTAAAAGAATGTTATCCCCTATGCGACGAGTCTTAAGGAAGGCACTCTGATTAGGGCTAACGATATAGGGGAGAATGAGACTGATCCGATTTGCTAAGATTTTAGAAATAACCTTGTAAAGCATGTTGCAACAGGAAATAGGCTGAAAATCTAAGATTGAGGTTGGATGAGCAGTTTTAGGGATAAGGGAAATGAAAGTGGAATTGATCTCCTTTAGTAATTTGCCTTGGATGAAGAAGTTGCTAATAGCTGCCGTAACTTCCTCCCCTATAATAGGCCAAGCTTTCTGGAAAAAGTACCCATTGAACCCATCGGGGCCTGGGGCCTTATTGGGATTGAGAGAGTGAAATGCCTCTCGGATTTAAAGAGGTGTGACCTCAGCAAGTAGAGCCTGAGAATGGTTATCAGCTAGGGAAGAGGGAAAAAGATTCGCAACAAACTCCTTAGAGGAATGGAGTTGCTTGGTAGCCCCAATGGTACCCTGGAAGTAGGCTAGGAATTGAGCTTGGATTTCTGAGAGGCCCACCACCCTGTGACCATTCCCAACATCCAAATTATGAATAGAATTTATGTTCCTATGAGCGATAATAGATTGGTGAAAGAATTTTGTATTCCGGTCGCCTTAGCGGAGCCAACGAATCCTAGAGGATTGTTTATAGAAGGATTCCTGATCCTCCAGAGATCTGTAAAGATCTTGAATAGCCTCGGATTCCTTATCAAGCAAGAGAGGAGACGTAGGGGAAAACTTAAGCTGATCCTGAATAAGATTAAGATGAGCCTGGTTAGTCTCGACTCTAGCATTGATATTACCAATCTGGGTCAAGTTCATGGCTTTGAGAGCTCTCTTGACTAGTTTCAACTTCGACACCACTCTAAACATAGGAGTGCCTACAATTGGGGTGTTCCAAGTTGTCTCCACAATTCTCAAGAAATCGGGTTGAGCAGCAAGAAAATTGAAAAATCTAAAAGGGGAGGAGCTCCTCTGCGAGATCCCTATCGAATGAACCGCTAAAGGATAGTGATCCGAGATGTGAGGGTTAAGAATGACACAGTGGGAAGAAGGGAACCGAAGGCTCCAAGCAGAGTTGATAAGGGACCTATCTAACTTCCGAGCTCTGAAGGACTCACCTAATTGCTTATTAGTCCAAGTAAAAGGATGACCACTCGAGTTTAAGTCAAATAACCCATTGACTGCAACAAACTGTCTAAAATCACACAGATTGCTCAAACCTAAAGGACAAGGAGGGTCAGCTTCCTGAGGGTGCAAAATAGCGTTAAAATCTCCTGCTAGCATCCACGGGTCAGGGCCTATAGCCTGAGAAATTTGAGACAAGTCTTGCCAAAGAAATTTCCTATGGGAGGGAGAGTTAGCACCATACACACAAGACACCAAGAAAGGCTCTGAACTATGCCTAGGCAGAATTTCAACATGCATAAACTGATCAGAGTATTTAAGAAGAGTACAGGCAAGGACATCCGGGTTCCAAGCAATCACAATTCTAGCATTTAAGGAATGATCCAAATTGCTAATGCTATCCCATCTAGGAAACAAGAACCTACAGATTTTATTCAAGTCACTAGAAGACCTAATCCTAGACTCAATAAGACAGACAAAAGAAGCAGAATGAAGCCGAAGCCAAGCTTTAACTGCATTCTGTTTATTTGGGTGATTCAATCCCCTAACATTCCAAAAAACAAACTCCATATCCAAAAACCAGCTATGTCACAACCAACTACTTCTGTTTCTTTCTAACTTTCCTAGTTTTCTGAACAGTAGACTCCCCCTCTGCCCCTCCCACGATCCCAGGAGAAGAAGGCCTCAATTCAGAAATCGAAGAGGAAAGGGTACCTGACTGATTTTCAGCTGGGGCATTGGCCTCCCCACCGTCACCACCAAGCTCGTCCAGGCGAAGGGGAGATTGAGGCACCTCATTCGAACAATTTGGCATAACGACCTCTTCACCTGGATCACTAGTATCATCAGGTCCCTCCTGGGGAGCAGGTTCTGTCCCATGAGGGAGGTCAGATGTAGGACAAACTGGAGAATTCTCTGCCGAAGGAGGAGGGGGGATTGGAAGCCCTGGAGAAGAAGGCCTCAATTGGATATTACTATACTCTCTATTGAATTTTTGTTTGAAAATATGACTTAATATTCTTCCAACTAAGTTTGTAAAAGAGGGAATATATATGAATACGAGTTCAACTTGTTAGAAATAATCAATGAATTGAACGTAAATTATGAGATTAACCAAAGATGTATGCATAGTATGGTCAAACAACAAATAGTCGAAATTATTCAATACAAAAATATGATCGCGATACTAAGGCAAACCTATGGAAATATCCCTTTGAGTTCTTTATTCTTTTTTGTATTTAAGATCCATGTTGGTTGGTTCGAAAAGCCACGGTGGGAGCAATGGAAAAAGATTATTATGGACTTATTTATCTTATATTTTCATTTTTTGGGGGAGTAATCCCCAATAAAAGTTGTTTGATTTCTCTTCTTTGCTTCCTCATCCATAAGTGAAAATAATTGTAACTTTATCGCAATCATTTGATATCCCTATCATTTTCACATAATCATTTGAATTATTCATATTATCCAAAGCTCCTATCACTAAAAGTAATTAGATGTGAGTGAGAAAAGTGGCACATGCTATATTTATAAACAAAAAAATGACAATAAACTTGATAAGCATAAAGTTAAATTTCTCATAACAACCTTTGCCAAAAGTTTTTCTTTGGAAAATAGTCCTAAGGTTTTTATATATAGGAGGAGACTGATTATCTAACACATTTAATGGCCTATAGGTAAAACCCAATTGCAAGTGATGAATACATTCATATCATAGCCAACTAGCAAATACTAACTAAATTTACAAAATTATAATTAGTTAAAGTAAGACCTCTTAAAGTTAATAATCTCAGTTATTTAAACAACTAGAAATTAGAGTATGATCAGTGTTTACCAATAATAACTATGCTTGCAGCAAACTTATACAATTGGATCAATAACAAGAGGTTTCTATTAAAGGACACTAATAAGAATATATTCCTAACTATTGGCACCAAGTTGTTTGGCAACAACAATGTGTTTTTAAGTGTGAAAGTATGATTTCTAATCCTTCTAAGAAGTTTACTATGGATATATATATGTATAGTTTATTGTGTGAAATTAAAAGTGTGGATTCTAGCCTAGCAATATATATGTATGGTTTGGAAAAAAATCAACAAAAGTTAGTTCAGTGAGATATACATGTGAATACTGCAAGAGAGAAAAAAAACATGTAAAAAGAAATGACTTTAATTTACACATTCCCAGTCCCAGCCCATGCGAAACTTAACAATATCAACTCTCACTTCACCTCTCAAATGAAGTGTAAATTGAAATCAAAATAAGCAATTTATTTAACAACAAGATGATGATGTGCTTAACTAGTTAATACCAAGTAGAGTACAGCAATTAAGACTTGAGGAAGAAATTCCATCGTGCAAAAAAGCTACATGCCCATGATTGCCATCAGGGAGTTAACTAACCTACAAGGTATTTGTAGATTCAAAAGAAGAAAATTACGTACCATAACCTCCTCAATCGTCTTCATATTCAATCCAACCTAATCAGGTGGCAAAAAGAAAAGGACTGCTTTCTTTTGGTTACAAGTACTCGGTAAGGGAAACAAGTGAAAAAATAGTTTAAAAACAAAGAACTCTTTAAGAGATAATTAACTCCAGGTGAATTAAGTTCTGCGATATCTTTAGCTGGTATTGTTCCTTGCACATGACGACAGGAACTATTTGCATTCTCCATTGGTTTCGTTGGATATCTATCTTAACCACCATCTCTGAACAGCAGAAACTGGAGTTCTCAAGAATGGACAATATTGGTGAACAAGAGGATTAACGGTCCTCCCAATCTTAGCCCACACACTTTGATGATAACCAGCAGTGACGGGAGCATGATACATGAGCTTCAACAACTGTCCGAAGGAGTTTCAGAGGGAAAATACAGATAACGTTACATCTATGATCATGTTTCTGAACACTTCATGCAGCCTTGAAATTCTCTGAGTGAAACATTGAGTGATATTCTTAGGAACAACTGATAAAGTATGTGATTTTACAAGACAGTTACCTGCCAGTACATAAATGTTTGTATGATGTTCCGCTGCCACCTGTAGATAATGCATACACAAATTGAATTAGTGATCCCAGACTCCCAGTACAAAAAGAAAAGGAAAGTTCTTTATCAGTGGGAATAGGTCAAAAAATGGCTTCAGCAACTCACGAAAGCAAAGAGATAATCAGGAGGAAGCCAAGTCCAATCTCAGCATGAGAGGAAAGAATGCTGAGGGTAGTTAAGTTCGACTCCACCCACAAACAAGGGTCTTCAAGATACTTCCTATTCAACCAAGCAAAACGTAAACTTTAAAAAGAAGCCCACAAACATTGATAACTATTGTGGTGCTGCTGCTCTCGATGATGATGCTGATGACTCTAATCGAGTATTCAAAATGTGCCGCCAATAAATAAGATAAGTCAAGGAATGGTGCCAAAGCACCAGGAGTCAATGATCATGGTAGCTCTAGTACAAGCTTATCACACTCAGTTGAATAAACTATACCATAAAATCAAGACAAAATGCAAAAATAAGCAAGAAGAAAAAGTAAGTGAATTATCTTTACTCATTTATAGAGCTCATAACAAATTCTGTATTTAGCTTTCATTATCCTTTTTGCTTTTCTCTATTTGTTTTTGCAATTTCATTCTCCCATATATAAATAACTGTCTGTGTCCCTTGGTTTTCAAGCATTTCCTCTCTTGTTTGAGAATGTGTTTGTATGCAGGTGAAGGATATTGGTAAGGGGAGAGTGGAGGAGAGACAGGGAGAGACAACATGGATTTTGATGAAGTTATAAGAGATAAGAATGGCATAGTTGCTTAATTTCGTCCACTGGATCTAGAAATAATTATTTATTAGATGAATGGATAATCATTTAACATATAGGGTAAATGCCATAAATGAATTTACCATAGAAGATGCAATTGTCACACTTGGAGGAAAATGAAGCATTTGACAACAGGAGAACAGCAAACATGAAATCCAAATAAAAAGAAAAGCTACAGGCTCAATCACAGATTTGTTTTCACATATAATCAAATGACCCCAGATTTAACTGAAGACACAATTATCAGATAATTAGGCATGATAAACAAGGTTTAACACTGTAAAAACTGTTTGCAGCCATAAGCCACTTAAATCAGACAGCAGGGTATGCAAGAAGTCACAGAAATTGGCTATAAACTCAAAGCTTCAATAGTGCTAACACAGAAGCATCACCAAGGACATTCAAATCAAAGCTAAATTTCAATAGCAAGGTGTATAATAAAATCGATGGTGAATAACCAAATAAACTACTACATTAGAAAATACATCAAAATTTTGGTAGCATTCAATTGAAACGTTAGTCCTACATATTAATTTGTATAAATTTTTCTAAAATCTTATTTGACTTCTTAACAAAACATAGTTTTAAGTATAAAGTCAGCAATTGCTAATCTCCTATGATAAAAGGCAAGGAGTTAACACTCAAGATGCAAGCCCATGAGAGAAGCTAACGTAGACAACGTGCAGGAAGGGGGAAAAAAATAAACCTGTATAAGTTGGAACCACTGAAGTTCCGCCTTAAGAATTTTGCAACGTTCTCCAAGGATCGGCATAAAATAGGAATTAAAGAAACTGCAGGAAAGTACAGTATGGTTAGTTCGTCCTGTTTCCACCAAGAACAGAGAGGAACCTAATATACAAGACATGGAAGAATCATTCTGTGAAAAACAAAAGTTCGAAGTTCACAAATCAAGAAATGCTCACATTTCAGACAAAGATGGGAAGTAAAAAATGTGAGACAGTAGATAAAGTAGATGAAATCTTTGGTTGCAAATATCGATTGAAAGTAAAGTTGCAAAGCTTGCAGATTCCATGCCCTTGGTTTCTACAAAACATGCAGAGCTGGTTAATCAAAAGAGAGTAGAAGTGCACTAGAAAGTAACACAAGAATTAAGAGTAGGAAGTTTAATATCTAGTTTACCCCATAGAGCATGTACAAAGAATAAAGAGATGAGCATGCGGTGCCCATAAATGATAGCCGATATGCCCTATTCGAAAGATTTCTAGGGGCAATAGGAATGATGGCAAGCACAGCAACCACAAAAACCTGCAGCAATTTAAGAATGGATGGACTATTAATAGAATTATACTGAAGCAAAACTAAAAAGATTTTTGTGGAAGAGTTCAATTTCTACTAATTAAATTTGCAGTAAATGTCTGGCAATCAAACCAGTCGACCATAATCTAACATTTCAACAACAGTTGCTCATCCAAATCTCCAGATAGCCAAATTTTAAATCATGCTAAAATCATTCTCCATTCTAAAACCAATGACAATGCCATCCCAAAATTTAAATATTCAATAAGGTTACACATCTCAAGTTCCAAATAACCAAATCTAGGCAATAGAAAAGATCAATTAAGTTTAAAAGTCACCATCCTATGAAATCAATAAATGTACCCCCTACAAAATTCGTTGTTTCACAAAACAAATTTAAAGAGGTAAATAAGCAAGCATCAAAAAGGGCAATTCATTTTCTATACCCATGCATTAACAGAGAATTGTATAGTTTGTCGATCCCAACGGACAGCATTTGGATTTGAACCAGAAGTTACTGAAGGCCCAGAGGTTCTGTTGGCTGATCCTGCATCATTAACATGGGTTCAATTGAATCAAGAAGTAATATAAGACCAGTAAAGCATAAATAGGCTTAACTGGGCAACGTATATGTATTGCAACTACATAGCTAAATTTATTTCCTGCCATTTCACTAGATAGACCCAAAATTATCAACCTGTGCTACGTGGTCGAGCTTGATCACTAGAAGATGTGGATGATGCAGATGGTTTCGTTGTTTGAGATGAAGTTGTGGGCATTGCCTCCACCACGAGATCAGGGTCCTGCCAAATGAAACACGTCTGAATGTTATCAAGTGCAACAAGTATACAGGCAAAACCTTTTGGCTATCATATCCAATAATCAATAGTGTCAATGTGTCATAGGTGAGCGTGGACACGAGTGCAATAGTAAGATTATAGTAGGAAAGATACAGATTTTAGGCCGATGTATAAAGTAGACAAGTAGAACACAAGGACTGCTTGAGATAAGATAAAAAGTTAAAAACATAGAATAAAGTGCCACAAGGATTCCAACAAATATTGTTAACCAAAATGCAGAACCCAACCGCATAAAAGGCACATTCTGTAAATATAAGGCTACACGCAACACTAATCTTGAAGAACTCAACACGCCATGCAACAGATACTGTTGAACTTAGATAACCGACACATATAACAGATAAAAGAATCAACAGTACTTTCAATGAACGCATAAATTCCAAGAAAATGAAAGGGGAAAATACATACTTTGCACGCACATAAAAAGTAACAGCAACAAAGTGTACGAAAACAAGTCGCGATCCACAATTTCCAATACACATTCTAGAAAAGGCAACTTTAGATACCAAAAGCATAACAAGAAAAAACACAAATGGGAAATAACAGTTCCCAGTCCGAAAGTCCATGCAAATTGAGGGTGTGAGTATGGCATGGGGATGAATACGAACGACGTAGCGTTGATAGAACTTGCGCTTGAAGTGGTCGACGACCTCGGAGCGAGAGGCCATGTGAGGAGGGATGAGGATGTTGGACCAGTACTCCGCCCAGCGCGCATCGTTCTCGTAATCGTACGCCGCCGCAGCCATTCTCTTCACCTTCTGCGCTTCTTCTCTCTCGTCACCCATCGTCGCCGCCAAAGTTACCTTCTTTGCTTTTTACAAATGAATGAAAACGAGAGAATCAAACGTGTAGACAAGTAAAGAGGTCCTTCCTTCACATTTAGTTTTTACAGCTACTTTCGCTTGGTTTCTGCAGTGGACTTGTGGGTTGCTGGCAGGTCATACGACGTCGCTTCATTATTGACTTATGATAATTATTTAAAAAATTAAGAACTACGTATGTTTTATTAATTATAACATGAATTTTAAATTTTTTAAAATAAATTATGAAAAAGCTGAAAATAACAGAAAGTTCTATTTAAAACACTTAATATTTTCAATGATGTGACGTTTTTACCTACTTTAAGAATATAAAATGACTATTATGCCTATATTTCAATTTTTTTTCTCATTCCTAAAAATTCAAAATCTCTAATTTAAATTAAATCAACAAAATCTTAGTGTTCTTTAATCAATATACGATTGATTAAGTGTATGCAAGAAGGAATTAAAACTTATTGCAAATAAGATATGTTATATTTGATATTTACATTATTTTTTAAAACTCTTTGTCAACAAAAGAATTCTCTCATATTTTCATTATTATAAGTTTTGAACCTAAAAGAGTGATTGATATTTACTAATGCATGTTCAACCCATTATATATTATTTAAGTGTATTCAACTCAATTTTTATTAATATTATCGATATTCGTTTTAAAATCTCACTTATTCATCTTTTGATAGCTATGGTTTGATAGAAAATTTTAATATCATGTATATCTTATCATGCATTTAAAATTAGAATTAGCCTAGACTCATATTTAATGATGTTAAGGTTCTATGAAATTCCTAATTGTTTATGTTCAAGTGGTCAATTATAAACTTATTATCATTTAAATAATATATGACATAATATTTCAAGTGTGATGTGGCAAAGATGATCATAAACATAAAGTTCTCTTATGGTGGTTATTGGGCTTTAACTTCAAAGTTCAAGTTCATTGGATGCAATCTAAAATTAGAGGAGATGATTGGAATTGATGACCTATCAATAAGATTGGTAATAGGCTGGGTCAGGCCTACCAAGGCCTGAGCCTTACCTGACGGCTTCTGCTCAAGGCTGGGTCTGACTTGAGATAGTCAAGCCCGAGGTCGTGCTCAGGCAGCTCGAAGCTTGACTCGGTTCAGTCATGCCTAAATTTTTAATTTTATTTTAATTTAAAATAGAAACAATATCATTTTTCATAAAACGACATCATTTTTCTTATAACTATCGGGCTTCAGACTGAGCTAGGACGATTTGCTAAGTTTGCTTATCATTGTTAGAACTACTGGAAGTTCTGAAAATGCATAACCACCTCAATGTGATAAAAGTTTAACTTTAAATGCCTTGAAAGTAGTTTTGATAGTTTAAAGGAACTTAGTATGACAAATGACCATGACTTATTGGTAGTGTTGAATGAGATGAAAACTTTAGGAATTAAAGAAATAGAAGTACAATTTATTCTTAGGTATGAAATAGATGATAGCATAAAAATAAAAGTGCAAAGTTTGGTAAGTATAAGAGAATGATGGTTCAAGATCAAATGATAAATTTGATTCTCAATATATTCTTGTAGGCATTAGTTGCATTAATAATGAGTTAGATCTTAGTGAATTACCCTCTAGTCATGAAAAATATATGTAAGTTAGGAAGAACTCCAAGAAATATACTACAAAGTTTAGGTTTGCTTATGATTTTGATAGTCTGACTGAAGGTGCTAGGAAGTATAAAAGATTATACTATAATGATTCTAGCCAGAGTGTTAGTATAAGTGTAGTGGAAGGAAACACTTACAAACCTCATTCTGAGTATGATAACTCAAATAAGGGGGTGTCCTATAGTATTTAAGGATGACAATGGGTAGGCTCAAACCTGAGCCAATTTTTTTTTAAGCTTAAGCTCTACTTGAAGCCCAATTAAACTTATACTAAATAATCTAATATTGGCCTGTTGAGTTCAAGATAAGACCAAAATAATGTTAGACAGATTCTGCAAAACCTACTAATACCTAGTGATTTTTATGATTTTGTGGTTATATGAAAGTTAGGGAGAAAAAAAAGGAAGAGATATAACTCAAATGTAGACTATAAAACCATAACATTAAAGTTGGGAATGAAGTTTGAGATTCCTAAGCAATTCAATGATATTGTATTATAATTTTCTATCTTTAATTCATATGACATTAGG
>JAOSBP010000008.1:14426843-14440687 GCA_027563825.1 Erythroxylum mucronatum | reverse complement strand
TTTGAACAAACTGAGGTGGGAGATTCAAGATTGAAACTAATTTAAAAGGTCCACAAGGTAAGCCTATCTTTAATAGATTTTATGTGGGCTTTGATGCACTCAGGCTTTGTTCTTTACAAGGCCATATGAATATAATTAGACTGGATATATACTTTTCAAACACATTACTTAATGTTTCTTATTTTTAGAAAATTTTAAAAATGGAAATAATCAAATGTATCTAATTTTATAGGTAATAGTGGAGAGTTAGAATTATGATTATAAGAACTAGTTTTTTGTTTTTTTAAAAAAAAGAACTAGTTTTTTTGTATGTTTGTAAAGAATATGAGTATACTAGGTTAATGGGTCGAGTTCCACAAGTAACCAATGTCTTGGACTAGTAGAGGTTTTTGAAACTAACGGTTCAATATATGGAGCATAAGAAGTGTCTATAACATATTTATGCCAATTGTAGTCATTGACGACATACTTACAAGGCATTATTTTAGAAGGTAGTAAATTACATAACTATGTATGAATAAAAAGTGTGTGTAGAGGAAATAAAGGCCTTATATGTTATTGAATATTAAGACTAGATAAGGATCCACATATATTTTGTTAAATCCTTCATTATTACACTACTTGAATATGAGATTATACATAATAACATAACTAAAACATTTAATAGGTATATATGTAAAGTCAAAACAAAAGTCTGTCATTAACATGCTTAAGGATATAACAATAATATTGATGCCTAATAATGGATATAAAAGAAAATTTATGTTAAATAGTGATGATGATATTTGCCCTAAGATTATAATAAAGTTAGAAGTAGTGAAATTTGAATCAAGGTTATAGGCACTAAGTCCAATGGAAGTATAAAGTTTGAGCTTTCTTACTTTGATGATAGAATTGTAATTGACTTAGAGAAAAGGACATATGAATTTTAGGAAGAAATATAGTCATATATGGAGAATTTTAGGATTAAATATTACAAAGTAAGAATTTAGGAAATAAAGTTGAAATAATTTTATTTATAAGGTGTTAATTTTTCTTTTACTACTGATTATTAACCTTTAAAATGGAGTAGGGATCAAGTATTGAGAAGAATATAAGATCATATTGTTAAACCAAACAAATGACTCAAGATCTAAGTTCACACACAAACTAATATGATAAAAAACATGTCATACTCTCAATCAAATTAAGAATCTTAGATAACTACTAAACATAACTTTGTATCCACTCAAGGTAGCAATGCAACCTACAACGAGGCTTCATCTAGTAAGAGGTTCAAGCAATTGATAAGGAAATCAGTGATATTACCTATTCCAAGAAAGACAATGGCTAAAGAAGCTAATTTGAAGTGTTTACCACCTAATTGTAAATATTATAGTTAATTATATTGTTCTACTTTAGATTTATTTCATTTATTTATTTCCATATGTATATTTTTTATTTATCAATTGCAATGTCATGACAAGTTTATTTTAATAGTTCTATAATATAACATTTATAAAAAATTATAAGGATTATAAGCATAATGCCATAAAGAATAGGTTTAACAATCCTTATAAAATTACCTTCTAAAATAAACTTATACATAATCACTAAGCTAAGCTTTTGTGTTACATAAATTTATGTTCATAAAACAATTAGAAACTTTTGTCTTCTAATAGATAACTTAAATATATACTTAAACTACTATAAAAAAAATTCCACCATTAAGTATATTAGGTGAGCACATTAAGATTACAATAATTAAGCATGTAAATAAATTTAACATTGTCAAGTTATTGATTATCCTCTTTCTCATCATATAGGACTTAGTTCCAATTTAGCATTTTAGTTTTTAGCTTTCAATTTTCAACTACCATTTTTATCTATAGCCTTCTCTTTGTCAACAATCTTACATTCTAAATTAATAATTTGTTAAGCTAACACAATATTCACCTCTTCTTTTCCTTTTAATTATGCTTTCAAACTCTCATTTTTTTCTTGAAAATCATAGCTTAGTCATTCATATTAGCTTTGTATAAACACATTCAAAATAAGAATCATTTCTCTTCCATAATAAGCACTTGTGAAACTTTCTTTTTGAACTACTAACTCTGTGAAAGGTATAAATCACCTTTAAATCATAACAACACACCCTTTGCTTTTCACAATCATTCTTGGTTGACGAAATATTTATTTAGGAAGGTAGTTCATATTGATGATTATTACTTATCTTCTTTTAAGCTTAAAATGGAAATGAATTTCGGACTGAATTACTCCCCAAATTTAGAATTTGATGATGTCTTGATGAATTGGGGGTAAGTAGATTAGGGTTTAGTTGTGTAATAAATTAGTTACTTTAGATTTAGTCAATTAATTGTTCGTTTACAATTTTATCATTTTCCTAATCTGAGTGCAGATGCCACATCATTTAAAATTGTTAGGAAGTGTTAAATATCTTATTACGTTGTTAAAATAAGGCTTATGCTACTTTCAATTTATTTTGAATAGTTTATATGTTTTTCTAATAAATTTTTAAGTTGATAATATAATTAATAAAACATGTATAATTCATGATTTTTTTACTAATGACCTCATTAGAATAAAACAATTTTTGTGTAAAATTTTCATAAGGTTTAATTATGTATTGTTTACTATTTATTCTTTTATAAAAATATAAGGGTATTAAATTAAAGAATAGGAAATTTTGTTTTTTTTGTTAAAAGTCCCCAATTTTATAAAGTGAGTAATTGACCCACTTAATATGGAGAAGTTAATGAATTTATAAACTCATTTACCCTTAACTTATCTCTTTTTATTTTTCTCTATCTTTCTCTTCTTAGTTCGTGTATTATTGTTCATTGAACAACTTATATTGATTGACTGACATTGTTAAATGAATAAAGTGTAATATTTGAATGGTTAAAAGTTGCATAAAATGTGTTTGTGTCTAAACAAATTATATATAAATAATTGAAATCAAAATAATAATTGTTATTGAACGTTATGTTTAGGTAACTGTTACATTTAAATGATTGGTAGTTATTTTAAATAGGCTTCTGACCATAAAAATTGCACATTAAATGGTTAGAGTTTGTATTAAAATAATATTTATAACTGAAAATGTCTACTAATACATTTCATGTTCCTTTTAAACTCAAAGGCTCATATTATAATTAAGATAGTTAATATTCCTCGTTATAAAATTGTCTACTAAATCTAAAACTTAATTATCCCCTAACACCTACTTTCTAGGTGAACGGTTTATATAGGAAGGCATTACATATTCAAACATTTGGCTAAAATTCTTGAGATTTTTATTACTAATTTATCAATCACTCTAGGAAATAATTAATATTCAACCAACTATTAAACGTACCATTTATCCAAGGAAAGCTAACAGTCTAAAATTCTTGAGATTTTCATTACTAATTTATTAATCACTCTGACAAGTAATTAATGTTTGACCAACTATTAAATGTATTAAGTAACCAAAGGAGGCTAAAGGTTCTTTTTTTTTGGGTCAAAAAGTATGATGACAACCCTTCATCTCAATATATTGTGTATTATCATTAATCTAGTAATCTCTGTCCATCATTCTAACATTCTTCTAAGAAATTTAAGTCAATAACTAAAATTTTTTTACCAACCTTAGCAGCTTTGTCTCAAGTTATACCACTTATTGTTATGATATTGAAAAAAAGGATAAAGAAGTTAAAGGAAGAAAAAATTTGCAGCTATTACTTCTACAAAATATACCTAGCAAATGCTCTATATATAGAGCTTACAATCATCAAACAATGCAAGAAAATAGGAAACAAAAAAGAAATGTTTCCTAACAAGCTAACTAAGAAATGGACTACACTACTCCATTACCGATAACTCCTAATATCTAGGACAACTAACAGACTACTCCAAATACTCGGTCAAACTCAATCAGAAAACCAAACAAATTATTCCTAACATTCCCTTTATTAAAACTGAATATTTCAAAACATGCAGTTTAGCTCCCAGTAGGGCCCTCCCATAAATTATATCTTATATAATGAGCACTTTTAAGTAACCTTTGGACCTTCAAGAAATTGGCTAATTGAGGGGCTTCGTAGAAATATTAGCAACTTGATCTTCACTCTTACAGAAAATTAGATTAATAGCTCTAACTTTTAAGAGATCATGTAGGAACTGATATCTTACAACTATGTGCATACACCTCCTATAAAAGATAGGGTACCTTAAGAGTTGAATTGTTAAACTATTATTGCCAAAATTCTGAGTGGGCGTTTGTTGCCCAAACAATAACTCTTCAAGAATATTCCTCAACTAAAGAAGAACTTAAAATGCATAGGATGTTGCTGCTATAAATTCAGCTTCAATGGTTGATAAAATAACTAGGGGTTTCTTCTTAGAACACCAAGAAATAGCTGCATAATTCATAATAAAAGCATAGATGGAACTACTTCTTTTATCATCTAAGTTTGAAGCATAATCACTATCACAAAATCTAAATGAATATAATTTATCATCCCTTTTATATATATAAAAGCCCAAAATCTGTAGTTCCCAGTAGGTATTTAAGAATCCTTTTTGCAGTCAGAAAATGAATCTCTGTTAGACTTTCCATATACCTACTAATCATACTTACAACTTGCATTACATCAAGTTTAGTAGTTGTTAAGTACATCAAGCTTTTAACAATCTACTTATAAAAAGTGCCATCAACTCCTTTTCCTAAAGGATTCTTCATAAGCTATAATTCCTTTTTAGTTAGAGTAGTGAAGACATTACAATCATACCAAACCTTACTAAACTTTCCTCTAAATACTTCTTCTAGCTGAGAAAATTCCAGCAACAAATTACACAACTTCTATCTCGAGAAAATAATGCATCATCCTAAGATCAGACATGTCAAACTTACGCAACCTAGATTACTTAAATTATTTAAGTAAGGCATAATATTTTCCAATATAAATTAAATAATCTACATATAAGCATACAATAAGGAGCTTTCCACCATATTTAATTTTTGCATAAAGATTATGCTTATATAGACACCTTTTAAAGCCCTCATTTAAAAGATAGTATATATACTGCTATACCAAGCTCTTGGTGCTTATTTTAGTTTATATAAAGCCCTTTTCAATTTATGAATTTTATGCTTATAACCTGATTTCACATAAACAGGAGGTTGATTAATAAATACCTCCTCTTTCAAGTCTCCATGTAAAAATATTGACTTCACGTCCAACTGAAAGATTGGCCATAAATTACAAGATGCCAATGTGACAATCAACCTAATTGTGTCATATCTTACAATTGGACCAAACATTTTTATGAAGTTGATGCCAAACTCTTTCTTGGGCCCTTCAACTAAAAGACATACATTGTATTTATCAACTTCTTAATTCTCATTCAACTTTGTCTTATAGACCCACTTCACACCAATGGTCTTTTGTCCCTTCAGAAGGTCATTCAACTACCAAGTATTATTTCTTTCAATGGTACTCATTTTCCCATTTATAGCTTTCCTTTATTACTTTTCTTTGATAGTAGCTTCGAAACTTGTTAGATTACAATATGAAAATAAGGCAAAAATTGTGAGTGGATCCTCAAAATCATTAATGCCAGATACCTGATGGTGTAACATCTATACTTTGCTTCCTTTAATTTGTTAAGGATGTGAACTATCTGTAGCTTAAAGTTGATCAATGGTTCCCTTAAGTTGTTACTATGTTGTGAGGGACTGAATATTCTTTATTTAACTAACTTTCAAGAGCAGGTAATATTGTTTTTTATTGTTGTTGGAGTTATTGTGTTTCACTTCCATTTTTGTCTTCCTAGTTTACTAGAATTTGTTGTCTAATAACCCTTTCATTACTCCAAGGTCAAAACATCTCTTCATCAAAGACAACATCTCGAATGACAATAATTTTCTTGATGATATGATTATATATTTTGTAAGCCTTTGACTAATCACTAACACCAAGAAAAATTCAATTTCTGCCTCGTCATCTAACTTCCTTCTTGTTTAATATAGGACGTGAGCATATCCAATACTTATGAAACTTTTGAAGTGGTCTATTATAGAATTCTACCTATTCCAGTCCTCTTTAAGGGTCATGTTTTGAACAAAAAAGAGTAAGATCTCTGTTAGAAACATGAACTCTTCAATTGACTACTTTCAGCTAAAAACTCTAAGAACTCTGCTTATTGCTAAAAGGCTCCACACCATATTTAAAATTGTAAGATTCTTCCTTTGACATATACCAATTTTGTGTGTGTGTGTGAGTTATGTGTATATACATTGTTGTAAGCTATTTTTTGATGCGTTGTTCCTTACAAAATTTTACAAATTCATATGAGTTATATCATCCTCTTTGATCAGTGCAAGGTATTTATATGAAACTCTCGATTTCTTTCTCAATAAGTGCTTTAAAAATTTGAAATATATAAAGGCTTCCAATTTCTCCAACAAAAAATATATCTAAATTTTCTGATTATAATCATCAATGAAGGTAATAAAATATCATGTAACTCTATTAGATATAGGAGTTATTGGCTCACAATATCTTAGTGTACCACTTCCAGCATCTTTTTTGCTCTATGGAGTTTTCTTTTTAGAAAGGAATCTTATTGTTTTTTACTAATGACATAATCTTAGCAGAGTTTAGATGGAGTTATAAAGGGAAATAGAAGGAGACCAATCACCATTTTTTTTACAGTAAGGTCTTTTAACACTGAAGCTTAAGTGACTATAGCATAAATGCCATAAGCATGCCACGTCCTTCAATTTTACCAAGAAGCATAAATGGGTGACATTATGGAGATAAAGTGGGAACACTCAACTTGTTGTCATTTTAACTTGAAACTTGACATCTTGAATTCTATATACTTAATTCTTAATACAAATCTCATATCCCTTTTCTTGCAAACGACCCATACTAAATAAGCTTGTCTTCAAATCTGGTATAAATAGGAAATTAAAAATAATGTGGTTGAGTTTCTCTTAGTTTGTATAATTACCTTTCCCTTCCTTATTACAGTGACATTTGAACAATCACCAAACTCAATAGTATCTTGGAAAGTTTCATCCAACTCAGAAAATGTATTCTTTTCTCTACATATGTGGTTGTTGCAACCGGTGCCTAGATACCATATGTTTTTTCTAATAATAAATAGAAGAAAGATAAGGAGCTAGGACAAGGATACCATAATAATAAACAGAAGAAATATAAGCAGCTAGGACAAGTTCAATTTTCTATTTTTTTATGTGAATTGATGCATAGCCTAGTTACTAATACATGAGTATCCAGCTATATACAAGGTAATTACAACCTATAAATATATGATTTAATTGTAACTCATTGATAATTAGCAATTAAAGCTAATAATCCCACAAATATAACCTAAGTTTTAGCTTAATCACCACTTGATTGACATCATAAATGAATATCTATTTCACTAAAACCCTCTCCAAATTAAAGTTAATTAGGTAGAATTAATTTAGATAGTAAGTAGTTATGACATGCTCTACTCATGACTTTAGTGAAAAGATCTGGAGCTTGATCATGCAAAGGATTTTTCTTTAGACAAATAACATTTTCTTGTACAATATTACAAATCTAATGGTAGTCCACTTCAATGTGCATTATACGCCCACAAATATAGGATTGAAGGTAATATAAATGGCACTTGTAATATCTCCATGCAAAGAAGTAAGATAAGTAATTTGTATATTCAACTCTCCTAATAACTGTTAAAGCAAAATAATTTCAAATTAAGCAGTAGAAATGGATTTATATTTCTCCTTTGTTCATGATTTTAAAACGCAATCTTGTTTCTTACACTTTCCATGAGATCAAGGAATCTCCTAAGAAAATACACTAACCAATAAAAAAAGTAATGAGTATGTACACACCCTGCTTAATCTAAACTAGCAAACCTTTACGAACTTAAGATGTGTTGGAAGGAGAAAAATAAACCTATGTATGTAGTACATTGCAAGTACCTAATAATTCAAAGTAATGTAAAATAATAAAGTTATCGAGGGTCAAATATAAATTGCCTCAGCACTTGAACGACACATGAAATATCAGGTCTTGTAATATTTAGGAAGATAAAACTACTAACAAGTTGTCGATACAAGGTGAGATCATTTAGCAACTCTCCATCATTTTTCCCATTTTTAGTATTGATTTCTATAGGATTACGTGCATTTTATAATAAAAGAGATTAGCCAATTTGATTAACTCCTTAGTGTAATTATATTGATAAATTTTTGTTCCTTCTTCCTTGTAATGAACTCCCAAGCTTAAAAAATTTGTTAAAGTGCCAAAATATTTCATATAAAAGGAAGATTATAAAAATTGCTTTAAATGACAAATAAACTCTTGATCATTTCTAGTAATAATCATAAACGATAATACCAAATGATGAATGCTTCAAGAACATACAGTGATCAATATTACTTTGAGAAAAATCCAACACTAATTATAACATATCTAAATTTCTCAAACCAAGCACAAGGTGCTTGTTTCAATCTATAAAGAGCCTTTTGAAGTCGATAAACCAAATTAGATATCGGTAAAGGATAACCTTGGGGTGGCTTCATATAAACTAACTCCTTTACATTGCCATAAAAAAATGCATTCTTCACATCTATTTAGAAAAGGGGCCATTATTTGATGAAAACAACAAGAAGTAAGGTATGAATCGTGGTCATTTTAGCAACTAGGCTAAAAGTGTCTTCATAATCTAAGCCATAATTTTGCTTATAGTTTTAAGTTATGAGTCTAATCTTATACTTATCAAGAGAGTATCATGTTTTAGTTTAACAACCTAAACCCATCTACTACCAATGATAGAAGCTTGAGGAGGAAGTGAAACCAGATCCTATGTATGTTTTTCCTTTAGAGCATGGAGCTCCTCATCCATGGCTTGTTTCTAACACTCTTGATTTGTTACTTAAGCATAAGAATTAGGTACATAAATAGAGTTTGATGTTGTATGTACGACATACAATATTTTGTATCTTTTAGGAGAATAGCTATATCGTTTTGATGGTCCAACATCACGAGATGAACATCAACGAGAGTTAGAATTTTTAACAACTGGTTCAAAATTATCAAGCAAGGTATTTTCAGTATCTTCAAGAATGGTATTATTAAAAGAAAAAAACTCATTTGCAATAGGTGATGTATTCGAGGTCTTTGGAAAGATTGTTTCTCTATTTTGATGAGTTTCCAAGTCACACTCTATATAAAAAAAATGGCAAAAAAAATTAAGTAAATAAACACAAGTGACTGGTTATTAGTATCGATTAATTTATAATAATATAAATTTTCAAACAAAATCACAAATCTAGATGACTTTCAAGATCATAACAAAGATAACCTTTTTGTTTTTTTTTCCTATAACAAATTTAACAGATTTTGCTACGATTTATTATGTTTATGATTAGGAAGAAAATAGACCTAAGAATTCAAAAGTGAGAATATTCAAGAGATTTATTACAATGTCAAGAATAGAGGTTGCCACCACTCCCTTTTTCTCTAAAGTGCAAGGACAAGACCATTGAAAGACACATTGGAAACCAAAAAAAAAATCACACAATTCAGTTCTAGTGTATTCTTCACCTAAGTCTGAATGAAAATTTACCAAAAAGACATGATTATTTTAGGAACTTCATATCGATTTCTTAAAAATATAAAACCTTGTGGCATGACCAATAAAAATGATAGAATAATAATATCACATATGTGTGGTTACGGAGGTGGTCCTAAACATCACTATGAACTAAATTAAACGGCGAAGAATTAATGAGATGTACCAAAAGGAAAAGGAAGTCTATGATTTAGCCACTTGAAAATTCAACCTAACTTGGAATAAATATTTTTATTAAAAGGCAATTATATTCTTTGGTTATGCTACTCTAGAAATAACTACAGCCCAATATTCCTTCCATCTGAAGAAGTTTTCCATCGACATGCTCCATTGATCATAACGACCATCAAAGCGACGAATTGCTGCTTGCACAAAATTTTCTGACGTCGTGAATACTCTTTGGCTGCTGCAATAATACGCAAGGTGGAAAGGGAACAAGATCCTCGTAAATAGATGTGAAGCTCGCATAAATAAATGGCTGAGATTTACGGGACACAATAAGACACCATAAAAACTGGAGAGAGGATTTGGACTGGTGGAAAGTAGGATACACGAACTCTCAGATTTATTAGTGTACTCTCACAAATTTAAGGTTCACTCGGCTCACCCACTCACAAGCTCTGATACCGCTGTTATGGTACTGATAAAACCGAGAAGATAGAGAAGTTAAGGGATGGAAAAATTTGCACATATTACTCCTACGAACTATACCAAGAAAATGCTCTACATAGAGCTTACAATCATCAGACAATGCAAGAAACTAGGAAACAGAAAAGAAATGCTTCATAACAAACCAACTGCAAAATGGACTCCACTACTGATAACTCCCGATACATATCACACCTAACTGACTACTCTTTAAGTACTCGATCAAACTCAATCAAACAACTAAACAAATTATTCCTACCACTTATTGCATAACCTCACTGAGTAATTTGTTAATGGTGAAAGTTTAGGAAAAATTCAAGACGGAATTGTGTCTAGAGCCTTTCTGTTTGCATATTTCAAGTAATTTCATACTTAAAAAAGTCTTTCATTAATGGTGGTTTGGTATAAAGCTCTTCTGCAACACAAAATAGTAAGAGTTAGTTGCCAAAGATTATGCGCTTCAATCTTTGCAGGATTTGTTTTCAGAAGCTTGTAATAACAATTTTACAAGCTTTGAACTGCTGAGATTTTCAGGTATTTCCTCTGTTTCTTGTGGGGAGACCCCGTTTCCATTTCTTGCTCCAGACAACTTTCGTTTGATCTTCAATTCATTTTCTAGCTGAATGGCCTCGTTAATACTTTGTATTACTTTGTCAAAACAAAGATATCGTCCACAAGCTCCATAGTCCATGGCTTCATAAACACGGACATGAGCTTCCGCCGCCTTCTTTACTTCTGCAGTTGCTAGAATGCCTCGTTGAAGCATGATTGAGCCACCTATACAAAACTTCGTCAATTTTGAGAGAACAAGACCATAAATAAAAGAGAGAAGGCTACTCAGAAACGGGTATGATGTATAAAAACTTGAGCTTGAGCTAAGTTTGTGGAAGTCGGTCTAACGTAATGACCTTTAAGATACGATATGGACGTTTCTTTGTGAGCATGCGGGAAGGAATTAGCCATGAGAAGGGCAGGGCAGAGAGTGACAAGATTCACTTTTAATTCTTTAGACTTCCTCCAAGCAGCTCTTTCTGCTGTTGTCTTCCCCAACGCAAGCCACAGCTGTTTTCCGTTCCAAAGAGATAGCCAAGTTCAGGTTTTGATTGATAATGATTCAAATCAGTGACAGATTTGGAGTAGGAAAGTTTTTTCTCAACAAACAGAAAGGTACCCTTTCTTCTCTGCAGAATTCCTCATCGCTCCAACATTTTTCATTGATAATCCTATCTGGAGTTTCACGAGTCCAGATGGAAGCAAGAAGAGAAGAAGTGAAGATGCATCTCCTAATGTAAGCTGCCCTACCACAGGCTTCAATTACGTTCCTTGCAGCCTCAGCCTCAAGAAATGCCATTTGTTCCTGAAATTATTGTGCAAGGGAAATCAGGAAGAGAACACACTGACCCTTTTTTTTTAAAAAAAAAATTTATATTATGAACGAAAAGAAGCACGAACACGAATATGGACACGCGACACGACACCGACACGGACACAGGGACACACCAACTTTTAAAATTTGGTGGACACGGACACGGCATATATATATATATATATATATTATAAAATTTAGAATTAAGAAAAAAATTTCAGAATTCATAATATGATAAATATTGATTGATGTGTTTCAAAACTTCCAATATCTTAATAGTTCATACATATTTTTGTACTTTATAAGCCCCTCTCAAAAAATATGGAGCATATATATGCACTTTTTGTGGGTGTTTGTGTCAGACACGTGTCCGACACGGACACATGTGCGTCTGACACGGACACGGACACGTGTCCGACACGCGGATACGGCTCCATTTTGCCGTGTTCATGCTTCTTAGATCACCCCTAACGACAAAAACTCTAGGATTGGTATAAATAAGAAAAATTTTATGATAAACAACCAAATACGATGATTAAGAATATTTTAATATGTTAAGCCAATAGGGTCTTTCGGAGAAGTCTTTAAAAGGGTTCAATTGATCCATAGACCTAGACTTCAGAGATAGCAAAACATTGAAGATGCCATTAGGAGGCTTGCTACAAAAAATAGTGGAAAGATGAAGAACAAGAAAATCAGGAAGGGTCAGAGGAAGGCATGCCTTTTCTTTCCTTAAGTTGAAGGAAGTAAGAAAAAGTCTAAAGTTGAATAAGCCATACATATAAGTTAAGGCATTGTAAGGGGAGATTGAACATACATCTCCTTATGTTCTTATAGAGGAATCCCATGAAAATAAAACCTAAAGAAAATCACTTACTAAAAGCTACAACTCTATAAAAGGGAAGGAATTTATACGACTACTAATCAAGTATGCCTATACAACAGAGTCTGATTACGGTAAGTTTACAATTAGTTATGTCATGAGGATACCTACCAGATAACTACCCTTTACAATTATAGCATTTTTGGTAGCTTAGAACTCCATTTTCTAAGTTTCTTGAGGCTCATTTATATCGTTGATAAGAAGTCAAGCACTTAGAAAATTCCTTTCTAACATGGTCAAATTTAAGATTAACACCAACATTAAAAATTCCAAATTGTTAGCATCAATTATAATTTTATTATATAGTGGTTAATTTAGTCAAAAATTAAAAAGTTTAATCTAAAGAGTATTTAACTGCCAAATTTTTGTTTTTAAATTGTAACTAACTATTTCGGGATTAATTATTTTCAATTATCTAACATATTAATTTTTCGATAAATAAAAAAGTCCATATTTACATATTAATGTAAATTACAGAATGATTGAATAATAAGTCGTTATTTGGGGTAAATTTTTGTAAAAATTATAATAGTATGTCTGTTTTGTGGCCCTCAAGGGGTGTGGCTAGATGGTTGAGAGCGGGGCTTAGCTTCGGTTAGGTTCCAGGTTCGATTCCTTGCTAGCCCCTCTTGTAAGAGCCTGGGGCAGTCGAGGTTTTACTTATTGATAGAGAACTAGTGTGGCCTTCTGTGATGGGGTGTAGCCGTTTGACCCTCTGCTGAGGTGTAACTACTTGGCCCTCTGAGAGGTGAGCCCGCTTGGCCCATCTGTGAGGTTTCCTCGAATCCAAAAAACAAATGTCTGTATTGCGAAAGAGTTCAACATTTTGAATTTAATTAGTAAATAATTTATTTTTAATAGCTGATAGCTTCCATTTCATTGTTCAACGCAATCGTACGATACACTTTGAAACTCGATTTTAAGGGTTGGGAAAAGTAACGCACCGTTTGGTTACCGTCCTCGGATGTGAGGACGGATGATGAGGATAGAAAAGTTCTGTCCTTTGGTATGTTTGCTTACCGAGGACAGAAATTTTTGTTCCGTCTTCAGAGGACAAAGACATAAATTTTTGTCCAACTCAAAACTATGGTATAGAAATTCTTGTCCGTAAGACAACAAAAGGAAATGACCACCTTAGGCTCTGTTTGGTTCAATGGTTGAGGATGGAAGGGGATGGAACGTAACATGTTTCTATCGTTTGTTTGAAGGTTTCATAATGGAATGGAATGGAATGGGATGGAAGCGGAGGGTTTCATGTTACGTTCCATTCCATCATAAACAGTGAAAATAAGAAACCTCCGATTTGGG
>JAOSBP010000008.1:14391715-14405881 GCA_027563825.1 Erythroxylum mucronatum | reverse complement strand
AATAGGGTGCATAAAATATAATTAATTAAATTATATTTAAAATTTGATATAAAACAAAATTTTATTTTTCAAGATTTTTAATAAACCAACCACCTTCAAAGATAATGGTAATCATTCATTCATCTTAACCAACCATTATAATTATAATGATTATATCAATTCCCATTTTCATTCTCATTCTCATTCCCATTACCTTTTGTGAACCAAACGTCCCGTAAAAGAAATGAAACTCATTTTTAATTGATTTCTAGATATATTAATAACCGGCAAAGAAGTAGAACTCCTTATGATTTATGATCCATGTACAAGAGCCGAAGTTCACCAACTTCAAAGGCAAAGGCATCATAGAACCAATTAAACTAAGACAACACCTAACATTTCTTCAGGAGAAATGAAATACTGGAACCAAGTATTATTGTATGAAACAAACAGAAAATCAGTGACAGTAATGACGAAACCAGCAGTGTTCTCCTCCTCCCTCACATCAAGTATTATTGTATGAAACAAACAGAAAATCAGTGACAGTAATGACGAAACCAGCAGTGTTTTCCTCCTTCCTCACATTCCTCTTCCCCTTGATCGCCTCTACTATGAATCCACCATAAGAGGTTGGTGAGTGAGTTACCATCGTCATAGCCATTCAAGGTCCTTATTTTCTCCAAAGCAGTTTCCTTATCATAAACCCCTTCCAACCCATAAACAAATCCTTTCCAACCTTCGCCAACTCCTTCCCTAGACAAAGCAGGCAGTGTCCAATTTACAAGCTCTCTCACAAACCCCATGTCAGAGAACAAAACCTCCGTTATTGGCGACAACGGAAGCAACTGAATTCCAAGCCTACACTCCCTCCACTCAGGAGGTGCAAACCAAAGTCCACTATCCCTTTTGTTAGACCACAAAACTCCAACCAACCTATTCTCTGAAGTGAAATCTTCTTCATACAAATTCTCACCCTCCCTCACTTGCCACCATGTTTGTGCTGCTTGTATCTCCAGTGCAACAAGCATGGATCCTATGGCCACAAGATGAGTGTCTCCATAAGCCAAGCCCATCAAAGCTGCTGAATAGTATGCATTTACAGCCTCACTTGAGCTCTCCTGGTTCCGCCCATCAGCAAATTCTGTTAACCCTCCAGCCCAAGAGTGCAATTTATACAAATCAAAGCACCGCAAACGTGGATAATTGCAACCTGATCTACGACTCAAGTTCATAAAATCAGCCATCAGGGCATAAGCCTGTGGCCTGAACTTCCTCCCCCATGCCGGGTCGATTTTTGCAAGAACTGCAATTGCGTAAACGAAATAACCCAGATGAAAATGGTGATCATTATAAACTCCAAATCCAAAGTCTGCACCGGAATCAGTCGACCCTTGTTTGGTAATAAGCCCACCCCAAGTCCCATCATAAAGGAAACCATTCCCACCAAAACTTCCATCCAACCATGGCTCAATTGTATCCTTCAGGAACTTCTTAATTGCAGGAATCACATCAAGAAATCGTATCTCTTCAGCTATTAACGCCAACCTTGCTGCTCTAGCAATCAGTTTACCATAGAAATAAGATGATGTTGTAGTTATAGCTAACGGATTCAAAGACTCAACATCCTTGGACAGTGCAGATACAATTTCTGCATACGATTCTTCTTTGATACCTTTAATAGAATGCCAAGTTACTGAAATCGGGTCTGGTTTCAACACCCATGAATCTCCGATAATACCAACAAGCTCACCATCAATGCTATTATACTTAAAATCATCCAAAACTGTAACATCAGAATCATCACCAGATAAAAGCTTGATATGGAGAGGATGTGCAAGCATAAGCAAATCACCCCACCCTTTCTTTTCCCATTTATACTCTAAACAGAAATGCTTAGAGAAAGATGCATCACCTGATACCGGATAACAAGAGCTGCAACGATCAAGAATTACTTCATAGTTTGGATCAGAGTTTGGTAGCACAGCAATCCTTATTATACCCGAAAATCCACCAGATGTAATCGAAGATAGGCTGTGACTCAAATTTATAGGTGACGACGAGTATATAAGCCAGGTTTGGTTGTTATTAAGCTTAATGTTGTACTTAGTGAGCGAAGAATTCGAAGAGAAGGAAAGAATAGCATGAATAGTTGATATCTGAATTGGCGTATTGCCGGATACAGAACAAGTCAAGAAAGGGCTGCCTCTAACAAGAAAGAAACGCAAGTTGGAAGAGGGTATCTCCAAAGTGACACTAAGATCACTATAAGAGGAAATTACATGGCTTCTTTGTTGATCTGGGCTGGTTTTATTTGCCGAAGAAATATAGAGATCAGGGACAAAAATCTGGTAAATGAAAGCAGAGTTGTGGAAGCGCGATGGGTAGGAGACAGAAACGGAGGAAAGCGAAGACTTTACTAGATACGGGTGCAAGTATTCAGCTTGGTCCCCGTTGTTAAGAGTAAAGTTTTGGAAGAAAGAGTTTGTGGGCAGTGGAGAGGAGAGAAGAGAAGGTGAGAAGAAGAGGGAAGGATTGGGGAGGACTGAAGATTGAGCTTTTGGGAAGAGGAAGGGAATGTTCTGATCTGGTCTGTGCGTATGCATTGTCGGAAGTGAGAAAGGTGGCTCTGGTAGCTGCGATGATGGTGGTGCCTGTTGTGATGGAGATGGAGATGGAGATGGAGATGGAGATGGCGATGGAGATGGAGGTGGAGGTGGAGAAGGAGCAGGAGGTTTATAGGGAGACTTGCGAGGTTTTTTGAAGGGCTTAGTAACTAAGCGTTTGACTCGTCTCCTTAACTTCTTCAACATATCTACAGTAACGCGCTTTGTGTCACACGGTGACGGAGGAATTATGTTATGTTATTAAGTTTGTTGGGATTTGGTTGAGAAAGAGAGAGGGCATGACCACTTTGAGTTGTTTCAGAGAGGACTTGGTCAATTACTTAGCTCGGAGGGGGGGAAGATTAAGAAGGTTGAATAAATTGGAAGTGAAGTTGAGGACGTCGGCGTTGAGGCGGCGAGGAATTGCTTGTATGGAATAAGAATTGAGTGAAGGAATGGCCAAACTGTGTGGGTGGGGGGGTTTTGGAATATGCTTAAGGTGAAAGGTGTAAATCCTTTACAATGGAAGCATTTTTATCAAATCAAAACTGATCCTTTACAATGGAAGATTATTATTATTATTATATGAACTTATTAATATGGAATTGCCTTCTGTAGTGGAAAAGGTAGTATTCCTCATGTTAGGAATGCTATTGACTACTAGGTAGGCTAATAGCAAATTAGCAAATGGGCACAAAACGAGAGAAGAAAGTCATAACAGAGAAACCAGATCTACTGTCCAGTTTTACTCTGTCTTATTCTGTCTAATAAAATCTCAGCCATTTATTTTGCAGGACTCACGCGGGCTTCATGCGGGCTACATATAAATAAATGGTTGAGATTTATTGGACACAATAAAATACCATAATCTTCCTAACAGAAGCCACCTTTGAAGGAAATCAAATTCGGCAGATACGGAAAGCCAAAGCCTTATGTTTGTTTGTTTACTAAGAAAACAAATAAACAATTGTAAGAGTTGAAAGTGAAACTAATCTTAGATGTCACTCAATTTAAAGGTACATTCAATTGATCCATGGCCTCCGCTATTGATTTTCTTTATCTTTTAATTCTTCCTTGCATAGATAGGACTCCAAATTGGCCCAAAACCCATCACAATCCCCTTAGATGTCAACCGATATACCAAAACCAAGCCCATTTCCTGAACCCCTAATCACCGGTTTATACCCACTGCCCACTGACCAGGCGATTTAGACTCAGAGATACAGCAATCATGGCCGGACTTCTGCAATGGGCAGCCGACGTGGTGGGTGGCCACGGCGGCAGTCTTAACGACGAAACAGACAATATCCCAATTGTGTTCACCCAAGACCAACGCAATTACGTGCAAGAACTGGACCGAAAAGCTCTCTCTCTCACCCGTTCCATCCAAGATCTGCGGCTTAGACTTCCTCCTCCTGACATCTCTCAACGCCTCCCTCATCTTCTTGCCGACTCTGTCGCTTCTAACGCTGCTCTTGCCCTCCAGTTGAACGCTCACTCTGCCACGAAAGAGCAGGTCATGCATAAAATTGCAATCTTTTTACTCACACTTATCTGGATTCCTGATTTTTCTGGGCCTTTCTTGGATATTTATGTTGTTCATTGTTAAGTTTGGATTTTTGAGTAGATTGATGTTTGTTGGTAGTTAATATTGGGTATATCGAATAATGATCCTCTCTATTCGTGCGTCAACATAATACTTGCTTGTTACTGTATGCAATGTTCGATTGCTGGATTGTGGTTGAGTTGATTTGTTCATTTTGTTTAGTGTACCTATGTGTTATACACTTAGAGGTTACTGTTTCTCTTTCTCCCTTTGAAATTCATATATCCAATTTGGAAGGAGCTCATCCTACGATGGTTGTCAGAGTAATGGGACTGGCCCCGCAGGTTTAGGATGCATACGTGGTAGATTTAATTATGCAAATAAGGGGTTGAAGCATATTTCCCATTCATTTGGGATCGTGGATAGTCCACCAACTCCCGTTTGATTTCTCATGTCAAAGGTTTCCTATGAGCAGGCTCAATTGAGAGAGGTGACCCTTCAGGAAGAAAATGCTGCATATGAAAAAGCTATATCAAATTATGAGAACAAAATACAGGAGAAGCTGCACGAGGCTGATTTACTTCAAGCGAAGTTGCAGGTGGATTTTAGTTCTGAAAATGCTTACTTAGTGCTCTATAATGAAATTGATAACTTAATTGTTATTAATACTTGAACTGATACTTCCGGACTTAATTCATTTGGAATAATCTTTGCAAGCACCTTTTCTAATATGAATTTTCCCTTCACATAAGCCAGCATATCTATTTGAAAAGGAACCGATGGAACATTGTCAAATTTACTAGCTAAATTTCTCTCTTTTTATTCTAAATTTATTCGAGTTTTCCCTTCACATAAGCCAGCATATCTATTTGAAAAGGATCCGATGGAACATTGTCAAATTTACTAGCTAAATTTCTCTCTTTTTATTCTAAATTTATTCGAGATTTTGATTTTTTCTACTTAATTAATGAAAGGAAATGAATGAGATAGAGAAAAGTCTGGAAGAAGAGCTTGAAAATGCAGAAAGGACCTTGCATACCAGTCAATCTTCAAAACCTTCTGAATTAGTTGTATCTGTAATGAATGATGAAGTGGGACCGGATGCAGAAGCTGCAAAATCTGCCATATTGGAAAAGATGGAGATCAAGAAAAAAGAACTGGTAGAGTATTACCTTTTCTCTTGAGCTCATAAATTGTCACAAGTACATCCTCAATTTCCTTTTCCCACAGAAAAGAGTTTCTCTCCTGTTGAAAAAATATGTTTGATCCTCTCAGAGTTCAATGAAAGAAATTGTTTACGATTTAGAGAGAGAATGGGCTGGAGTTCAGGAGAATGCACTGAAGCAGCCTACTCCAGGTATTCAACATTGTTATCACTAGTTTAGTATTTATACTATTTGCCGACATCCAAACCAAAAGTTGAGCTTGATATTAGGCATTTAACCGTTTTTATAAATCTCATAAAGTTGAGAGAGTAGTTCTCTTTACCAGAAGACATGAAGGATCCCAGGTTCTTCAAAAGGTTTATGGCTTTATATCTTATTGCCTATGTTTCCATCAGAAGACACTCTTAGGGGCTAAAATGACTGTTAGATGAGAATTCTCTAGGTTATTGGGATTAATAAACTTTTTAAAGAGATTGACTTCAGTTTGCCTCCAATAGTGCGTACTGATTTCTTAACTCGGGTATACTCTTTGGTCTTCACATATGGGTGGATCTTCTTGAATGTTAAGGAAAAATGAATTGGTTCTAATGTTAGAAGGATTTATACTCTGGAGTACGACTTATGAGGAAGGATTTAACTTTGGGATAATGTATGTTATGCAGCTCAGAGAGAGAAGACATTGGATAAACAGCTTCATAGCCTAATTGAGCAACTAGCAGCAAAACAGGTCAGTTACAGTTTGTATTTTTGTACTCTTCTAACCAATCCATACCTTGACTTACTTAAGGGTTCTAAAAATTGGCTTACTGTTGCTAGGCGCAAGCAGAAGATCTTGTCAGTGAAATCCATTTGAAAGAGATGGAACTAGAAAGACTGAATGGAATATGGAAGAGGCTTGAAAGCAGCAGCATGGAGAACAATGCTGCTAGGAATCGATTTGGCAGAAGCAACTCAAATAAGGGATTTGCTTCCTCAGATTATACCGTTGAAAAGCTTCCTTATTCTTCTGCCGGTCGAACTGAATACCAGCTGAGGCTCATACTACTGAGGTCGTCTTTTGTGCTGTACATTTTATTTTTGCACATATTGGTTTTCATTAAGATTCATTTTGAACAACAGTGAAATATCATTTTTAGAAAAAGAATTATGTAGGCTTTTAGTAGTACTCTTGGCTTGGGATTATCCCTTTTGTATAGAGCTTATTTTCAAGATTTTGTAAGTAAATAAAAATATATTGCCCGCTGTTGTGTAAGACTGCTATTATATGGAACAAGCTACTTGAAGATTCAAATGCGTTGCTGTATATACTGTTCTACTAATTTATGATTATCCTAAGCACTTGATGGGTTATTTGGATGATTTTGAAATTCATGTGGAGAGTGCCATAATATATGACTGCAATGGGTCATGATGTTTAAAATTATTAAGAATTATTTTAGAACAGTGATGCCTTGTAAGGCTCATATGTTGCACTGTTTCTGTGAGCAAACTCTATCAATGATCCTCACCTTAGCTTCATCGCCATGTTGCATCCAGATTATAGCAGGTCTGTGTATAAAAGAAGTTTGTATAAAGTCCAGATTCCTCAAAAAAAGTCTGAAATGCCTAATACGATGACATCACTACTATGAGTATTCCTAGGAATCTGTCTAGTTCTAATGTACAAGGGGGTTTCTTATTTAATACCATTTGAGTCCTCGTACATGAGGTTCCTGACTTGTACTTTGCTCTTTTAATTGTCAGCAATAAAGTAGTACTTAACTAGGCAGATAGGATTATTTCTCATCTTGTGCGATGTTTGACTTGCCAAATCCGAAGTTAGATTAACATGCAGCTTCTAATTCTTGCCTTGGAATAAAGAGGAGGAAACTTCGTGTTTTGTTTGTCTTCACTTCATTGCATTGGCATCTGAATGAACTATTGAAAAAACATTTAATTACATTTTTTAGTATTATGAGAACTTTAAAATACAATTAACGGGACCAATGAATCTTTTAATAAAAATTTCAACCAAAACAATGGAAGGAAGTAATTGACTTTTCTAATAATAGAAATGTTAAAATTTAAAAAAATTAAAAAGACTGAAATAGTAGATAAACTAGGATAAATGTATAATAAGCGATCTGTTTTTTTACTGAAAAAGAAAAACAAATATTTAAAAAATAGAGTAATTAATAGAATTATTGTTAGAACCAATCTAATAGAGATATTTTAAAAATAAATATCCATGATTATACATGAATATGAATATATTTTTTGTACAATTAAAGCTACAAGATAAAGGGAAGAAGTGCTTTTTTTTATGAGAAATTGCATGAAATATAAAAATTCAATTGGAAGAACTCATAAACTTGTAAGTGTAGATACGCATTTAGTTTGAATAGTCATGAATGCATTGACCAGTGAAAGTGATGCACGTAGCTCCTGCTAATAATTGGATCATAGCAACATGAAATTTGAACGAACTTAAATTATGGTGCTTAATTTTAAATTTAGTTTTTAAGGGTATGAGTTTCACATGCTAATATGTATATGCGTCTTTGTCTGTTCTCAAGATAATTTATGCTCAAGGGACTAAACCTAGTATGATGATCATCCAATAAGGCTTGTTCCCAAATCTAAGAAAGGAGAATCCTTTTGCACCATATCCTAAAAGCACGGTGAGATATTTCTATTAACAATAATAGAAATACTCACTTTTGTATGAATGCATTGAAAAAAATATTTACCAATATTAGGCTTAATATTTAATATTCGTAGCTTCATCTTGTCATCACAATAGGGGAAATCAATATAAGGAATCTAAAAAATAAATAAAGTTTACGGTAACCATATAAATAATATACAATTAATTTATCCTATATAATAACAATAAAAAATTAATATTGTTTTACCCTTGAATGTAATACCTTTCTTCAAAAGAATTGAGAGTATATCCTTTTGACTTTTGCTAAATTGCCAAAACAAAAATAAATAACATTTCTTAAATCCATAAACGACATCTTTACACTTTTTATATGCCAAGTATATACTAAGTGCATAAGCAATAAAAGTTACATATTTATATATACTTTATTTCTACCTATATTTCTCTTAATTTATTACCTTGTCATCATATGTGAGATAGTTAAATACAACAAGTCGGTGATTATAAGTCCATCTACAAAATATCTATTACATATTAGTTTAGTATCCTTAACAAAAATATCTCTAAGAAATAGTTCACGATACTCTTATAGGACACATCAATCGATCAATGATATTATGCAATAAATACACATTTGTCGATCAATGTGACTTAGTGGTTGATCATTACTCTGGAATCGGATGTTATAATGACTAGTTTTGGTTCCAATGACTAGTAAGGTCTTAAGACCCTATAGATACATTTTTTCTTGTTGATTCTTGCATTTAAGAGTATTTGAGTGTCTTATGCACATATTTCTAAGTGCTTAACAAGTATTTGAGCATTCATTATCTAATGTTTAAATAAGCGAGTCTCTTTAGTTTTATCAAAGTGATAAAGTAAGATATTATAAAGCTTTTATTAAGGTATTGTCTGATGTACTTGAGGTGTTCTAAGTGACATTAAGGTTTCTCTTCACCATTAAAGAAGACTGTGAAAAGGTTCCCTTTTGTAGAGAAAAGATTATACAAAGTTTATTCTTTTCCTTGAACGAAGAGTTATCATGAAACTTTAAAAGAAGTCTTATGAGGAGATATAGGTAAGAGTTATTTATTGGACCATTATAAATTAGTTGGGGTTCTCTTTCCTCACCCTTTTTTACATTATTCCTTAGGTGTGGAATTAATATTCTCATATTTTATAAATTGTGCGTTTTAAAACACTAAGTTACTAAATATTTTGTTTAAAATTTATCAATACCTACTTCATCCCCTCTTAAGTGCCATTATGGACTAACAAGTGATATTAGAGTAGGTCTATTAGGCTAGCATTTCAAATGAATTCCTATAACAAAGATCATAATGATATATTTTAGGAGCATTATCACCATCATTCAACTAAGAAGGATAAAACATTAGTACAACCCATTTCTTTGATGTAAATCATTATCTTTATTCGAAAACACTGACAAAAGTTTACACTTATGGGAAATATTTTCAAATAATCCTTTTATACCTATAAAAGTTGTGATTAACAAAAAGGTACCTAACTAAAGGAAGAATGGGATCATAAAGCTAAAGTATTAGTTTCCTTGAGCAGTAAAGTCATACACCTCATATTTTGTGAATTAGGAAGAAATGAATTCAATATAGATTGTTTTAACCCACAAGTATGAATATTTTCAAATGAAGTATGGTGAAAACATTTCTAGAATGTACATAAGGTACGATTCTAAAGAAAAAGGATTTAGCATTCAAAGTCTTAATGGAAGAATCAAGTGAAGAAGAGGCATCTACAAGTGGAAGTGATAATGACGTTACGATCTATATCTCTAAGAAATTTAAGAAGTTTTTGAAGAGAAAGAATTTCTCCTAAACAAAGGACTTCAAGGAAGGTAAATGTGATTCAAAATGTAAATCCTCTAACATTAGTTGATTTGAATGTACAAAACCTAGTCATATGAAGTCATAAAATTCTGAAAGTGAGTTTAGAATATCCTCAACATTCTAGATCCTATCATAAACTATTTAATCCAATTCTATACAATAATAAAATTGAAATTAAATAGGAAATACAATCTAAATGGATTATGGGAGGCAGCGATGTCAGGAAACTCCTGATCTAGGAAGTACTTCAAGTCAACTTCTTCTCCTCTTCTCTCTTCCTCTATCTCTTGATGATTTCTCTCTAGGGTTTCTCAAGGTGGCTGATGCAAAAAACTTTTCTCTGCCTCTTTTCTTGTTCTTTAAATATCCTCTTGTGTTTGGAGCAACTCTAAGGTTTTTTTGAGGTCTGAAAGGTCCAAAAATCCCTCAAAACTTGACGTTCTTAAGTTTCTGCGTGTCTACTTGACGTAGACCACGATCGTGGCCTACATCTAAGCCCTTTGTCATGATCGTGGGCCATTATTTCGGCCTGAATGTCATTAGAAATTTCTCCGTTCTTCGATATTGACCCTGAAATATTAACAAACATATCAAGGTACCTTTAAAATATAATATTTAAGCTTAAAAGCTTGTGTTAACCTATAAAACACTTAAAACAAAAATAATTAACAAAATAACACAATTATAACCTAAACACATACTAAATGATTGGATTAATGGGTAAATACATATTAAACTATGCCCTAAAATATGGTACAATTTATACTTATCACATCCCCACACTTAAACCTTTGCTTGTCCTCAAACAAACAAAAAAATCAAACAAATCAAGGCAACACAAAACACGCACATGCCATAATGAGACAATGGCTTCAACTTAGTGAAACAAATTTAACTAGAAACACAATCCTTCAAGTCGTTCTAACTTATTAACAAGTGAAATTCGCGCGTCTAAGCACCTTGGACTAAATGTACAAACTAATCAACATTTTAATGTTGAGTCTATTAACCTCTATCACTTGCACACACATAATAATGATCATTTAGTCAAAAAAAAGTGTAGCTATTTCTTAGTAGGTTTTCATTAAAAATCAAGCTACTAACAAGTTTGATAGTTTTTCTTTTAAATTTGAAAACGTTCTTTTTGTTGATTTTTTAAGGACATGAACCTAGTTTTTTTTATATGGAAGCAAACATTTGTGATGAATGTCAATCCGGTTACTCAACTAAACGGAAGCAAGCATTTGTGATAAATGTCAATCCGGTTACTCAACTAAGTCATATTATTATTAAGCTGCTTAGTTGGAGTACCATTATAGCCTTTTTACACAGAGGCACACATTTGTGATGCATGTCGATCCGGTTACTCAGCTACATTACATTCTCAACTGGCTACTAGCTTTATTCATAACCTGAAGGCTAACGGAATAGTTATTTTAGTTAAAATTATACAACTTTTTTTTAAACACAAAATTTTGCCTACTTTATTGCTTTAGCTAATCATTCTCATGAAAATGTACTAATAATGCTACTTAATTGATTGGCCTAAAATTATAAATGAGTATAGAAAATTACTAGGGTGAATGGATGAAAATCGTATCCTAATTAACCAACATATTTAGCCTAAAGTAACTTAGGTCACTAATTTCACAAGCTAATAAATCTTCGCAACCTAAAAGACTATGTTTAAGGCTAAATCTATTATGTTAAGTCCTACCATTGACGCATTCACACAATTCACATCATGCAACCTAAACAAACTATCATACAATATACAAAATTCTTACTCAAAGTAAAAATTCACAACCCTCCTAACACTTGAACAACACATTATCTTCAATGTGAGAAGGGTACATAAACACATCAGGGAGGAAATAAAACACAATATACAAAAAAATTAAGAAGAAAATACTAAAAAATGAAAATAAAAGGGTTAGAACACGAAACCGTTTATGGTGATAGAGGTGGTGATGGCGATAGTATTGAGACTAAATCTGCTTGACATCGAGAGTGTTTCCTTATCTTATAAGTGATTCAAGAGAATAAAAGAATTAACAATCTAAACCATTTCAAATCATTCAAAACTTATTTTAGAATTTAAAACAAACCTAACTACACAACAATTTAAATCTAACTACTAAACATGCTAATTTATGGTCATTAGCTTGGCCTTGCATCCTTGGAAGCTCAGCCCAGATCAATTATGAGTGACTTGCTTCCACCCTTCTCATTCAACATCAATTTTGTAACCTGTGAGTAAGCTACAAATTGCAAAATGATTAGAAGGGCAATATTGATAAAGTTGAAAAAACCAATTAATTTCAGTAATGTCCTTTTTACTAACAAACTGTTAATAAAATAAAGAATAACGAAACTCCCTGAATCTTCTATTTAATCTAGCAGTTTGTTTGGTAAAAGGGTGAGTTGCTCTTGTTCTTCCTTAGTCACTTCCTTTTCTTCACGAACAAAGACTTTTATAGCTTCTTCAAACTCGAGGTTCGTTGTCATCTGTTCTTTTTCTTCTTGCTCTTTTAAAGATTCGAACATATCAATTTGCATGAATGAGTTGGATTCTTTAATACATCATTCATGTTGAATGTCACCTGGTCGTTACTAATCTGAAGGATAACGTTCTCTTCATAGTACTAAAGTTTTTTCGATGTTCAAGCATAGTATACTAAGATCTGGTGGATAATATGAGGGGTTTTCATCCTTTTCTTCATCCTCTTTCTTGATTTCTTGGTCTTCTATAAAATGGAGTTCAGCTTGATTTCTCGCTGGTTCTTCTAGCTCTACCCAATTCCTAAGTGTGATAGCCTGGCATGGCTCTATTGAATTTACTTTCATGCCGCGCAGACAATTTCCCACACTTTGCTTACAAAATTTCTTTCAAAGATAGCCCATTCGAACCTCTAGTTTGTGAATAAAAGAGGCATGATCTTCTGCTACTTGCTCAAACTTCTCTTCCAATTTCTTCTGAATCTCTTCCATATCTGTAAGCTTATCCATTATTTTGTCCAACTTGGAATCTCATGAACTGGATTCGTCTTGTTGAAATCCTAATAAGTCTTGATGTCCGATGGGAATCCTTTTATTGTTAGACCAATAGAAATCTAAGTGGTTCTGCCACCCTGAAGTGTACGGATGACGATTTCCCCAACTAAATTGGGGCTCATTGAAATCCGCAAGAGTCCTTTGCTCCCTATAATATATATCTTTTATGATCATTCTTTCTTTCTCTTTGTGGTGTTCAACTCTTGAGACTCCCCATTGTTGTTTGGTGATATCCAAGTTGATATGTCGTCTACTTTATGCCCATCTTCTCTCTCTTTTTTTTAAAGAAGGTGAAAAAGCCTTAGGGTACAAGAATTAAACTAATCGCTTCCCCAACAATGGTGCCAAAAACTTGATTGGGTGTTTCGTTGTGTGTAAGTTTTAATTATTAACCATCGATAATCCGCAAGCACACAGTTTGTTAGCGTAGTACCAAATGTGTCGATTCCACGAGAAGGGAGTTAATCTAATCCTAAAATCTAAGGTCAGAAACAATAATAGAAACTCAAATTGCACGAAACTAATACGAGCACTTAATTTAAACAACCAAATTAAGAATCGAATACCAAATACTAATTATTAAGCAATCGTAACACACCTAAAAATCAACCGAAAGAAATTACCAATTGAGAGAAGGGAATTTTACCTATCCTTAATGGTAATCTAACTGATTATGAATTACCAGATTGTGGGTTCTAGACTATCCTAGTGTTGATTACTCTCTCCCGAGTTATTATCATTAACCCTATATCATAAATCCTAATCAGATTATGGAGGTTGCAATCTCTCAATTCACATACAACCTATCCAAAACCCTAATTAGTTCTAAAATTCTCTAATAAACTATTGGAAACCTATGCAAGATCTCTTTTTGCACAATTTCTTGATTTAATTTAATTCTTGTTATATTAAATCACTTAACTCTCATTAGTCCAATTTAATCATTTTTCATTCAATTCACCCTCTCAGTTTATTATCAAATTATACAATCGCAAAATCAAACCACAACAAATCCAATAAACACATAAACAATAAGATTTTCATTAATTTAAGAATAAAATTTCGAAGGTGAGTTTAGAACATCCTGAACATTTTAGATCCTATCATTAACTATTTAATCCAATTCTATACAATAATAAAACTGAAATTAAATAAGAAATACAATCTAAATGAATGATGGGAGGTAGTGACATCGGGAAACTCCTGATTTGGGAAGTACTTCGAGTCAGCTTCTTCTCCTCTTCTCTCTTCATTTTTCTCTTCCTCTATCTCTCGACGATTTCTCTCTAGGTTTCTAAAGGTGGTT
>JAOSBP010000008.1:14369095-14381560 GCA_027563825.1 Erythroxylum mucronatum | reverse complement strand
CTTCTTCTCCTCTTCTCTCTTCATTTTTCTCTTCCTCTATCTCTCGACGATTTCTCTCTAGGTTTCTAAAGGTGGTTGATGCAAAAAACTCTCCTCTACCTCTTTTCTTGTTCTTTAAATATCCTTTTGTGTTCTGAGCAACCCTAGGATTTTTTGGGGATTCGAAAGGTCCAAAAAATCCCCTCAAAACTTGACGTTCTTGAGTGTCTGCACGTCTGCCTGATGCAGGCCACGATCATGTCCTGATAGGTCATGAAAGTGAGCTCTTGTTTCGGCTCGAATGTCTTGCGAAACTCCTCCGTTCTTCAATATTGACCTGAAACGCTAACAAACACAACAAGGTACTTCAAAAGTATAATATTTAAGCTCAAAAGCTTGTACTAATCCATAAAATACTTACAACACAAATAATTAATAAACTGACACAATTCTAACCTACACATATACTAAATGATTGGATTAATGGATAAACACATATCAAACTATGCCCTAAAACACGATGCAATTTACACTTATCAATTAGATTGAGTAAGTTTTTTAATTTTTATAATTTATCTTTAAAATTATATAATTTAGTAAATCACTAATTTAGAATTAGGTGACATGCAATAATTCATAAACTACATATTTTGAGTAAATTACTTGATAAATCAACCACTCAAAACTAACTGATAGGTTCTAATTGGTATAATTAGGTCTTGTGTATCTTGACTTCTTATGTTAGAACTTCACAGGGTCTTAGAGGTTTGGACTTATTTTGAGTAAATCATTTGATAGACGGCCAAGTTCAAGATTAGTAATTGATTTTAAAAATAACTAATGAACTTAATTTTAGAGTGAATTCAGGATGCTACAAATTATATGATCCTCTTCCCACTAGATATGGTCGTCGGGCTTGGACCTGATCTGATTCGTATCAAAGTCAATAGACTTGGTAAAGTTTGTTCAAGTTTCAGATAAAATTTAGGCATGAAAAGCTGGCTTGAAAAGTTTAAATGACCCAACTTTTTAATCAAAATGATGTTGTTTTGGATCAAATTTAAAATGATGTTATTTAGACAATTTTCTCGAAATTAGGCTATGAAGTGCGAGCCTTCTCAGGTTTTAGGTAGAAATCAGGCGTTATGTTCCCAAGATCAGGTCAAGCAGATCCACAATAAATCCAACTTGAGTCATTACCATGCCTAACTCATAATTAATAATTAAATAATGTCCTAATAATCAATCCTTTAATAAATATATCTTTTATATGGCCTCGTGCACTTAAGAAAAATATGTATTATAGAAACTAATTATAACCAATTTCTCACATAAGGATTAAATTGGCATTAAAAATATAAATAATAAAATATTATTTTTATAAAATAAAAGTGTAATAGATATTATTAACAATTAAATTTTTGGATAATAAAAATATATTATTTTTAAATATTTTTTAATAACTAATTATTTTGTAATCCTAATGTTTGAAACTTGTATATGATTATTACCTTACAAAGGGAAGATAAATAGTACGCCCGTACTTTGTGAATGATAATTTATTATAATAGGAACAGATGATAATAAATAACATTGAATCCCAACTCTTACTAAACCTTTTGCTTAGTTCCTCCTTGCAGAAAATCTCCAAGCTTCTCTCTTCAACATATGGAGCAATAACTCATTCCAAGTGTCAACTGGACCTGGCAAGCACCAGTGGACACAGTCGCGTATGGTGGTATTAAGGGACAGAGAGTGTCCATATCGATTTGGATGCCCATCTGGCCTCAGCAGCATTGCTTCAGTAGTAGCAAGCAGCCTCAATTTTAGCCCCTTCTTTCTTCCTTCTCTCTCTGCTTTCCTTAGTTCCTCAACCTGTGTCAAGTAGAACTCCAAGGTGTATCCATCTAACTTCTTCTCTTCGTTCGTAAATGGCCTTGTCCTCTCGCAACTTCCTCCTTCGTTCCATGCACCATTTTCGAAGTGAGAAGGAGAAAATGTCCTTAAAATTGTGATGCCCTTATAGTTTTTTAGTTTCTGAAGAGTCTTGAAGGCAGTTCTAAAGGCCATTCTATATCCATAGTACTTGGTGACACTAGTAATATCTTCTTGGTTGCAGTTGTGGCAACCAACAATCTGGTCATTAATGTAGTACATCAGAGGCCGGAAGAACCATTGTCCTGCTGAGATGATCACATAGTCGAAGTTTTCTATCTGACTTGCCCACGCCTCATCAACTTTGTCTAAGTGAAGGCTCATGAGGCTGTTGAGGGAATGCCCATTGGCGTCCGCGTCTTGTGCTCTAACTAAGAAAGGAGACCATAAAGTTGCCAGAGTGAATTTGTACTGAGAGTAGAACCAGCGTTTGAAATATGTTGTGTCTGATGTATATTTATGAGATATGTCCTCAGGATAGGCCACCTAAAACACGCAAAAGAAATATAGGAATGAGAACAGTAAAATGTTTTTTTTTTCCCTGCTGATTAACTGTATGCACAATTTAGAACTCACACTGCCTAAGAGACAAAGTAGTGATTGCATTTGGTTTCTTCCCACCGAATCTCCAACAAAGGCCATAAACTTCCCTCTAACAAGTTCCAAGAACTCCATTGCGTTGAAGAGAGGCAGCTCACATTCTTCTGGTCTCCACCTCCATTTCATGAACTCTGTATCAGGTCTTCCAAATTTCATGCAGTTCTGTTGGTCAATGATCAGACGGCAGGTTTCATTAGTGTAGTAAGGCCCTTTAGAGTAGGGAATCCACCGTCCACTGAACACATCACATTCCTTCACCTTCCCTAAGCTTCTCAAACCACTGATGCCTATCTTAGGAGATGGCTTTGGTTCGGGTGACTGTGAATGGTTCAACAGATAAAGAGGGATTATGGTAAGAAAAATTAGGATCAGGGTAAGGAGGAGTAGGCTTGTTTGGATGCTATGGGGTTTGCTCTTTCCATTGCAAAGCTCTACAACATGAACCTTCATAGTGTAGAAGTGAAGCAAGAAACTTTGTCTTTGTTCCATTTTTATATGTTGGCGTGACAATGCTTTGATTTAGTTATGTTTTGGGAATGGATGGCTTTAAATGAAGTTGACAACAGCTATGGGAAGAGAAAGTAGAAGTTACCAGTTGTAAATCACCATCCAGCTGATGATACACCTTCTGCGATAAATGAGCTTAAGCAGGAGGAATTTCCCACCTTTTCTTATCATCTTATTGATTTTATTTATTTTTTTGCATAAGAGATTCATAAATCATTATTCAATTCTATCCTATATTCGATGTTTGTCTTGCAGTGGATGACAGAACAATGCTTCTTTTCTGCATGGTTTTGATATCTAGATTTCGAAGTGGTCCGAAACTTGAAGCTATGGAGTCTAACAAGTATCTAAAACTACTAAACCAAAGAGATTGCCTTAGCAATTGATTTACTTTGTGGAGGAAATGTAATTCTCTTTATTTCTTAAATATATGCTTAAACAATAAGCCTCATGAGTACATGGAGACACCTCTTCGTGAGGGTGTGAGGCTTAAAGGTGTCTTGCGAAATAAGTGAGTTAGCTTTAATGATAATAAATGGAGCTAGAAAAAAGTCTCATCAAGCGTGACTTGGGAGGGAAGTGACTGATGATTGCAAAATTGTTCCATCCGTAGGAAAAAAAAAAAAGAAATGACTTTTTGTCTCCGAGCCTAACACTGTTGAGCTGATCATTCACATTTCATAACCTTTACGATTCGCCAAAATTTGTGTGTGGCTGGGACCTATGAGGTTTTTGAGGTAGACAACCAGCCACAATACGGATATCTGAAAATAACTATTTTTTCCTTAAAAAAGTCGTGTAAAATTATAAGAGGTATTAAGTGATTTCCACATACTATAGTCTTGTGTATATAGAAGCTAACCTATGTAATCACGTAAATGTACATGAGCTGTGCTGTTAGAGTGTTAGGAGGCTTATGAAAGAAAGTGAAAATCAGCATATTAGCTGAAGGCATAGAAAGTTTATATACGGTGTATAGATTTGAGATTAGTATGTGTAAGAAACTCTTTGAGGACTTTTGGTACAACAATATTAGACTCAGATTCAATAAAACAATCTCAAAGAACCCGAAGCCTACCAACTCCAAGGAAAATCTTAAATTCTCGTTTCCGATTCAAGTTTCTTCGTTGAGTTTGCTCTTTGCATGCAACATGATTGAACAAGCTATATGCAGGTTGATCATGCCTATCTTAATATGGATTCGGTATGAGTTTTTGATGCAATCTAAGGTTTAAAAAAATAATCATAAATTAAGAGATGGCCAGCGATTGAAATCAACATCTAAACTTTAGTTGGAGGTCAATTTGAGAGAAATTAATCAGGCTTCTTATTTACAAATCGCCCTTAATTTCTCTTCAGACAAAGTTATTCTTAGTTAATTTGTACATACACATGAAAAACATAAATAACATATGTCACTTCACAAAGCAACTTCCCTGCTATTGAAGATGATGCATTTCTATTATACATAAATGTCATCTTTTAAGTCCAATACAATGTTATTTTTGACAAGTCTAAGGCTATGTTTGGTTGGATATAATGTTTTTAATAGAATGGAATCAAATAGTTTATAATGGAATGAAATGGATTTAATATTAGAAAATTATTGTTTGGGAGAGATGGAAGGGTTCATAATGTAATGTAGTGAAATGTTGTTTGGATGAAGGGTTTATAATGTAATATAGTGTAAAAATATTTATCATTTTACATTTTACCCTAAACCCCACAAATTGAAGGTTTTTCATGTTTACTGTTTAGGATGAAATGAGAAGTAATATGAAACCCTCATCTCATCACATTCCATTCCATTATAAACCCTCCTCTCAAACGATGGAATAATATTACATTACATTTCATTCCATTAATAAGCCTCCAACCAAACATAGCGTGAAGAAGAATGCAATCCTAGAAATGTCCTCATCCTAACTTGCGTAATTGTGTCTAAACTATGTGCTTAACTTATGCTTTTAGACAAGAACATGACTTAATATATTCTTTTATCCTAGATTGTGTATTGCATTTGTATCTGCTTCATAACATGACACTGTGCTTTTTACATCAAATATCTAGTGAGGAATATGTCTTGAAACACAACCATATGCCAAGTTGTGTTTAAGCTGATGAACCTTGACAATGATATTTTGATCTTTTGATGATTTTTGTGATGAAGAAATCTTCTTATTAGATTATTATTTTAATACTAACAAGATGATTATACTAATACATCTCTTTTGTAAAGTTAGTTATAGCGCTTATACTATTATGACAAGTTTAGCTTAACTATGATGTTTGTTAAGTTTTTATTTCTTGTATTCATGATTTTTGAGTTTTTTCAATCATGGCATGTCATTTAACTTATAATATATTTCATCTTATATATTTAAACATTTGTATGGAATAAAAAAGAAAGAAGTATTCTCTTTTTATTATTCAGCCTTGTTTTTGCATATACAGTGAATGTAGAGAGTTAAACATCATATAACTTGAGAATTTCAATATGGTGTTAGAGTCTTAAGGATCTTAAGAAATAGTGTGAGTGAATATACTTTCTTCTTTAAAGAAAACCAAATGATTTCAAACTTGTATTGCTATGATGGTTTTAATAAGCTTCTTTACATCGATATCCTAATTGTTCAATAAGAATAACTAAGATGTTTGGATAGTCAAAATTAAGGCTTATTTGAGGCATTTGATCTTTGGGATGTGGTTAAGAAAGAGGCTACTAAAAAAATGAGTTTTTGCCTTATATAGCTTAAGTAGAAGACCAAGGGAAGTTTAAGAAAGATAGGGAGACCTAAATTGCTCATTAAGGTAGGATATTTTGTTCCTTCACAACCCTCCAATCTCAACTCCCATAGAGTCTAAAAATAAATCAACTAAAGAAAGGTTAAGAAAATGTGAAGAAGTATAAGGCATTGGTTAGTATATATCCTTCACTTCAAAGGCAATCTTTGTTAGAATTATAGCTTGTGAGACTGAAAAAGAAGTTTGAGAAAAGATCAAAAAGGAGTTTCAAAGATCTAAAAGAACAAAGAAATTTCAAATTCTTAATTTATGGAGGGAATTTAAACTGTTGAAAAAGGGGAGTCTAAAACTATAAAAGAGTGTAGACACATAAAACTATAAAAGAGTGTAGACACATACTTATGAAAGTTATAAATCAACTTAGGTTGTTTAGGGAAGTTTTCAAAGATAAAAGAAAAGTTAGCATGATCTTTATCAGTATTCTTGAGAGGTTTGAGACTAAGATTTCAATTTTGGAGGAGTCCAAAGGGAAGACGCAATCAACTTGATGGAACTTGTAAACTCTCTTCAAGCTTTAAAGTAAAGGAGAATGTCAAGGCACGATGGTCAAGTTAAAGGAGCCTTCAAGGCTAATGCTAAACCTAATCAAGCTATTAAAAGCTAGAGAGAAGGAAAAAAGAAGACTAAAAAGAAAAATAAATAGAGAAAGGAAGGAGGTTAGTATGCTATAGGGTAATCTTATCCCTTATCCTTATTATAATAGGAGAAATCAGACTCCTAACTATTGTTAGTTTAGACCCACTATGAAGTGTAGCATTTATAACTAGATGAGGCATATTAAAAATGTGTGTAAAAGAAAATGAAAATAGATTAAAAAATATATCAAAAGATAGCAGAGACAAAGGAATAAAAAGCTAAGGAAACTTATGAATAAGAAGCTAAAAGAACTCTCCTCACTATTATTGTCTTGTATACTTACACTAGTAAGTATTCTTAACTTATGGATTCTAGGTGTACATGACATGTGGAACATGATGAGTCCCTTTTCAAAATCCTTAACAATAGCTCCCAAAAAATGTCAAAATAGGCAATGTTGCTTTTATAGAATTGAAAGAAAAGGATTTGATGTTATTCACATTTCACATTTTAATGCTTGGCCTTGATCAAAATCTATTTATTATTAGTCAATTGATTGAAAAAGGAATACGATGTGAACTTTGCTAAAGGTAAATAAATGATAATTCACTAAAAGAGCTAAATTGATAAGAGTTTTCATGAAGAGCATATTCTTTTCTGTTAATTGAAATGTTAAAACTAAGTGTGCTAAAGAGGATAATTTTATACCTTTATAAATGAGACTATGCTATTACATAATAGATTAGGGTATGCTTTTCAAAAAGATTAGAAGAATGACAATGATATTGTGTAAGGCTTCATTAGGTGATAGAAACTAATGCAATATGTTAAGCATGCTAGTTTGGGAATCAAAAAAGATTTTCTTTTAAAAATGCTTTTTGGAGAGCTAAAGAGAGATTGGAGCAAGATTAATGTATGTGGATCTATGTGTAAGGCCTTATTAAATGGAAATCAATTTTTTGTTCTATTTATTGGATTGGTTTCGTAAAGTATAAAAATGAACTATTTCTAGAATTCAAAAAGTTTTATTAAATTAAATGAATAAGAACTCTTAAAGGAGATACAAATGAGGAGGTAAAGCTCAAACAAGACTAAGAAGCAAAGTTTAATATAATTGACAATTAAATTTAAAGTACCAATGGACCTAGGGAGTTAAGGTTGCTAAGCTTCGGGTCTTTTAACACTAGAAACTCTTCTATTTCAAACTCTTTTATTACATTCCATACCCCTGAGTGTCATTGTATAGAGATTCATCAGTGTATCATATTTTGTGGGAGTTCATTGAATTCTCCAGTTGATAGCTAAGGGTTTAATGTATTTGATGCAATCTTGTGGATAATCAATTGCTCCCTTATTAGGTTCTTCAATTCAAATAATAGTTGTTGTTGTTGTAAGGCCTTGTGTTAAAAAACTTCTCAATTTCCTTTCTCTTCATACAACATATACAAGGATGTTGATTGCAATTTTGAGAGTAAGTGAATCTCCTTTACCTATATTATTTATTTGAAGTTTCCAATTAGTTATTCTTGACCAATCATAAAGTGTTAAGTATGTATTACTATTCCTAAAATTTTCTTTCCAAATAGAACATGTGAAGTTACATTGAAAGAAAAGATGGTTGATAGAGTTAACTTATAGTTACACAATGCATAACATTTTGGAATGATGTTGTTACCTTTAATTCTGTTAAGAGTGCAAAGTCTTTATCCATAGGTAAGCTAAAGAAAAAAAATGAAGATCTAGGATTGTCCTGATCAATCTATATTAATTTGTACCAATTCACTTTAAGAGTTGAGTTTCTTAAATGATGTATGCAAGATTGATTGGTAAAGGAGCCTGAGGGGTGGCTTAGTAATAAATAGAGTCTTCATTGCTAAAATTAACAAAAGGAGTGGAGGAAATAGATAGAAGTGGCATTAAGCTGAGCGAGGCTCAAACTTTGTCCGAGACCTAATTGGGCTCGAGAATTGTAGCTCAAACATGAGCTTGATCAAACTTCGAGCGACCCAAAGCTTGATTGAGTCAGACAAGAATACAAATTTATATAAAATATTTAATTTTTAAAATGTATAATAATAAAACAACTTCATTTCAATTAAAAAATAGTCAGCCTTCCGATTAGGGCAAGCCACTAAGCTCGAGCACGAACCTAGTTTAAAACTTGAAAATTTTAATAAAAAACTTGAGCCTAACCAAAGTATGGTCATCTCAAGTAGGGCCTGCTGAGGTCTAAGATAAATTGCCAACATTAGAAATAACATGTATTTCTGACTAGTCTTTATCAGTGATGTTGAATTGGTTGTTATCCAGAGCTTCATTATGGAGGATTGAATCCATTAATACAATAGAGAGGAATAGTTATCATTCCAAAAGTTAGTGTTAGATCTATTACTAATCTTGTATTTAAATTTCCAGCCTAACTAGCTTCCTCAACCTAAAAGTGTGTAACGTAGTCCAAGATGTACTATGGGGTTTGATATTCTAGAAGTTTATATGCTTTATGTAGTGAACATGAATCCATCTTACCTAAAAAGCTTGCTTGCCCATTAGAATTCTCCAAATTTGCTTGATTAGTGATACTTTGTAGATTTGATAGAGTTGATGCCTAAACCTCCTTCCTCTTTAGGTAAAAAAATATCTATTGATTTAACTTTTGCTATTGATCTTCTTGTAGTGTGACCTGAACATAGGAATCTCCTCATCATTTGTTTCAAAGCTTTAACTAAATTCTTCAAGAACATCATATGAGAAGCCTAATAAGGATGTAAGCTTTTAATAATTAACTATGCTCTCCTATAAAGGATAAACTTTTATTGTACCATTTGTTAATTATTTTCTTGATTCTTTCAATCAAAGGTTGGAAATCTAGTTTAATATGTCTTTTCATAGAGAGAGGAATACCTAAATATGTGAAGGGGAACTTTATAACTTGGAGTCTTGTCAATTGAGAAACCAATCAGTAAAATGATGAGCATTATTAGAAATAAAAAGTTGACTCTTAGCCTATTCATGCTAAGAATTGAGAGATCCTTGAAGGTAAGAAGTGCTGCCCTTGGGAAAAGAAGTAAATCATTAGCAAAAACAAGCTATGAATTTTCAAGAAGATAAAAGCAAAAATTATGAAAAAAATCACATTAAGGGAATTAGGATTTGATAATGGTTGAAAATATATTTCTATGGAGTTCAAAGAATTATTTGCCAAATAAGGTATCAATTACCATCTAACATCTTCATAAACTCCTCAACAAAATAGAGTAGCAGAGAGAAAAAGCAAAAGCATCATGAAGATGACAAGGAGTATAATTTCTAGAAAAGAAGTACCCAAAAAGTTTGGATAGAAGAAGTGAATACCTTAGTGTATTTTCAACAATAAGAAACTGGAAGGAGAAATACCATATGAAAAATGGTTGCATAACTTACCATTTTTTATAAACTTGAAAATTGTTGATAGTTTATACTATATACATGTTCCTAAAGTGAAAAGGAAAATATTAAACAAAAAAAGTGAACTTGGAGTGTTTTTAACATAAAATTATTTAAACATTGATCATAGAATCTTCAATCTTACAATAAGATTCAATTAAGCTGAAATATAACAATTGATGAATTGGCTAAACCAAAATGACAAGTTTTTGGGTGGTGAAGTTTAAGACCCTAAAGTTGACTCTTTAGCACTTTATAATGAGAAAGAGATTTTAAAGGAGGTTTATTATGAGCGTGGTACTAAAATTGGCTACTAAATTTGGATAGAAATTGTTCTATCTTGATATCGAATCAATATTCTTAAATAAATTTATCAAGGAAACCATATATGTTGAGTAACTTAACGACTTTAGTACTAATGGAAAGAAATATTGATGGGCACCTTGCCCTCGTGAGTCACGAACCTGACATCCTAAGTGACATCTGAATGCGTATCCCACAAGAGTGGCGTGCCCCCACTAGGACAAACATGAAAATAACTCATTTCTCCTATTTTCGAAAGCCAACTCTTGATCATAATCACTGAACTTATTCCAATGAACTCTCCTTAACCATCATCGATTCCTCTTCTTTCTCTGATACCATAAGTGTTGGGTCTCGTTTGGGAAACCCCAAACTGAAATTTCATTTCGACTTGTTCCGAACATTTGTGGCTCTATGTCTCTAGTTCACTTAGAGACAAGAATCATCGCATTTGGAGATCCCATAACAAGGTTATGGTTGAAAGGCTTGAACAAGATCTTGACCTCAATCATATTGCACCTACCTTGGGGCAATTAGCATAACTGCCATATGGGATATCATATTAATATCATCTTAGGACGTTTTGATAGAAGACTTCGAGATCTACAACTTTCATGAAAACCTCGAAGACAGATTCTATCATTTGAAGGGTTAAAAAAAATGGAGCAGACGATATCAAGAAGTAGACGAAGCAAAAAGTAGATGATAGCAAGAAATAGACGAAGCAAAAAGGAGACGATCAGAGTCAACTTAAGACAAAGCAAACTTAACTTAAGACGATGCAACTCTTAAGATAAAGCGAAGTTAAAAGCAAAGTCAACTTAAGACGATGCAACTCTTAAGATGAAGCGGAGTCAACTTAAGACGAAACAAAGTCAACTTAAGACAATGCAGATCTTAAGACAAAGCGAAGTCAACTTAAGACGAAGCAAAGTCAACTTAAGACGACGCAACTCTTAAGGCGAAGCGGAGTCAACTTAAGATGAAGCAAAGTCAACTTAAGACGATGCAACTCTTAAGACGAAACGGAGTCAACTTAAGACGAAGCAAAGTCAACTTAAGACGATGCAACTCTTAAGACGAAGCGGAGTCAACTTAAGACAATATGACCTTATCACAGATGATATGACATCATCACAGACGATATGTCTCTACAGACGATACATCCTTACAAACGATATGATGTCATCACAAACAATGTGACATCATCACAGATGATACCTCCTTATAGACGATATATCCTTACAGACGATATGACGTCATCACAGACGATGTGTCTCTGCAGAAGATACCACTTGATACTCCTAAGTATCTCCCCTTTTAAGGATTATAACTTTGAACTCTGATGTCCAAAAATTACCTACTATAAACCATTAGAAAGCTAGAAGAAAGACCTACAACTTTCTAGGAGGCACATTTGCCTAAATCAACCTAGGTTAATCCAGATCTTTCCCTAACTTCTGAACACGAACTTTTTCCTTATGCAAACTTAAAAATGCAATGTATAAACTTGAGAGGAATTCATGAGCAAAAATGCAATCTTATTCTATTTGCATCAAAAGATAAGAGTTTTATAAAGTTTTAGTAGGCATTTTAAGCCGCAAATACATTAACATCTCAAAATCCCAAAATACAAAAGATACATGATTCATAAGTTGCTCAAAATGCAACTAAAGCCTTGCTTTACAAGATTTGCTTCAAATACAAAGTAATCAAAGATTGGAGTAATGCCTTGACCCTTGACTACTTGATATCTTTCTCATCACTTGGATATGGGGGAGGAGAATGAAAGGTGAGCTAAAAGCCCGCGGGTAACAATTTTATAATTGGTAACAAGCAAAATCATTTATAAAGTCATTTTTCAATGCAAAAAATTCACGTTTATGCAAAATGTGTATACATCATTCTTATCAACTTATCATGAACATATAGCATATCAAAATGGTTTGGGTAGATCCATAAACACGATGCACTACACATTTTCACATAATGGTCTTGTGTAGCCGTAAACTTGAGGGAGTCTATGAAGGAGCTCCGTGCCACTAGCGGGCAGGCGGGAGAAGCCTATAACTTGGTCAATGTGCACGTGACATTCTTGAGGAACTACCACAAACTCACATAACACATATTTCATGAACTGAAAATAGCTTGCCCCAAATGGCACATTTTTGCAAAACTTGTGTTTCATGAGCATAAAATATTTCATATGCATTTCCAAAACTTGATTTCTTAAACTTGCTATTCTTTTAAAAATCATTTCCATCAACAATTAACACAATTCATATACAACCATGTAGCACAATCTTACAACATTTAAAAAGCAATAAATGCACATGA
>JAOSBP010000008.1:14329270-14345760 GCA_027563825.1 Erythroxylum mucronatum | reverse complement strand
GGAATCCGAAAAGAAGCAACCTACCCACGCAAATAAGGTATTTTCGTTAATCCTTCGTGTTTTCGATTATACGTGATATTTTTGTATGGTCTATTCCGCAGCGTATTGTGAATACTCAGACCGTACGCGATCCAACAGTAGAGGTATCACTAAAGGTTCTAAGTTGCAAAGCATGAATGTTGCAATGAACAGTAAGTTGTCCATTTATATTGACACCTTGCAAGGTCATCCTATTGACAAGATCCAATCAACAAAATTGTTCAGTGAGTTAGGGGTCATTGTCAGGACTAAATTGCCTTACCTTTAATATGTAAAGTAGTTGAAGGAAGATCACTTACTACAAAATGCTTTGGACAAAGTTTCAGTAATTTCTCAATTTATTTAATTATATGCATTTTTATTTATTTAAAGACTAATTTCACTTTTAATTATTGTTCACAAATGAAGTTCAATATCGTTGATATCGAGAAGCCTGAAGTGTCAAGCTGTGTGAGTTCATAGTTGAAAAAAGGGCCAAGGATCATCATTATCGACTACATAAATACTACAAATCTTTTCCTTTCAGATAAGGAGGCAATGAGACATGTTCCTGAGCGGGTGACTCTAGAAAATTGGATCCAAATATGTGATTATTGGTCTTCTACCAACATTAAAGTTTGTCTTCTTTCTCTTCACATTTGGTTCAATTAATATTATTTCACAATTTAATGACAATTTCTTTTTTTATTTAGGAAAGGTATGAGAAAGCTAAGGTTAATAGAGAAAAAAAGAAAACTCCACACAACCAAGGCTCTAAATCATTTGTGGTTATACGAAATGAATTTGTAATATTTTAAATTTTACAATAAGATGCAGGAGTTCTTGCAAAGATCATTGTCTGACAGAATGAGCCAAAGGTAGATGAGATTTGCAAGGTACAAGATCAGGGTAAATCAAATGTCTTGGGCATGACCCTAAGTTAATTGGTTCATCATCGTCATGACCAGCATATGTAACGATGCTTTAAGAGGACAATCAGTTGCTTAAGGCTCAGTTACAATGTAATGAGCAAAAGTTAAACCGTATCGAATGAAAGTTGGCTAAGCTTGAAAAAATGGTCAAACAAATAATTGACCCAAATTATGTAAGTAGTAGTAACGGTGAGCACGAATCTTAGTTTGTACATAACATTCTTTTGTTAACATTTGCAATTAACATTTTGATTTTTATATAAAAATTCTTCTAATTTTTAATTATTTTTCATTTAATTAATCATAAATCAAAAAATTAGAAGTATTACAATCAATAAAATGGATTAAAAATCTTGCCATTAATTATAATTAAAAGAAAAAATTATTACTAGGATTGTTTAGTCCAAAATAAAAAATCATTAGCAAAAATTTTTAACTATGTTATTAAAAATGTCGACAAAATTTTTAAAAAATAAAAAACAGATGTAGCTAAAAAGTTTTGGCTACGATTCCAAAATCTTTGCCAAAAGTTTTTAGATACGTTACAAAAATCGTCTACGGAACATGACACGTCCCATAATATTATTACCTACACATATGGTAATACAGCTAATAACTTTTAACGAAAAAAACAAAGCGTCCGTAAGTATATTTGGGGACGATTTATCTTTTCCTCGCCTATTACTTTTAGCAACGTATACGAGATCGAAGTTAAATATAATTTGTGACGACATTTGAAAAAATGTCGTTGGTAGTATTTTGCTATCAGGATTTTGCAATGATTCGTGTGATGACTTTTTATCGTTGCTAAAAATTATTGGCCACATGTTTTTATCTTTTACCAAAGAAAATTTTGATCGACAAAAGCTTCTTCTATTGTAGTGATAGTGATATCAATAATAACAAGTCAAGGATCAAGTAATTAGGTTCCTGCATCTATCATGTATTTTCTTCCATTTTAATTCTAAACGAGGAATGTGCTCCAATAATTATTCTAAGGCAGGAGCAAAAAAATATTTAGTAAACAGTACACGTGTTAAATACCATGTAACATGTAAAATTTCAATAAAATTCTTTAATTATTTAGCCCCCTAAAATTTTAGAATACTAAGATTCGTAAGGCGCGATCACGCATTATACATGTTAGTAGTTTATTTGGGTTTCAAAGAAACTTGTCATTTTTATTTAAATTATATTAATAAAAAATTAAAAATAATAATTAATAAAAGAGAGTAAAATAAAATTAAAAAAATTTATAATATTATAAATTTTTTAAAAAAGAAAACAAAAAAACAAAAACCTTAGTATGTTTGTTTTTCTTTTAATAGGCAACATCACAAAGTAGCTCCAGCCAATCACGCAATGTACTGGTAGCACTAAAGCCGTCCAACTCCAACATAACAACCCCACCAAATGCACACCCAGCCAACCAACAGAAGCAAGCAACATCACTAGTAGTGCCCTACAGTAACACAAGCCAACAAAGAACCAGAAGCACAAACCCAACCCCATTTTGCTCCAACCAACTAGCCACTCAGATTCCCACATTCACCGTAACAACACCCACTAGTATTGTTTTAATGTTTTATTTATTCTCTATTTAATTATTTTTACTTCATTTTTATTAATTACTTTTAGTTTCTTTCATTTTAATTTTAATTTTAATTTCAATTATTATCAGGTTGTTTTAATTATTTTTTTGAATTAATTTTATATTTATAATTGTTACAATTATGGGACGCTCTAAAGATGCTACTAGGACAACAGTGAAAGGAAAGTCTACAATGAATCCAACTACACAAGATTAATTTGCCGTATGATCTACCATAAGGACTCATTAGAAGCGTGTTTGAATAGCCAAAGGATGTGATAGATTGAGAAAAAAAGAGAGTTCAGTTATGTGTCACATGATACCTCCATGTCCACCCAGACTATAACACATCTGCTTTTGGATGTTGACAACTCAAGAGAGTCTCCTATTCTATGCTTTATTTTTGTTGATTATTTTGTGAGATATGAGTATCATATGCGTACATTGGGGGCAATGTATGATTTAGGTGTGGGGGAGTGAGTGTATATATTATGATGAACTTTGTGATTTTTTGCTTAAACTCGTGATACTATGATTCATATATTGATTATTCCTCATAATAGCCTCATAATTTTCTGATTGTTTTTTGTAAATAATCCTTAAGTTAGGATACATTTTTTGTTTAAGAAATAATACATAAAAAAGACAAGCACGATTAGTATTTTCACTAAATTATTTTAAATATCTCATTAGTTTTATTGAATGAAAGTATGTAAGACCTGATGCATTTTTGACAACTACGTGAGCTTTAAGCCTAAGAGCATTCATCACATTGTGCTCATACTTATCTTTTTTGTTGTGTGTTTTCAAACATAGCTTGTTTATGCTAGAACTTGCTTTTGAATAAATGTTGAGACCACATTTTCGATAAATTTATGTATAAAGATGATAAGGGTACTTAGGATAATCATTTTTGACCTAAACAAGCCTACCTTACTTTTTATCCCAAAAAAACTATTTTGAGACTTATCTTTTCTTTTGTTGAATAATACCCTTGTTACAGGCCACTTTTATCCTTCTTCTTATTGATGCTCTTATTGATTTTGAGTCCCGAAATTGAAGGAATTGTTTAACGCTTATTTGCATATAATTTTGACTATTTCCATGAAAAGTAAATTAGTTGATTTAAGTTGCAATGTTTTTTATTTTGAATTTTTATAAAACAAGGGAAAAGTATAAAAAAAGAGAAGTCTCCTATTTGATGTTGTTGTTTGAAAAAAAGAAAAGAGAAAAAAGGAGGTGATTTAAAGGATGCTATTTGAATCAAGTAAATTTGGATTGATTTAAGTTGAAACTTGTGTGGATAAGTTTGAATGATTTCCTTCAATTTACTTAACTTAAAAACTTCTTTTTTTTTCATACCTTACCTAAGCCTTATTATAACCCTTATCAAGTTCCCTTTGATTTATGCATTAAGTTCACTTTTATTAAGTGGTGGAAACATGATTCATGAGCAAACTTATGGAAATAACTCGCTATGCTTGAATTGAGTGCTTAATGAACCCTAAACACTTTGAGTGTACAAAGTGAAATCTTTGAGACGGTGTTAAGTCTTGATTCATTTGATTTTGATGGAATTAATGAGATGCTATGTTTTAATTATAACAACGTGTCTTATGAGTGTTTGTTCTCTCGATTGTTATTTTATCCTAAACCTTTAATGTGAATTAGTTTTTGGACATTTCTGGATAACATGAAAGGGAGATATGAGATTGTTATGCGGATAATTGATGTATGCTTGATGATAAGCATGAGTCCAGTGTAGCGGAATTTGGTAAGATGTTATTTTGATATATTATCTAAAACTATCTCTTTTATTTTGGCTATATTTTGGTGGTTAAACAAGAAAATTAATGTTTTTCTTATTTTAGGAGATGAAAAGTGGAGATTGTATCAAATTGGAGTATTATTGGTGAAAATAACATATTTTGAAAAAAAAGTGGATAGATTACTATAGTGGATAAGGCGAGATCATGTCTAATGTCAGATTCACTTGAAGAGTTGGAGTTTAATTAGGAAACTTCTTTCCATCCCTGTTATGTAAGCATTTTGACTTATTTTAGATAGGAATCTTTGAAAGATAGAACTAGACTAAGGTTTGAGTAGAAAAACAATATGATATATGTCTGACACCTCTCCAGCCTTCTGTTTGTTTCTTTTGAGTTTTCTCTTAATCTTTCAGCTTTCTTTTATTTTTGGTGTTGGAACAAAAGTCACGTGTGACTAAACTCAAATATTCTAATTCAAGGGGATTCAAAACTCTAATTGTAACCTTATGAGGTTTTATTCTAAACTTATATTCCTGTTTTAATTTAAGCATTTCTTGTTTTATGTTCTTATACTTTATGAATAATTAATGTTAATTGATATGACAAATTAATTTGATGTTGATTATTCTATAGGTATCCATGAATTCAATGACCCGTAATTGTCATTAAGGATTGGTATAAGTAGCAAATAAGTTATTTATAAATTTACATGTTTAACTTATGATAAACAAGAAAAATAAATTGAATAGTTCCAATTATCTCAATAGTCTTTTTCACTAAGCTTATTACTATCATTTAATTGATATGGAATATTATCATACCCAGTCAATTGATGGTAGGTTTTAGTTTGGATGTTGTGTTTGAACTAATTAATTTACGAATATCTGAGAGTTATTATAACTATTCCAATATATTTCAAACTAACTGTTTGAATTGTGACAATTATTCTTTTTAGACCAATGATTAATGTTACAATTAGAAGAGATCATTTCCCTGAATCGAAGTTGAGTATTCTTAAAATCTCCTTTTATATTTAGTTGATTTATTTTGATTTCTTGTTAATTTTAGTTAATTAGTTAATTAATCGAAAACCCCACTTTATTTTATTAATTAACATTAAGAAAATAGTGTTTAGTTCTCTTAGAGTTCGACTTAAATATATGACTACTATAAGAATGTAAAGAATTGAAATAATTTTGAGGGCTTTGACAACCTGACCACTCAGACTCATTGCCTTGTACCTGATTGGGTCTTGGGCTGGGCTTAGGCACCAACAGCAAAAGGTCGAGCCTAGCTAGGGCTTGGGGTAGCTTATTTCACTATCTTAAAAGAACATTCAACACCTTAAATGCCCCAAGGAAGATCCCTCATTAGGGCTAGGCTAAAGCCTAGGTAGGTCTAGACCTAACCCAGTCTATGCCATCCTTAATGAGGGATCTTCCTTTGGGTATTTAAAGTATTGAATGTTATTTTAAGGTAGTGAAATAAGCTACCATAATTATATATATTATAATTGCTATGAACGAAAGTTTGAAGTATGCTTCTTTGAGGCTTAAAGGTGTGTGAATAGTTTTGCACATTATCGTAGAAGTTATGTGTATTTTTCCTTGAGAATATTGAAGTCTATGCGTATGTGTAGAATTATATATGAAATCAAGTGGCTTGATTTTAAATTGACATCTAGTGGTCATACTATACACATATGTTTGCTTAGATGTGAGTGTATCATACTTATTTGCTATCTTAGGTAAAGGCTCTTCACCATGCATATGCTCTCCTTTAACAAATGTAGACTTGGTATTAACTGGACTCCTATAGATATTCCTAATCTCATGCTTATTATGAGAATTCTTTTGAGGTCCTAGCACGTTTTCTAATTTTTTACCCACTTTAGTGAATTTAGATAAATAATAAATATTAATGTCATTTCCAATGTCTTGTTTCATGTTTTAATACGTCTAATATATGATTGTCCTTAATGATCACATTTTTGGAAGTCATATTGTTATATAATTCACTTTTCATTTGATTCATGCATGCATCTAACTACTTTTGAACTTCCTTGAGTTCGAAAGATAATTTCTTCCTCTTTGTACTCATGATTTCTAATTTTTTTTTACTAGTTTAACATATACAAAATCATTATTACTATCACACAAATTAGAGTTGGATGTTACTGTAGTATCTTCCTTAGAGACATATGTGAGCTATCTCTCTTTCTAGATACTCATTTTCATATTCACTTGTGTGGTCTCAAGTTGAGGTTTTAACTGTTTCTTCTTATCCTTTTTATCCTTTTTATTATTTTTTATATTTGTCATTATCTTTAAGGGGAGGATATTGCGACTTAAGTGGCCTAATTTTTACATCAGAATAGATAATATAAGAGAATTTATAATTTGAATTACTTTTACCTTACTTAAAGTCCTTTCTTTTATAGAAATTATTTCTCTTCAGAAACTTCTTAAAATTTTCTAGTGATGAAGGTAAGGTTTTCATTATCACTTCTACATGTAGATGTCTCTACTTCACTTGATTCCTCCTTTGAGACTTTGAATGCTAGGTCCTCTTTCTTCTGAGGCATTTGTTTTTCTTGCACCTCTTGAATTGCCATTTCATATGTGAGAAGAGATCTAATGGTATTATTGTCAAATCTTTGGCTTCTTGTATAATCATCACTTTAGCTTTCCATATTCCTAAAAATGACGTAAGCAACTTTCTTATTATTTCAATATTAGTATAAATCTTTTCAAGATCTTTGAGAACATTAATAATATCAATGAACCTTGTGTATATACTATAACTGTTTTCATCATTCTTTATTTAAAATAACTTATATTGGTGGATTAACGTATTCACTTTGCTCTCCTTAATTTGATTTGTTTCCTCATACATAATTTCTAATGTATGCCAAATTTCGTGAGCTGTTTCACACATAAAGACTCTATTAAATTTATTTATTCTTAACATATAAAATAATATGTTTACAACTCTACTATTCAAGAAAATTAATCTTTTATCTAAAGGACCTCGTTCTTCCTTTAGTTTGGGGCCTTTTTTTATTATCAACAATTTGTAGGTATAAATGGTTCATTTGAAAGTATTTACCATAGTTATACACTTTTGGCCATTAAGAAAAATATCATTATGTTTTTTTCTAATAGGGATAGTCATTTACATCAAAGAAGGGGCTCTATTAATGTTTTGTCTCTCTTGGTTGAACTATGATCATGATGCTTTTAAATATTTCATTATGATCTTTGATACATGATTTTGTTTGAAATGTTAGCATCATAGACTCATTCTGATACTACTTATTAGTCTCTAATGGCTCCTAAAAGGGCATAGATTCAATAAATTTTAAATAAAATATTTATTAACTTGGTATGCTACTTAGCACAATTTACAAAAGATGAAAATATGATATAAATAATAAATATCAATAACACACTTAAGTAATAATATAAAAAAAGTAAGGGAAAAGAAATGTAAACCGATTTATAATGATCTACAAATAACTTTTACTTACATCTACCCTTATACTCTTTAGAATTCCCCTATAACTCTTCTTTTAAGGTGAAGAATAAAATTTATACAATCTTTTCTTAGTAAAAAAAAAACTTTTGCAATCTTCCTTGTTAAGAAAAAGGACCCTAATGCTACTTAGAACACCTCAAGTATAATATAAAACACCCTAACAAAAGCTTACAACTTAAATTATCTCACTTTTCCATTTTCATAAAATCATAAAGACTCATTCACTCAAATACGAGATAATAAATGATGAAAAGCTTTAGTTATGGCTACATCTCATCCTTATATAACATCTCATCAAAATAATCAGCTTATAAGTAGTATTTATATTTTTATCATTAAAATATGGATTAGAATCTCCCTCAGTTTAATATATTGAATGTTATAAAATAAAAAATATTTAATATTTTCTCAAAGTTCACCATATTTTATATAGTTTACGTTGAAAGCTACTGGCCCAATCTTCTTATTGTATTACCACTATGATATGTTATATTTACGGGTAAATTATAAGAATCTTGAAATTTTGTAAATTTTGAAATACTAATATAAAATTTTAAAACTAGTAATAAAATGTTTCAACTTTTATTTGTTTTGTAAAAAAAATTAATTGTTAACCCTACAATTAACAGTGCTAACATGACAACTAACGCCATGGCAGATTAAATGTAAAATAAAAATCTAAGAACCAATAATATAAAACATTAAGCCGAGATAAAAGACTGAAAAACTAGCCACACCAAATTAAATGCACTCTTACCTCATTTGTGAGAATAACGACAAATTATGTTTAAAAAATTAAAATTAAAAATTTTTTTAAAAAAATTTGAACGAATATTATAAAATTAAAGATTTTTTCAATAATTTATCATATATATATTTATGAAACTTCGTTTTTGTTCTAAATCCCCAGTTATTAGTGTTGACAAAATAGAAAAGGAAAGTATGTGAAGGGAATGGATCCTCACTAAAAGGTAGAGACCAAATAATCCCATCTAAATATTTGATTTTCCACTTTAAAGCGGGCCGAGTTGGCCACATTTTGGGCTTAATTAATGTTCCATCAGTACTGCTCTACTGAGCATGATTAGGTACAATTTGTTTAAAGAGTTTAGATCTTCTGTTTAATATTATTCTGTCTTATTCTTGCTCATAAAATTTTAGCCATTTATTATGTGAGACCCACACGAACTCTATGCGAAATCCACATAAATAAATGACTGACATTTATTTGAAACAATAAGACAACATTTGTACCTTTCAATTCCCGTATCACTTGTAACCGTTATATTCATTCATTTCTTCTCTCTTACTTACTCGCCATTCTTCTTAAAAGCCCATTTAGTCTTTTGTCACACAAAATCTTCCCCAACTCTTTCGTATCTACATCTCACCTTCTCTGCGTTCCGAGCTTTAATACTACAGTCTCTCTAGTTCTACTTGTTTTTTTGCTGCGGCTTTGCCGTTGAAGTACTCTCTTAATTTTCCTTCAGGCTTTCTCCTTTTCATGTCCTTTCTGTAATTCTCCCTTATTTTCATTTTTCTCTTCTTTCTAACTTTACGGGTTTGTTCCCTATTTAGCTTACTAGTGAAGGGTTGTTTATATTTTCTTTTCTTTTTTCCATCGACGCTCAGGTTGTAACTTCTTACCATAAACATGGTGATGATGGGAATAGAGAGGCTAGTTGTGAGCTTGAAGTCCAAAATAAGGTCACTGAAGACCAAAAAACCATATGATAAGATTGAAAAAAGTGACAGCATGAGATTTGAGATAAGAAGCAGGAAGGCCAAGAAGCTCATAGAGAAGACCCTCAAAATTGCAGATTCACCCAAGACCAGAACTTGTGCTTTTTAAGGTTGCAGAGACAGAGCACAGCCATAGATTTCTCCTTTTTCTGTTCTTTAACAGCTATGTTTAGTTGCTGTTAAGTGTCAGACTACTACACTTAAAAGAGGGCTGTTCCTCTTTTTTGCAAGAGACCACTCTGTCTCTGCCAAGCTCAACGTAAGTCAAGAATCATAGGTCTATTGCTAATAAATATGACTTATTGCAGTGGCTACAAATTTGTACTCTTCATCTACTAAAACAGTAACAAATTTAAAGCATTGAATGGACTCTCTATCAAATGAGCTGTTGTTTACAAAATAGAAAATTCGAGGTAACGTTCAATGCCATTTCCAACCCAACTTTTGGGGATAGAAGAGAGTGTAAATAAGGTCATCCAAGTTGTGGTATTGTGTAAGGAGTACTTGTTTTTAGAATTTCTTCTTATGCTAGTCATTTCAAAGAAATGTTTGCGTATAGGGATCCTTCAAAATATTGTGCATATGTAGTACAGAAGTTCAAGTTCCACTAGAATGAAGAGAAAATGACAGATAGGGAAATCTATCCCTCCCTCTCCTAGACCAAGAATAGCTATAGATACACAGTTCAGTTGTTTTCATTTGAGCCGACGTAGGTTGTCTGATCAACTACTTGATGTACCAATAAGTTACTGACTAGTAGCTTTACAAACGTGGATAGATGTTATATCACCATATCAAGAACACATGGAGTAGGTTTCCCCATAAAAATGTGGCTATTCCGTTAGAGAAGGGTTTCTGTCGTTATCTTCATTTTTATGCTCGTGAAAGGAGACTGCAACCCATTTTGTCGTATTTTCTTTCCTTTCTGTTTTTATAGCTAATACATACTAATTTGGACCAAGTTCCTAAATCTAAGTTACTAAATCTTCATCAGGCCCTACTTTGATCTTGTTGTTGCTTTGATAAACTCCTAAGTCGATCGCTTCTGGTTGACGCCTAATTTGGTTCGGAAGTTTTCGTGGGACAAAAAAGAAAATCATGATTGTTCATTGTTCTTAACTTCCAGTTGAAGCCGTTGATGTTACATCTCAACCTTCCTTCTTGTTGAGCCATTAATTGCAATTTCAATAGCTGCGAGTTCCTTTTGTTGTCAACATTTACAGAGTCGCATCATGGTGATGTATGGGTGGCCATAATCGAATGGACCTACGTATTATGAGTAGCCTTTGCTCTTTCTGGTAATTAGGAAGCTCCATTTGGCATTTCAGTACCATCTTGATCATCCATGTCTATTCTACCTAGGTTTTGGCAAAAGAGTACATACAATATGGATCCCCAGAGAAAGGAACGGAACTGTATCCTCTCTTAAATCCCCTGAATCCAATATACTAAATTCTAGGAAAAGATAAGAATTGAATTCAATAAATTACAAAAATGTCTTGACCTTCTGTGCCATTCAACTTTAATTTTTTTTTTTAAAAAGGTCTTAATCTTCGTTACAGCTTTTTTCTAAAATAATATTGAAATTCTTCTTTTTGAGGATTTATCCATCTATTTCTCATCCCCTAGAGAGAATCTAATATGGGTGTGAAACAGATTAGATAGTATGGTAACTCCAACCAGTTGAGATGCTGATTTAGAGCTTTAGAGTAGTTCATTTTTGTACGGATGTTGGTCCTTTTCCACGTAATAAAGATGTATGGATGATAAAACCTTTACTGGAAAGATTACTTGCTGACATTATCCGAGCTCCACCACAAAGCGAAAAGGGTTGGTCTAAAGTAATGAGGAAGGCTAAAGAAACAGCAAGAACCCATATAATTGACCACTTCAATATATAGATAACAAAGACGAGAGCAAAAAAAGGATGGATTGTGGGGAATGGGAGTGGAAAGAACATATGAGGCTCAGGACATGAGAAGTTAATCGCAATTGTTTATACATGAAAATGAAACTTCGATGGTTCAAATGTTCACAATAATATATGCTCAAAAAGACAATCCCGCATTCTTCCGCACTAATTGTTATACAAAGAAGAATCTCCTCAAGGAAAGGCGCAGCCACGTAAACGGTTGCTTAAAAGAATATCCTGGTTTTGATGGTGGTCAGAATTTTATTGGATTATCTAAGCCGACAAGCAAAAAGAAACGAGAATTGCATGTCTAATGGAGGACCTTGTCTTGCAATACGAGATCTCAATTCTTCAATGGATCTCCAAGCTAAAAGCAACAGATGAATGCAAAATCCAAGTGTGATAACTAGTTGATTAGGCTTGAGAAGTTGGGTGAGCAACTAAATAAAAAATGAGTATATTCCTTGTGGAAATAACTTGATAATCAATAAGAGAAAAGTGGGTAATCAGAATCAGTACAATTCACTTTATTAATCCTGCAAAGTCTAAAAGACATTGAGAACTAACATTTTCCGTATTCTTTTGATAAATTATTAGCATGCTACCAATTTGGTGAAAGGTCCTTGTGGTGCAAGAGGAGAATCTGGAGAGTACAAGTGAGTATATCTAATCTCAACTTTTCTGAACTGAACCTGTTTAAGCAAAGAAAAGGCTTGGCTTCCAGATACTAATCCAAAAGAGGATTGCATTTAATATGTGTGTCAAAGAGTACTCTTTAACATAAAGCTGTTGAGAAGCAAAATTGAATGACTAATGTAGCCTGATTAATGACCATATTTTATATACATATATATAATGGAAGTGTTCTATTTAGTCTATATTTCCAATTCAATAGTAGAATAAATCTTAACACATGATGGATACATCAGATTAAACATCATAGATATATAAATTGATAATATCCCTACTAAATTTCACAAATTGTTTTCAATCAAGTTTCTGTAACTACAAGAGAGTCAAGAGAGAGAAACTAATATTAACTAAGAACACGGTCAATTTTCTCAATCTCTTTTCGATAATGATATTTTCTGCATCAGATACACAATATGATAAAGCAAACACACTCAAGAGGGAAGTGAATTGTATATAAAAAATTACAAGGTACTTCCAAATTGATAATATCCTGCTAAACAAAATAAGTCTGCAGATAGAAGGTGTCCTATCAACTTTCGAAAAGATCCTGTTAACGTTGAAAACGAAAAGATCCTATTAATCGAAAGGAGTCTTCTAGCCCTAAAAAAGAAAGGAGTCTGTTAATCAATAGGAATCTACTAGCGCTAAAAAAGAAAGGAGCTTGTTAATCGATAGGAGTCTATTAACGCTCAAAATGAAATGAGCCTGTTAGTTGTTTCAAAAAACGAAAGGAACCTCTTGCGATATAAAAACAGAAGGATCCTATTGTAAAACTGAAGGAGCCTTTTGAAAAAAAAACATATAATGCAGAAATTTAAAAGTTAGGAAGAGAGAAAGACTGATACAGTCGATTTATATTGGTTTGGCTAATAACGAAGCCTACGTCCAGTCCCCAAGTATCCAACTTAAGTATTTCAAGAGTCTCTCCAAACTCACAAGTACTTATTTTTCAAGGTTCTTCAACTTTCCACACTCGTAGTATTTAACAAACCTCTACAAGTTCTCAATAAAAGTGTATAAAGGGTTTAACAGTCTCTTTCAATAGAGTGATTTCACTTTTTAAGGTACAAAAAGTTTGATATAGATATAATTTTCAAGAATATTGATCTTGCTGAAGTATTTTGCAAATCAATGTGCACTTCACAAATGCAATGACTCTTCAGTAAGTAGACATTTTTCTTTAACTAGCTGTTGCTTCATTTTAATTTTGAGTTGACTTTGTATCTAATGAATCTTCGATATCATCTCTGTTGGAATCTTCCAATATTCAGACGTTAAGAGAAAAGCTTTGTCAAAACTTCTGAAGCTAGTTGTTCGAATAAGTAAAATCCTTTTGGATGTTGTGGAATCATTTCTAATAAGGTAAGTTCATTAAAAAAAATTCCTGCAAGAAAGAAGACATTTTCCCTATGATTTTATTTCCTTTTAAGAATTATGTTGTTACCAATAAAAGGAAATAACTCTGATTTGAATTTTGAAATATTATATAGTTATCATCAAAATCATTAATAATGAACCTTGAGCTAACACAATATTACAATCATATGATTTGTTAAGCTAACACAATATTACACTCGTATGATTTGTAACAATTGTTTATTCAAGATCCTAAAGTTATGTTAATATTGATTTATATCATAAAAATCATATTTTTACATGTGGTATCAGAAAATGTATTTTGAATAAACAATTTGCTTGTATATTTAAAACTATGGTTATTTGATGTTCATTGTCAAATATTTTGATTTTTGAAGAGTTTTATGATTATTCACTATTGATGGTTTCTATAAAATTAAAAAAAATAAAAATTATTGTGGTGATGAATTTTAAAGATGGCAAACTAAAATAATGCATCAGAAATATCAACGTTAAATCTCATGCATGTAAGACCTTTGCTTTTCTTAGTTGTTGAATTGTAAAAGAAGTATGACTCTACAGATGTACTACAAGTATGACTTTACTCCATATAATTTCTAGTTTATCTACTCTTAGTCTTAGATAATGTTAGATAAATATTAGAAGGAAAATGCCCAATTGATTTAGCTTGAGAAGTGGGGTAAGTAGCTAAATAAAAATGTATATATTCCTTATGGACATAATTTGATAGTTAATGAGAGAAAAGTGGGTAATCATAAATAAGTGCAATTCACTTGATTAATTTTACAGAGTCTAAAATACGTTGAGCACTATCATTTTCCTTATTCTTTTGACAAATTATTAGCGTGCTACCAATTTGATGAAATGTCCTTGCGATGACAGAGGAGGATCTGAACAACAGGAGTTAGTATATCTAATCTCAATTTTTTTTGGAGGGGACCTGTTTAAGTAAAGAAAAGGATTAGTTACAAGATATTAATCCAAAAAAGGATTGCATTCATGTGTCAAAGAGTACTCATTAACATAAATCTGTTAATAAGTAAAATTGAGTGGCTTATGAAAAATTTGTTAGAATGTGGCCTAATTTATGATCATATACTTTATATATTAATATAATGGAGAGCTCTATTTGGTTTATATTTCCTATTTAATGATAGAATTCATCTCAACCATTTATGCTTGTCATTTGAAGGATGTACTAGACTAAAAGTTATAGATATATAAATTGGTCATCTCTATACTAATTAAGGTAACAGATTGTTTTTCATCAAGCTTTTGTAAACGTAAGAGAGTCAAGAGAGAGAAATCAATTTTAACCAAGAACAAGGTGAAGTTTTTGAACCTCTTTTCAATAATGGAATCTTCCGCATCAGGTACACAATATTACACTCTTATGATTTCTAACAATTGCTTATTCAAGATCCTAAAGTTATGAATGCTAATTTTGATTTATGTCATAAACATCATATTTTCACATATGGTATTAGAATCAGTGTTTTGAATAAACAATTTATTAATCTATTTTACTACCATTATTTAATATTGATTGTCAAATATTTTTATGTTTGAAGATTGATTATTCATTATTCATAGTTTGTATATAATAAAAAATCTAAAAATTATTATGGGGATGGAATTTTAAAGATTGCAAACTAAAATAATGTATCAAGAATATCAATGTTAAATCTCATATATACAAGACCTTTGTTTTTCTCAGTTGTTGGATTGTACAAGATGTATGACTCTAGAACTGTATGATAAGTTTGACTCTACTCTAGATAATGTCTAGTTTATCTATTCTCTAGATAATGTTAGATAAATATTAGGAGGAAAATAACCAGATGATTTGGCTTGAGAAGTGGGGTGAGTAACTAAATTGAAAATGTATATATTCCTTATGGAGATTTCTTGATACTCAATAAGAGAAAAGTGGGTAATCAGAAGTCAATGCAATCCACTAGATTACTTCTGTAGAGTCTAAAAAACATTACGCACTATCATTTTCCAGATTCTTTTGACAAATTATAATGCTACAAGTTTGGTAAAAGGTCTTTATAGTGATAAAGGAGGATCTGGATAGTAGGAATGAGTATATCTAATCTAAGGTTTTCTATAGTGGACCTGTTTAAATAAAGAAAAGGCTTAGTTGCGAGATAATAATCCAAACAAGGATTACATTCATATGTCAAATGTTAAGTCAAAATGACTTTACGTAGATAATTTTGATGGACAACAAATAATAATGAAAAGAAGAAAACAGACTGAAGCAGAACAAAAAAGCAAACGGAAGGAGCGCAAACACAAAAAGCAGACGATAGCGGAGGAACAAAAGGCAGACGAAGCGCGAAAACACAAAATGCAGGCGAAAGTTCGAAAAAACAAAAAAAAAGCAGACAGAAGCAGATGAAAGTCAGACGATGCAAAAGACAGACGAAAGAAAATCAGACGCAAGGCGCGAAAATAAAAATGAGACGGAAGCGCAAAGTGAAAAACGTCAGACGAAAGAAAGTAAGATGGAAGATCCGATACCACGTCGGATTACTTATCAGCTTGAGTTGGTTACATAACTCAACTGAATAACCAATTTTTGAAAGATCAAAAAGCATTTTTTAAGAAGCAGTTGAAGACAAAGGCTATAAATACAAGTTGGAGTTGAAGAATGCAGAAGTTAGCGAAATTAAAAAGCTTAGCAATTTTTTGAGAGAATTATTGTGCAAAAACTTAGAGCTATTTTCTGTAACAAAGGTCAAACTATCTTTCAGTTGAAAGAAGAGCAGGTAGCCTGAAGAGGCTAAAAGCGAAAGAATACTTACTGTAAGAGACCTGAAGAGGCCCGAATTCAAAAGAATACTTGTAACGTTTCAAGAGATAGTGAAATCTCAGAAAGATATCTGAGGACTGGACGTAGCTCACGGTTT
>JAOSBP010000008.1:14312577-14327316 GCA_027563825.1 Erythroxylum mucronatum | reverse complement strand
GGGTAGTTGTCTCCGTCCAGTTTAAGCCCAATTGTCAGGTTGTCTGAATTGGATTGGCTTGGTTGATTACTGAGACTGTTTCTCAACAAGTTTGAAATCTAGATTGTTATGTCATCAGGAACTGTTTGGTTTGTAGGACCCGTTTGATTGTTTTGGTTGGTTTGATTACTGGAAGAGCCCTCTGACATTGTTTCTAGTTTGTAGGTTTCGAAGGAAGGGGTTTGGAAAGAAAACAGTGTATGGCTTCAAATTGGTAAGGATATGGTAGATGGTGAGCAATTGAACAATAGGTCCAAGACCATAACTCTGCTCTGATACCATCTTACGATGGTAATAGTCTGAAAAGGCTGGAAATCATTTCCATTTTTTATATTTCAATCACTGCTTACAGTCACTACTCTTATAGTATTACGTCTCCTCTAACTATGGTAATAATCGTACAATAATTACATTTAATTGTGGAAGTATTCTCTGCTGATTTAACTCCTAATTTGCAGTGATTTGGTTTGACTGTGGAAGCTTCTAACAGAACATCATACTATGAATTAATCTATAAGAAGAAAAAGCACTAGTTTGATGAGGAATGTTGATAGTGATTAGGTTAGTTATATTGATGATGAAAGAAGTACTTTTGGCCTTTTTTTAATAGTTATTTACTTGGCATTCAAACAACCAAGAAGTTGTTGCTCAATCCTCTCCTAAAGTTAGTATATTATAGCTATTAGTTTCAAATCAATGCATATGATTAAGGAAGTTGTTAACTGATCTTGGAATGAAACAAGAGGGTGGTACTTCTATTAACATTGAAAATGGGTTAATTATAACTATTGCAAAAAATTATGTTCAACATGGGAGAACCAGACATATTACAGTTAAGTTTCATGTTATTAGAGAAGTTGAAAAGGAGGTGAACTAAAACTTAAGCATTGTTCTTAAAAGGAGCAAGTGGGTCATAATGATTAGAGGTTGAGCTAGAGGTAAATTCATTTATATGAAGTACAAACTTAGTATTTTTAAGAAATACATGAAGAAAGTGTGTTACTGATGCATTTCTATGAAACATAAAAGTCGTCATTACATTAAGTTCACTTCAACTTGGTTTTTTGATAAATTCCAAATAAGAACACGGGCACAGACACACTTGTGTCCTAGACCGTGTTAGGCATTTATTGAAGCTTCATCTGAAGATTTGACGATGCAGATTATTGAATAGCAGAAGATTGGAAGATATCAGACTCCTCAGTAGCAGACTCTTTGGCACTAGACGATTCTACTTTTTAATCATTCTACTCAACGGTACAAGTTGGTCGGAAGAAAGCAAACAGTTCAACGATGGCTCGGTCTTGTGAGCTTTCCCCTATTAAAATTGGAGTCCTTAGTACTATCTAACTCTTTTTGGGTCTTTTTGTAAAAGAGTACTCTTTTATAATAGAACTTGTTTGTTAGCTTTTGGTTATCAAAAGGAAGTTGTTTAGGGTTTTATCCCTTCCAAGCTTTCTAAAATCAAGTAAAAGAAGGAACTATAAATCTAGACCTTTAGTTAAGATCAATCCTATAATATAAAGATTTGAATAGGCGAAGGTACTCGAGCAAGCGAGAAAGGTGGTTGGCATTGTCACTGGTCTTTTTTGTTCCTTTCCTTTTGGTCTCACTTGGGACGATCTCATTTTAATCACTCTTGCGCGCATGTTAAGCATTCATTTTGCGCATTATTCTATCTTTCTAGACCATTCGTTTGAGTTTTGAGCGGATCGTCATGTGTTCTATGGCCGATTAGTTAGATGGGACGGGGGAATCAAGCTTTTCAAATTGGATATCCCTGACTCCTTAAAAAAATGCCCCGTACTAGTCTTCTGCGAAAGCTGGAATCCTTGGTGAAGTCAGCTGATGATTCTTCTTTTATAAAACGAAGTTCCCAAGGCTACGCCTCTTTTGTTTTGCAAGGTAGGTAAAAGATCTTGCTTTTAACCCTCCTTCAAGGGGGCTATAGTTTAATCGTTAGATGAATGTCCCGATATTGACAATGTTTCATGGGCAGAGCTGTCATCTCTATCTGAACAAACAAATCTCCTTTCCTTGCATTGCCCGGCATAAATCGTATGGTATACTTTAGGTGGATATAGCACTATTAAGTCATGCATTTAGCAACTTTGGACCACAAAGTTGATAGATGAATTGAAACTCTACTGACCACCAATGAGATAAATCTCGGTGGTTCTGACCTAACCCTCTAGCCTAAAAGGATTAAGACAAAGAAAGGGGGAATCTCCTACTTACTTAGGCTACAAGTAGTCTACATCATAGACCAAGCAAATCCTTGAAGAAAAAAAATGTGTTAAGGAAGATGTAAGGTGTTGCATATGAGGATGAACGGGAAAGGAAGGGCAGAAGACCTGCTGAGGGATTCCAGCTTAATAGCTCCAAAAGGAGAATTGGGATTCTAAGGTTCCCCAACTATATAGCACGGACAGGGGCGGATCCAGGAAGTTTTTTCAGTGGAGGCAAACAAAATTTTCAGTGAGGACAAAGCTTCAAAATAAAATTTTGTGGGGGCAAAAACTTAAAAAAATTACATGGAAATTTTAGAAAAAATTTTTGGGGCAGTGGGGGCACCCTGTATCCGCCACTGAGCACGGACACGGCAAAGTGAAAATGGAGCCGTGTTCGTATGTCGGACACGTGTCCGTGTCGGACACCCATTGACATACGCTGGACATAGGTCGGACACGTTTGGAGACCGCCCAGACGTTGCTTAATAGAATATATGCTCTATAGAATATATGTTCCCTGTTTTTTTGGAGGGGCTTATAAAGTATCAAATATGTATAAACTATCAAGATGTTGGAAGTCTTGAAATACATCAATCAATATATATTATATTATGAATTCTGAATTTTTTTCTTAATTTTAAATTTTATAATATATATATATATATATGCCGTGTCCGTGTCCACCAAATTTATAAGTTGGTGTGTCCTTGCGTCTGTGTCCATGTCGTGCCCTGTGTCTGTGTCCGTGTCTGTGCTTCTTAATTCCCCACCAGGAGCAAACCATATTCATACTTTCTTCCAAACCTCCAACCAAATGCTATCGCTGACGTTCTTCGTCCTCTAGCCGCCTGATAGGCCAATAAAATCCTTTCATCCACAACATCTAACTGAGCTAACCTGTTTTAGCCTCCCAGATCCACTCATTGCCTTAAGCACCTAGGAAAGCATATTACGTGCGCTTCTTTCGATGAGTTGATTTACCTACTTACAATGTAATAAGAAAAAGTGCAATAAAATGAAATAGAAATCACTCTCCCTCATAGCGCTATTATTCTTTCCTACCCTTGAAAGATATAGATTTATATTACCAAATAGCTTGATCGGTTGAATGATACGCCTATATTGATCCTGGCATAAACCATGCCTAGATACCCAAAAATAAGTTTTCCTGCAAAAGTCGAAATGATATGACTTATGATGTCGGAACCAGGCAGAATGGAAATATACACCTCTGGATGACCGAAGAATCAAAAGAGATGCTGGTATAATATGGGGTCTCCCCCTCCAGCGGGGGTCAAAAATAGTTATATTAAAGTTTCGATTGGTTAATAACATGATAATTGCCCCTGCCAGTACCCGAAGTGATAATAAAAGTAAGAGAGCTGTCACTAGAACAGACCACAACTCCATCTTATGACATGGTCTTTGAGTTGACCGTGTATGATACTGTGTACTCTCTTCATACTTTCAGAGAAAAATACTCTTTATAACATAACCATGCGTCAAGTCGTATTTGCTAAGCATGTCCAAGATTTAATGCTAGTGTAGCAAGCCTTCGCATAACTTCATGCTTTCAGAGAAGAGCTCGTCTTAATACACGACTGTGTTCCTAATTGAGTTAGAATCAAATATGACGTTAATTGAGTTTCTAATATTGTAATAATTAGTTTATCTTATTCTGCTTCAAATTTTCATATCTTTTTATTTATAATTTTTGGAATGTTTTCACATTATGATATGTATTTAATTATCTTCTGAATATACTATTTTGAATACAACGAAAAAGTAAGAAGCAATTCTGCTCTTCCTTATTCATCTTTATTTTTGCAATTGCAGCGAGAGTTTGAGCGAATAATGCACAAATGTTTTGACAAACCATCCTCATCCAGCACAGGCCCTGATGTTCCTTCACTATGGAATAGCCTTTTTTTTTTAATTAACGGGAAGCAAAATACGCTATATATACAAAATAGGTCCGGGGCCACTGCTCCCCAATAAATCCTCTAAGAGGAGACGTTGGCACCCTAGGAGTGCATCAGGAATAAAAGTAACACCAAAATCAGAAAAATCCACCTATGTGGCAAGCCAGTCGACACAAGTCTTACTCTCTTGATAGATATGACGATGAACATCCAATTCCTTGTGAGAAGGTCATGAATGCCTTGAATTACGGGGTTGAGCACCATAGAATAGCCTTTATTAGAACTGCAGGCGTCATTTGTTCTTGTTAACAAGTGGAAATTGATAGGCATTCGTCGTCAGAGTCCAACCAGAGTCTCCAGTTTGTCTCTGCCAAAGGCAAGTGGAAGTTTTCGGGAGCTACCAAATGAGGCTGTGATGAGATTGATCGGGCCCATGGTACCAGACCACTGATTGCATCATCCTATAGCTGTTGTGTTTCTACTTGTATCATTATGTATAAACGTTAAAATGGAAATTTCATTATTTTTGATAAAAATTTTCTTAGAATTCCTTTAGGATCTAGAGAAGGAAAACCATGCGCGACAACCATTCTGATCAAGTGAAATTTGGAATGAATAGTTAATGAAAATAGGATCAGTTCAACTCAAACTTGATACATTCTCTTTTGGTCTTAATAACTCATCATTGTTGGGTAAAAGAGCAAAACTTCGTTCCACGGTGAATTCTACAATGCCAACAATTAACAAGATGATCCACATGAATTTTCTGGTAGAGGATGCGACTACCTTGTTTACGTTTCAAAAGGAAGATGTTGGATATAGGTGAACCACAGCATGATTACGAAGACCGAAAGAAAGAAAACTCGAACAAAGGGGGTTATCAATCACTAACAGCATACCAACAGAAGGTGGCCGCTGTAAAAGACTTGCTGATCTGAAAGCAAATGAGAGATGTACAAAGACAATATCTTCATACACGGTTATGTTTGACAATGTTTAACTTCAGATGTATTATCTGGGTTCATCTCCTTGCAGGGTTTCCACTACGAGTTGGTATCTCGTATCCACTTCCAGTTCCAGCACGTGTAGGCGGTGTTGCAGACCCATATGGCACACTGTTTGCAGGGGCCACTTGGCCATGCGATCCAGTTGGCCCTCTTGACATTGCATCATGACTGGGCGCTCTTTGCACCTCATAACCTGGTCCTCTTTGAGCAAGGTAGTTCTGCCCTCTGTGAATGTCATAACCATGCATTCTCTGTGGATCATAGCCAGGCATTCTCTGCGCATCATAGACAGGTCCTCCATAGCTTGGTCCTCTTTGAGCATCTTGACTAAGTCCTCTTGGTGCATTATAACCCGATCCTTTTGGTGCGTCATAAACTGGACCTTTTGTGGGTGCAGTACTCGATTGAGCTCCAACATAAGCTGAAGTGCTGTTAACAGCACTGACACTAGTAGCTGCTGTAACATTTCTAGAAGCAGCAGCAGGGTTTGCAGGAATGGTGGCATGCACCTGTTACACAAGAGTCCAAAACTACTGATGAGTCTCTTTCAATTGCAAGAGCATCAAGAAATGTGATTCTTTAAGGCACATCACATGCTTACAATACTTCCTGAAATACAGTCAAATGAGACCAAAAAACTGGAGCTAGAATACATACTGTAGAATGATTTCAATGCACAAGGAAGATTACCAGATGAAACATGAATGCCTAACATAACATAGTAAGTTTACCATTGAGAACTGCTAATCAACAAAATAGAATATGTCCGATGTACAACTCCATTTGACCAAATTCACAGTAGGAAGTACATAACCACATTTGGGTTCCTTATTTCTCTTCCGAAAAGAGTGCACTATCTGCCTAGAACTAAGCTTACTTAAGAGTTAAGACGGAACCTCCATTCCCAAGAAAAGCATAATCAAGATAACAAATCAGGATACTTCCCAACTTTGACATTTTGTAGAGTATCCTTTCCTAAAATCCATCCAGGGCAAAACCAACCCAGGCTGGTGATTAGCATCTGATAAAATTTAAGATGACTTTTAAGCAATTATTAGAAATATGGACATCCATTTGAGGACCAATATGCATATGTCCCTCCTATCTTTCAATCTTAAAAACAGGACTTAAAAGTAGATTCAGGATCATTGTACAATTAAGACAATTAACCGAGCCTCAGAGAAAATAAATGCCAATAGCTCTCCAGATGAAATCAAAATTCTGAAAGCACAACTATTCTAAGTTTGTAGAAGACATTTTCCTTTTCTTGCCCAAACTCAAAAGGACAAAAAGAGAGATATACATGAGCCCCTGAAGTTCGCTGAGTGTTTTATGAAATGGTAGAATAAAGATCAGAGTCAAGAAGCCAATTATTTTTATTCGTAATATTGGCATGCAGCAATAGTGTAAAGTACCTTATCAAATGCAAACAAAAAAAATATCAATGGAAGAATTTTCTACAAGCATGCATATCAAATATTTAATGAGGTTAGCCATATTCACTTTTGAAGAATAAAACCAATGGGGCTAGGATATCAAAGATGAAAGTAAAACAAATCCATATTTGGAAGTTTGGCCCACCTGGCTTTGAGAAGTACCATAACTATCCTCATACAGATTTTGTCCCACAGGACGCCCAGTAACCTCATTCTCATTATTGCCCGAGGCAGCACCATAAGGTCCACCTGGAAATGAACGTAGAAGATGGACCTCAAAATCTGATGGAGGAAAAGAAGCAAAGGCGTAAGAAATTACCAGTTCTGATATCAACATTAGAAGTATTAGTCAATTCTGAACGCAGCTTTTCCACTTCCCTAGCCATCGCCATATAGTTCTTCTCCATCGCCTGAAGTTGCTCAAGATGGTCATTAAATAACTTCTTCTCGTAGTCATATGAAATCCTGCATTGTTAAATGAATAAAAAGGCAGCAGATATGTGATACAGTGTAACAAAAATGCATAAAGAAAAGCAAATAAAGAAAATATTTTGATAGGAATAGCAAATACAAACGCACTGTTGATATATAGTGTAGAAATAAACTTATGTGAAGAAATAAGCACGAAAGAATTTAGTATAAGGATTCCAAAATCCATTTTCAAGAACATTGTTCAGGTTAATTGTTACAGTGAGAAAATCTGTAAAGCATCGAGTAGAAAAGAAATTATCCAAAATCAACAATTAGAAAAGGTACCTGCATTGCTGATATTCTTGTCTGAGACCATCAAGCTCTGACATCAGAGCAGGAATCTGCTGCACATCTGCATGGGCTCGGTGAAGATCTTGAGTCAACTGATGCATTTTAGTCATAAGCTCCTGTCTTGCCGCAACCAAGTTGTCAGCATCTGTCCGTGCTTGTTGCAATTCCAACCTTACAGGTTCAGCATCTTTCAATTCAGCTTCCATCTTGGCAATCTTATCCATAAGGCCCCTCATTTGTTTTTCTCTTTCAGACTTTATAAGTCCTATATGAGCATGTAATATCTGCAACTCATGCTTTGCTGCAGCCAATTCCTGTCTCAATGTTCCGTGGGTAGTAGCGAGTCTCTGGTTCTCTGTTGCAATTCTTTGCATCTCCACATGTTGTGCAGCCAACTTCTGTTCCATAACCTCTGGGTGAGATAACATCTCAAAAGGAGGAAAGGGACCAGGTGGATGGTGTACTCCTGGACCGAAAGTATCGGGATGTACTATACCAGTTCCTGGAGGTGGTCGTCTCAAATGAGGAGGCTGCATACGACCTTTACTTCCCATTTATGGTAGCTAATTTTATCCTGTAGAGCAGAACAAATTGATCAGTGTAAGAAGATATATAAATAAATAATCCTCAGAAGGAAACTACTAATTGGAACAACATAGATCCTCAACTATGTTCACCTAATTGAGACAAGACAAGTCAAGAAAATAACAACTCTAATTTCTGCTCCAATAGTTCCAATATCTTCAAGCAACACGCCAACCCAACCAAGAAAAGCCAAAAAAACTGAAAAAGGGAAACCTTAAAAATAATCAAGGAAATTACTTTCCATGTTAATGAATAAGATAATTACATTTAGCTGACAAGAATGTAAATTACTGATATACAGGTCTAAAGGACCAGTTAAGGGACATATTTAATCACGGTGAACTCATCACATAAGCAAGTTCACTAGCCTCAAAAATTTCAAAATAAATAAAATCGTAAGAGAACATTAACAATAGAGCCCCCGCATATATCCACGGATTGTCGCATGCGATTCCCATATTAAACAGTACATAAATCTTGTGAGCAAAAATAGGTATCATCAAAGGCGGACTGAAAAAATAATCAAGAAAAGTAAAACTGAAACAAATTCCTTTTTGAAAATTGTGGATTGGGAAAGTCAGCAACTTTATATGTTCGGCCCATTAAACCTAGAGCTGAACTAAATGTAAATCAATTGATTAAGGGATGAATGCCAAAGAGGAGGAAGGCAGGAGCCGGCCGTTTTGGTGCTAACCTCAACGAAGGTGGCGACGGAGCAGACAGCAAAGAACGGCGAACGGACAGGGGAGGATAGAAAGAAATCGGAAGAAAGTGGGTGCTCAGGATAACCGTCAGAGAGTTAGCTGCCTCCCTTAGCTTAGATTATATGACATTAGGAGACCCTACGTCGCCGTTTTTTCAGTCTATGTTTTTTTTTTTTGCTTGCTGTTTTCTTTTTTATTTAGCGGTAAAGTTTAAAACTTTATAGAGTTTTTTTAAAATATATAATATAATCATACCGTAATAAAATCTAAAAGAAAATAAAATATTATATCGTGATTTTAATTGTAAAAGATAAAGAGATGGTCAAATTTCAGTTGTAATTATAAGAATTACTAGAATGGTAAATTTCTTTAAACTTGAATTTAAAGAAATTTAGTATATAAAGTTATAAACACATAAAAATTAAATTCTTTAACAATTCTAAGCAATAATTCAAGCATAGAATTCATCAAAGATCGTTTATGACACAATTGATTCAACATTTTCGAAAACCCTAAGATTCACGCTATTAATAAAAGAAAGAAATATTAACCTTGATTCATTCTCATGTATCTCTTCTTGTTCGCGAATTCCTTCTTTACGCAAAAATTTATCCACTTTTGCCCTCTTACTTTTCTTCTTTTTATCAATGGTGCCAGAACGTCGATTCTTTAATATCGTTTAATGTAACTTCTACATAAGGGAGAGGGAAAAGGTTATTGTTAATTAACCCTAATGATTCTAATTATCTTTAACAAGCCCAATAATCATTATTTTGGAGTCCACCTTTATATTAGAATCTATTAAAGTAATATGGGCCACGCTAATTATTAAAATTAATCTAACAATCTTTCACTTGGCTCATGTTACAACTTGATGATCCAACAATACAAATGTGTACCATATATTGAATCTGTCAATCTATAAAACTTAAATGAATTGAAATAATAGGATCATGGCGGTCACAAATCATCTAACGACATGATCTCTTCCAAGTATTGCACAATCATCTCAACTTAAAATAATTGTAATTGGGAAACTTTGTAATTTTCAACTTTTTCTCAAAACATAATCTGTCATCAAAATAAAACAATGTGTGTAATATGACAACTAACAATTAAGCAAAAACATAACATTAATTGAATTCATAAGTGTCAAAACGATAATAGCAAATATCCAAACGTATGTACATACATAACAAGATCTTATGCTAACAAGGACTTATATATAATGTCCATCCTTTCAACATGACCAGTAAACGTTTTAGGCGGTAATCCTTTAGTTAACAGATCCACTACCATCATATCATTTCCAATATGCTCACTTGACACTTCATATTTTTGTACTTCTTCTTTGACTGACAAGTATTTCAAATCCATGTGTTTAGCACCCTTAGAATACTTGTCATTTTTGGAGAAGAAGACAATTGCAAAATTATCATAATAAATTCTTAACAGTCTAGGTATACTGTCGATGATACCTAGATTTAAGACAAAGTTCCACAACTACAATGCTTAAATAGTGGCCTCAAAGCATGCCACAAATTCTGCCTCTATAGTGGAAAGCAATGACAAACTGCTTTACACTCTTTCAAGAAATTGCCCCTCCTGGTAGTTTGCATAAATAACCAAAGGTAGATTTCTTTGAGTTTACACAACTAGCGTAGTCTAAATCTGAATAACGGATCACTTCTAAGTGATCTGATTTCCTCTATGTGAGCATGTAATCCTTGGTGCCTTGTAAATACCTAAGAACTTTTTTATAGCTTTCCAGTGGTCCAATCTAGGATTACTTTGACATCAACCTAACGTTTCAACAATAAGACTGATATCTTACCGAGTATAAGTCTGAATATACAGCAGACTCCCAACTACAGATGCATAGGGAATAGATTATATTTCCTTTCACTCCAAATCATTTTTAGGACATTGCATTTCACTAAATTTATCCCCTTTCTAAATTGAAACTAACCCTGCTAAGCATTTTTCCATCTTGAATCTCTCTAATACTTTACTAATATATCCTTTCTGAGATAACCCTAACAATCCTTGTGTTTTGTCACAAAATATTTATATTCCAATCACATAGGATGCCTCACCTATATCTTTCCTTTCAAAGTCATTAGAAACAAATTTCTTTACATTATGTAACAAGCCCAAATCATTAACAGCTAAAAGAATATTGTCAACATATAGTACCAAAATAATGAACTTGTTCCCACTGAACTTTATATAGATACACCTATCAATAGTGTTTTCTATAAAACCATAAGAGGTAATAGTATCATTAAACTTAAGATACCATTGTCGGGAAGCTTGTTTCAAAACATATATTGACTTCTTTAATTTTCACACCATATTTTTCTTTTTTATAGTCACAAAACCTTTTGGTTGGTCCATATAAACTTCTTATTCTAAGTCACCTTTCAGAAAAGCGATCTTTACATCCATTTGGTGAAGCTCTAAATCATAATGAGCTACCAATATCATAACAATTCTTAAAGAGTCCTTCTTTGAAACTGGAGAGAAGGTTACTCTAAAGTTAATGCCATTTTTTTTTGTATAACCTTTGGCTATAAGTCTAGCTTTGTACCTTTCAATATTACCTTTTGAGTCCCTTTTGGTCTTAAAGACCCATTTATAGCCCATTTTCTTTGAACTTTCAGGTAACTCAACTAGTTCCCAAACTTGATTATCATCCATATATTTTAACTCTTCTTTCATAGCATTGATCCAATTTTCATAATTATTACATTTCATGGCTTCTTTAAATGAGACTAGATCTTTATCAATGCTCAAGTCACACTCATGCTCAAGCGAATACACCACATAGTCATCTGATATAGTTGGTCTTTTCTCTTTTATAAAACTTCTCAATACTATTTCTTGTGGTATCACTTAATCATTTGTGACTTGCACAATACTTACTGGTTCATTATTGGCATTCTCTTCTTTTGGGTTTGGAATATTAACTTATTGTTATAATATGTTGCGTGACTGTGATACAACAAGAGGAATAACAATTTAAGAAGAGACACTAGGTGAAGGATTTTCCACTTGAATCTCTTAAATATCCACCTTTTCTGGTTGCCTACTCCCACTAGTTTGTCCATTTTCAATGAGCCTAGCATTACCAGACTCAACTATTCTTATACTACGGTTAGAATAATAAAATATGCACCTATTAGACTTTTCTAAATAACCGATGAAGTAATCACTAATGGTTATTGCATTAAGCTTCCTTTCATGAGGATTATAAATCCTTATTTTGGCTGGGCAACCCCAAATATGTAGGTTCCTCAAGCTAGGTTTCCTTCCTGTCCATAATTCTTAAGGTGTTATAGGAATCACTTTACTATGAACCCTATTAAGTAAATATGTAGCTGTCTTTAATGCATACATCCATAAAGATAAAGGTACATTCGTAAAACTTAACATACTCCTAACCATATACATAAGAGCGCGATTTCGCCTTTCAGTTACCCCATTTTATTGTGGTGTATTAGGCATTATATACTGTGCACAAATGCCCCAACTTTGAAGAAATTTTGCAAATAGACCTGGACACTATCTATTCTCATCATATTTTTCACAATATTCACCACCTTTATCAGATCTTAAGATTTTCACTTTTTTATCTAACTGCCTTTCTACCTTATTAATGAACATCTCAAGAATGTCCACTGATTGAGACTTTTCATGCAGTAAATAGAGATAACAATAGCATGAATAGTGTAACATCCCGTTCCCACACTAAGGGATTAGAACCTTAGATTTCTGTAATTGAGAAATAGCAAAGAGAGATTAGAAAAATGTATTTCATGCTCATGTATAATGTTAGCATATGCACCTGTGAATTTGACTATTACACACATTATAATGAATTGTTTAGGCACTCATTTGACATTATCTGAGTAGAAATGATTGTTTTAATGAGATTATAATGTAAATTATGAATTATGTGTCTTAAAAGTTGAGTTGGAGTGTATAAGTGGTGAATTAGAAATATTGGTGAAATATGAGAATTTTTAAAAATTTATGGTATTTTTGGACTAGGAAAGATGCCAAGTAGCAAAACAATTGACAAACAGTAGTAGAAATAAGAGTCTATTGGTAATGGAAATTTTTATAAGTGACATTAAGATTTAATGAAAAGTGTCATTGAAAATTTGGAGACAGTTGAATTAGAAATTGAGAGATTAATGGACTGATTTTTAAGAGTCATGTGTTGGCTTAAGTAAAAATGCAAGTAGCGTATTTCTTTATATGGTAAGTGTCATGACAAGTGCCATGACACCCACCAAGCTTTTAAACACATGTTATTTACGTTTGAAAGACCATCTTTGCTTTATCTTTCACGTTTATGCTCTCTCTTCAATTTTGTTCTTCATCTTCTTTATTTGTCTTCATCCCTGAAACTCACTTCTCACCCATCCACGTTGAAGCATGCTTTCACCTTTCATTTGCTACTACTGTTTCGTTGTCTTCTTCATTTCTTACTAAAGACCCTACCCTATCACCCTTGAATGATGATTCACGAGTGAGAGAAGAAAGTTAAGGTTAAAAGAAAATGTGAAGAGTTTGAAGATCTTGAAGCTTAAACAAGTAAGTCTTAAGCACTACTCTTCTTTATTTGTTGAATGTAACAATTAAATACTTATAAAATGGTGATAAGTGCTAAAACGTGAATGAGAAAACTTGGGTATGTTCATCTCTTGCTTTTACACATATGATGATGATCAATAGGTCATAAGTCATTGTTGTGATGATCTGAGTTATAATGATCGTTAAAGATGGTGTAAAAAGAGTGCAGAAAAATTTGATAGGTAAAAGGGTGTTTATGTTCTGTTTTTACTGTTGATATACGTGAATCTCTTTAGGTGTTTAGAAATGAACTGAAATGAGTATAGAGTTAAGGAAAAAGGATTAGGTGAGGTCGCGATATAGAGAGGATTAAAATGATAAGTTTAAGATGAAGTAAAGGTGTTAATGGAGATGAAAAGAATGCAGAAAAGATGAAAAAGTGCAGCAATGAAGAAATGCAGAAAATGATGAATATGTGTAAATGATGTCCTGTTTTGGATGTATGTATTTAATCATATATTTTGATTTGTTTGTGATCAAGTTGAGCTGAAATGGAAGAGCAAATAAGTTAGAAGTGATGGATTTAGTAAAAGAGTTGAAGAAGAGATGAAAAAAGTCTCTAGTTTGTCAATTTGGAGAAGAAACTAGGCAGTGCATGATCATGACATTGGCGATGCATCTCACAATGCATGATTGTGCACAAACACTATCGTGACATTGCGCTATTGACTAGGATTGCACGATCGTGACAATGAAGGCTTACCGAAAAGTGACAGTTTCAAACATCCTTCATTCTTTTAGCTATAACTTCTTCTCCTGACCTTGAAATGATGTGAAATTTGAACCAAAAACTCCTCACATGTTGGACCCCGAACCTTTCTTGGAAGCTAGAACTGTTAAGTGAATTATTGGCAATTATTCATGTGTAAAGAAAGGATGAATTCATGATATTGAATTCAAATGGAAAATATGGTTTAGATACAAGATGGATTTCATGTGATATGTTGAAAGTTAAAAAGTAGGAAATTTCAAGTGAAATATGTTCATTGAGTATGCTTCGGTGTTTTAGCCATAACTTGACCTCTAGTTATCCAAATGAGATGATTCTTAATATGGATTAAGCTAGAAAGATAAGGCTACAAATTGTTGGAAGAAATCGAGTTTCAATTCAGTATCTAAGAATGTCAATTTTTGGATGAAAGTCAAGCGCAGGATAATGTTTTAGTATGAGAACAGTCCAAATATGTTTGGTGTATAACTTTGGGACTATGGAACCAAATCAAGTGATTTTGGATGTCATTAGAAAATTTAGATAACGAGGAACAATTTTCTAGAAGGAAGTGCAAGCAAATTCCTTCAATTACATGATTAGAAAAGGTCTTGATTTTAGGAAGAAGCTAAGCATGATTTAAATGAATTTTGAGGTATTGATAGATTAATTATTCTATTTTTGTGGAATTAATTAGCATGTT
>JAOSBP010000008.1:14296220-14308757 GCA_027563825.1 Erythroxylum mucronatum | reverse complement strand
CAGTCTAGTGGGAGTTGACACTTTGACCATACTTTGAACCAAGTGGGGGTATAGATGGTGAAAGGACGAATTGCATGACAATATGTGTATAGAAGGGTTTGTAGCCAAACCACTAAATTTTTAGTCAATTAGGGGTTATGACGTGTTGGTAGATACCGCTCTTGACTTACTTGAATTAAATGTTAATTCAAGTGACCAACATAACCGGGAACCTAATGGGTCACATACATAAGAGATCTGAAGGATAAGTAAAATGGTCTTGAACAATGATTCAAGATATGAGAGAGTGTTTCGGGATTGTATTGCAATCTGATCATGGTAGAAAATGTTGTATGAAATGGATTAGAAATAAGTGTTGTTGGCTGTCAATTCAGTCATTAACTTCTCAAACCTTCCATTAATGCATGTTATTCATGGTCATTAACTTCCCATAACTTCCATTAATGCATGTTATTCGTGACCATTAACTTCCCAATAATGATGGAGTTATGGGAGGCCAAAGAGGGAAGAAAATAATCATCATTTTCGTGCATCTTGTGTAAGGCACAAGAAAAAGAAAAATAGAAAGAAAGGTCATTTCTAACACACACATTCTTTTCCTCTCTAACTCTCACAAGAGTTCTTGTCTTTGCTAGCACAAAGAAAGAATTCTAGCCATCTCCTAATAAAGTTTCATCCTTCTAACTTCATGTGAACTTTCATTAGAGATGTTCTATGTTGATCATTGTGGTTTACAATAACCCAACACGGAGAAGATTAAAGAACGAAGGAGATCATCCGAAAGGTATGTAAACATCTTACATTTCATGTTTTTGTTTTCTATATCTATATGCATAAGTAGATCTGATTTTTGAGGTTCTGCTTTATTTTTCATTGCATATATTTGATATATATTATGTATGAGATGCATAACTAGAACCTTACAGTAGTCTCATAGCCATCTTGTGCCTTGTTAGATGTAGAATACATGACATGTGAAAATTGTTTTCATGGTTGTGACAGCTTAGAGTCCTGTAATGTTTTGTTTGCAATTAATTATAGAAATTTTTTCGTAATTTTCTTTCACCAATATGTTCATAAGTGTATTTGAATGATTCAGTATGATTGAAAATATTTTTAATGTAACTAAAATATTTAATTTCGAATTTACAAGAACATGAATGAAATATGTCTTTCCATTGGGCATGTGAAGTCTATTGGGTAAACTGATGAGGTTGCACATGATGTTCGTAGAATTTGATTCTAAAAAAATTATGCGAACATATTTGGGATGTTTTTATGCTCAATGATTTTTTATAATTATTAAAAATGTTTTAATAATTTTATTAAATAATTTTCAGATCTAGACAATTTTTTCAAAAATTGTAGGATCCGTTTTGTTTGATGTTTTTGTATGTTTATATTTCGATTCCAAAACCTTAAAAATATTTTTATGTGATAAATAATTTGATGTTTAATGCATAATTAAATGATTTTGCTCGAAATTTGATTTCTAGAAAAATTTTAAAAGTCATATTTGTCGTTTTTGGTGTCTTATCGATGCTTTAGTGATCATAATTATTTTTGAGTGATTCCTAAATTATTTTGATCATCATGAAATGACCTAGAGATGCTTGGAATGATGATTTGATCATCATGAATTCCCTTAATACTTCTTCTACAGCATTCAAAACTTCAACTATAAAGTTTTTAATTATCTTTTATATATCTAGAATGCAAGTTTTTGTTACTTTCTTAAAGCCATTTTAAATATTTGTAGATGAAACATGTGTAGCTTTTGTTGTTGTCCTTCAATCCGTGAGACCAATAATAATTGACAAAGTAATAATTTTGTTCAAGCATTATCATCATACCTTCTAGATATAGGTGTAACATCACTTTCACTACTTTGAGAGAGTTGATGGTAAGAACAAGACCAAAAAATTTTAAGAGTATCACTATCATATTGAATTTCTCATGCTAACTTCTCATACTCATGAGAACATTATAAGTAGCTCCTATCATACTGATATTTTTTTCATCTTTGCTCGCATTTTGCTCAACTTTTACACCATCCATTTTGTGAAGGAGGAGTGGCACTAGTATTAGGTATGAGTTCCTTCATATTGAGTTATACATATATAATCAATCAAAAGGACTAGTTTTTGTATTCACCATGTTAAATAATGAGATCAAATGAGGGTTGACTTTTAAAGGATCATTCTCACTTTCACCTTTCGCTATCACCTTCTCCTTCTTTGGAAAATCTTGAAAGACGGAGCTCGTTGTACATAAAGCATCTTATGCTCTTCATTGAAACTTTATCAACCTTGTTTAGGCTATCTATGTGGCTTAGACTTCCCTTTGTAATCTTGCTGCTTTTGAATAAATGTGTATTCTTTTTTCTTCTTCCATCAATTTTTTCTTAATAATTATTTCCTTTCAATGTTTGAGAAAGGGAAAAGACTTTGGTCTCTTTAGGTACTCATAATCCTACTAGAGCATCAACTATCGTAATTCTTTGACACCATCATTGACATTTGTATAGTTGTAACTCCATTTACACTCATGATTATAACTTAGACATGTTTAAGAGTTTGTCTTTCTCAAACTTGTTCTCAATATCCAATATTAACAAAATAAATTGCTTCATATGTTTCCTCATCTCAATATCCAATATTAACAAAATAAATTGCTTCATATGTTTCCTCATCAACTCGTATTTCATCCGCTTCAGGGCACCTTTAGCAAGCTAAAAAGCATTATTTGGAAGGAATCGATCATTTAACCCCTTCGTCATGTTCTCCTATACGTTTATAGGAGAAAGTTAAACAATGATTTCGATAGAGGTTCTATTCTGCACCAAAGTTTAGTATCACTATCTAGGTACATTATATTGATGTTAACTTTCTCTACTTGAGGTACCTTGACAGTAACAAAGTATTGCATTATATCGTACAAAATTTTTTCCATCTTTATAGCATTTCAAATTCTCTCTAAAAATTTTAGTTCTTTTAGGTGAAGAAAAGTGTTTTCAGCTTACCCAATATCTTGATTTATAACAATCCATTTGAAGAATATAATCTCGAAGTTAACATCCTTTTATTTTTTTCATCAAGTTCACCACTTGATTTTTTTAAGGCTTGGATTTGCCTCTCCAAATTTTAAATTGAGATGGGTAACAAGTTCCTATTCACTCGTAGGTATATGTTTGATGAGCGTCTCCACTTAAGTAATTCATTTAGGTTATCGCCTCTTGTCACCGGAATACCATCAATGACTGTAATTCTAGTGATGTAAATTTTGTAACAAGCTACACTAAAGTCTCCACTTGACGATTGAGTTCATACAACTTAACTCATAGTTATAGAATCCCTTATGTTTATAAGTGTTTCTTGTAAATGATTAAGGAAATAAGTATGTTCATCTTTAAAATAAACTATGAAACAAAATAGAAAGGATTTACCTAAGATATAACAAAATTATCAATCTTTACTAATTCTTACAATAATTACAAACAATGACTCTAGCTTTATATGTTAAAAGTACGCTTAAATGAGATATTTATAAGCATTTGGAGACTTTATAGTCAAGAATACGAGAAAGTGAGCAAAATCACTAAATATAGTAATTTAGTTGGTGGTTGATAATCTTAAATACTTAGCAGTACTTTAATTGGTGGCTCATCCAACCACTAAGTCTATTACTAAGTAAGGAAATAGCATAAAAATAGAGATTTGACACAGTGCCCCTCTTTGATGTTCTTTGTCACGTCCTCTTACATTTTATTTGTATCAAACCACTATCTTTATCACATCACCATGATCTTCATTAAAAAAAATGGTTAATCAAATCTTCAACTAGTTTGTACATGATCTAACTTATGCATGACAAAATTTAATTCAACACATGGTCTACTCTTTGAGTATATTTACTGTTTGGTCTATCCAAACACACTCCTAACTAGTCTATCTATCCAAATTAAAATGATCCACACATTAATAATCATAATTAACTAAGATTTTAATCTCACATGATGTACTTACCGTAATTCATTTAATATACATTTTATGTTATAATCGTACTAATCCTTAACTAATGCTTTCAATGACTAACAAAATAGTCTTGTACTTGTAAAGGAGCTATAGTAAGAGCCTACTTCCCTTTGATTAGAGCACCATTGACGGTTAATTCAGTAGTCACATCATTATTAATTTATAATGATCCCGCTGATGTAATTGAAAAATTAGAAGTTGTTAAACTACTTATAATATCACTCATTATAGGTCCTATGGATGCTCACAGAGTTTCGGTGCTATTATGACATACTGTTCTATGTTCACAAATAGCAAAAGTGCTACATTAATTGATTAATAGATTTGAAATTTCCCTGAAGTGCCTATGAAATCTTTATTCTGTTATAATGATTTTGATAGAAGGGAAAAGCAAAGAAAAATAGTCGACAACTAGTTTATGGGAAGGAGGCTATAAGAGTGTTTTTTAAGGACATCCCGTAGCCTAGGAACTAAAGTACATAATCCATGCCATTGTCAGAACACAGACGCCCAGTGACGAGTCTTATTACCAACTGAACAAACTAATAACCCAACTCTCAGCCTTCCTCAAAATAAAATCGATGTGTTCAACTTATGTCATGACTTGAGGAACCTTGGCTAGTGATGCTTGTACTTTTTGCTCGTCAAATGACAAGTCAATCATTTTCCCACGCAAGAAATTCTCATAAGATGCTAGATCAAAATGACCATGTCCACACATTGCCATGAGAATGACTTTTTCTTCTCCTGTCTCTCTACAATGCAGGGCTTCCCTGATGGTAGCAGCAATTGCATGAGTTGGCTCTGGTGCAGGAATTATTCCTTCCGATCTAGCAAATTGTATTGCACCTGCAATACCATAACATCGTTAATCTTTACCACCACTCATAATACTATTTGTGCATGGTGTATTTACTTATCTGCGCTTGATTGTGGCTGCAGATTCCCTCTTCAAAAGTGATTTTGCAAGCCATACTAAAATCAAACTCATGTTAAGTTTAGAGAAGGAGATTATTACCTTGAAAACATTCGGTCTGTGGGATTGCAATTGCTTCCATGAAACCCAGCTCATAAACATGTGAAACCAATGGTGCCATACCATGGTAACGCAGTCCTCCTAAGTAAACAAAAACATATTGTTGAAGAACAAAAAAAGCTGAAATGACCGAATCTAAAAGCTAAATGCAATAACACCTTACCAGCATGAATAGGATCAGGAATGAAGTCATGCCCAAGTGTGTGCATCTTCATCAATGGAGTCATCCCTGCTGTATCACCATAATCATATGCATACACTCCTTTTGTTAGAGAAGGACATGCTGCAGGTTCAACAGCTCTTATGACAGGGCTAATCTTCCCATTGAGCTTCTCTCTAATGAATGGGAAACTTAGTCCTGCAAAATTTGATCCACCACCGGTACATCCTATGATAACATCAGGGGTTTCACCAATAGCTTCCATTTGTCTCAGACACTCCTCGCCTATAACTGTCTGGTGCATCAAAACATGATTGAGTACACTCCCTAAGCAATACTTGGTATCAGAATTTGCAGCTGCAATCTCCACAGCTTCTGAAATAGCTATTCCTAAACTTCCTGGACTAGATGGATTGATTTGAAGAATCTTACTGCCAGCCTCAGTAATGTTTGATGGGGATGGGTGCACCTTAGCACCCCATGTTTCCATCATTAACCTACGGTATGGTTTCTGGTCATATGAAGCACGAACCTGCCATACCTGTATAGTTAGAAAAGAGCGGTTTAGGATCGGCCCTTCAAAAGAGTGAACCAAATGCTGGAAGCTAGTAACAAGGCACCAGAAAACAACTGAAACTAAACAATCAGCAGGAGCTATGTGAAACTAATTGAATTTGATGCCTATGTTGTAGAAGTCACACGACATGATTGTGAAGACATTTTACTTTTGTAGCACCCTTAAGAAAAACATTCATCTTAATTAGAACATGTTTGCAATATATACAAATAATAAGAGACTATTATCACCGATTGAAGACCAATAGGATTTTATCCTACCAGAGAAACAGATGTATTCAGATTTCAGATCAATGACTTAGAAAAAGATTACCAATTTGTGACATTGTCTACTATGAAGCAAGTAAATCAACAACCAAATTAAACAAATCCCAAGCCCAATTCAATCGCTAGGCTAATGACGGACTTAAAAGTTCCCTACCTCACAGCCAAGATCAAATAAGCTGCAAGCAAAGGCGAGTGAACTTCCCCATTGACCAGCACCAGTTTCTGTCACAACATTCTTGACTCCTTCCTGAGCATTATAAAAAACTTGTGGAACTGCAGTGTTGGGTTTGTGTGATCCAGCTGGGCTGACACCTTCATACTTGTAGTAAATTCTGGCGGGTGTATTAAGAAGCTTCTCCAATCTTTTGGCTCTGAGTTATAGAAAAGATGTGAGAAACTTTTAGGAAGAGAAGCAAAATCCTCGATCACAATTATTTTTTTCTTTTCATTATCAGAACAAACCTGATCAAAGGAGTAGGGCGCCAGAGGCTGTAGATGTCAAGTACCTCTGGTGGAATATCAATGAACTTGTCGTTGGTGGCTTCCTGCTTGATCAATTCATAAGGAAAAAGAGGAGATAAATCTTCAGGTTTCACTGGTTCAAAAGTTTTGGGATGCAGCGGGGGAGGAGGTTTCACTGAAAGATCTGCAATAAGATTGTACCATTGACTTGGAATTTCAATTTCATTCAACCTAGCATTCAAACCTGCTCTTGCTCTAAATCCATTTGAAAGCCTTAAATGCGCTGGCTTTGCTTTCAATGCAAACCATCCAACACGTTCTGCACTTGACAAGAACTCAACAAAACATGAGTATGGAGATCAATCAAAATGGTATTAGGAAAAACAAAAACCACAAAAATGACTGCAGATTACACATATTTTCACTAGGATATGTTGAATATGATTCTAGCAAATAGAGTATACAAATATGATCAGCAGATTAATACCAGAATGCCATCCCCATGGAATTCACGTGCTAGCAATTCTTTTGACTTAAATTTGAAAGCACACAAGAGGGTTATTGGAGAAAACAAGCCTAACAACCTTGAAATGGAATGAGATGTCGAGCTGGCAAGTAATAAAAAATAGTAATATATAAATAGCTGTTCTTGTCCCGTCAATGAAGTGCAAGTGGTTATCAGAATAAGCTGGGGATTTCCCTTTTTAGTTAGGCTGGTTACTAGCTTAAAGTATCATGTGTTTTTGCTTCTTCTTCAACATAGTCGCAGGAAAACCAAGAAGGTCATTGATGTATCAGAAACACTTAGCAGGACATAATTCATATGTCAGATTGCTTGATCTGATTTCTCCTAAAGACCTCTTAATATATCATTATGCTTAATATATGCAGTAAATCCCATTTTACATGACAAGCACGAGCAAGCAAATTTACTATAATGGAAAATCAGATCATACCAGGGATTCATCGCTACTAAGATAAACGAAAACGAAAACATTTGCACAGAGGGCAAGCTTGAGCTTGAGGGAAATCCTGTAAATTATTCTTTACCAAGTTATTTTGATAGTGTAGATGACTCGATCCTCCTGAAACTTATATCCTCAATATTAGATCCTAAAAGTTCAAGCTTGTTACGAACACGTTCATTTTACTGTCAGACATTTTATTTTTGAAAACAGACGAGTCTATGGCACTTAAGCACATCGTCTGACTTTACCGAGTCCCTCAAGGATGCCATAACAGCGGCAACTCTACAAGGCAAAGATAAACCACACCACTGCTCGCCCATAGCTAAGACAGATCAAACTCAATCAACAAATGAAAGGAACAGTAAGGATCTCTACCTCTGATTTGGATGCTTGAAGGAGTGGAAACATGAACTGGCTTTGCCGGGAAAGAACACTTAGCTGCCATTTTTTTTGCTGGATTCTTTGAACTTGCATGTAGTGGAGGGTTCGATCCTTTCTAGTTTATACTGCGAAAGGACACTCTGCTTTTGTTTTCCGTGATCAGGGAAGATGGTAATGAGGCATGAAATTTATCGTACCAGCTTAGCAGCAGAATGGTGGGTTATTTAATCATGGATACAGTTTGAGAGCGGAGCAGAGAGCTTAAGAGCTGGTCTTGGAGTTTGAAAAGTCAACCTTGGTGACTCGGAAAGCTTTTGATATTCTTTACACTTCGCTGTCGAGTGTCCACGTGATTTGACGAAGAGAAAGAGAAGGAGAACACTTCCAAAGGACTTCATGGCTGAAGCTAGCTTCCCTATTGTTTTGGAAATCAGATCGGACCGATCAGTTTAATCGGTTCAATCGATTATTGATCAGTTATTCGATCCAATTTGTTCTTAAAAATTGGTCCTTAATTGAACTAGTAAGAATTGATCAAAACTAGTCAATTAATCGGTCGAACTGATTTGGTTCGACCCACTAGTTTAATAAATTTTTATTTTTTTATTTTTTAATATGTTTATATTATTTGATATATTTTTTATTTTTTAATATTACTAATATTATATATAATAAAATATAATTATTGCATAATTATAACGTCGCACCGGTTCGACCAGTCAAACCGGTAACCAGTAAAGCTTCCGGTTCAATGTCCGGTCTGAGTTTCAAAACCTTAAGCTTTACACATGAGATACGATTTATTTATCCCAAAAAAAGCATGATTTATTTATCCAAAAAAAGATTTATTTAGTTATATACTATTCTTTGCTTTGGAAAATGTACTTACTTTTACCGTGATTAAATGATATTAAAAATTAGAAGATAAAATGCTGATCGACAACCGTTTATAGAGTACGTTAAAAGCCTTTTCCTCCACAAAAATATGTACTTGCTAATTACTAACAATTTTATTTAAACAATATTTATAAATTTTAATATCTTCCGTTGGTTAATTATTTTTATGAATTGAAGTAAGTTGTGATTTTATGATTTTTTAATTAAAATTTTTAAAAAATTCCTTAGTATAGGCATTGTCACATATAACTGCTCTCGTAAACCTTATCCAATCTTATTCATTCACATAAATATGTGGCCATATCTTTCTTTGCCTGTAATGTTAAATTAGGAGGTACAGAGACAGCTCTATAAGACCACAAAGATGTACAATTGACGTGCCTAGGATTTTTATTATCCTGTTCTCTTACTATCTCATTCACACTTGCACTTGATTATGTTGGTATACCTAAAATCACATTTTGGCCCTGTTTGGTTATTGGTTGATCAACTATTTTTTAGTTGATTGACTAAAATCAACTAATTCACTTCATCAAGAACTATTAATTTGTTTGGTTATAAGCTGGTTAGAATGACTGATTCAACCCAACCAGCTAAAAATTTAGTAGCTCCTTGTAAGAAGCATTTAAGGTAATCAGCTGATTATTTTGTGTAGCTTGCATGAGAAATCGTCTGTTTTCTCTTTTCTTGTTTCCATTTTATATTTTACAACTTTCTTTCTTTTTGTTCAGATGTACATTTAGGGCTGCAGATCATATACTAGCCTCTTCTCTCTGACGCTATCCCACGACGACAATTGACGACGGTAACTTAATCAAGGTTTGTTTTCAGGTTTATGATCAGAAAAATAATCTTAACCCTCTTCTCTTTTCCTTCCCTTCTCTCTATTTGAACGCGTAATTGTATGTTTATTGTGTGGGCATGCTTGGTTCTTGAAAAGTCATTAACTTGGTTATTGATTTGAGGGTTTTTGTTGGATGAAAGTTAACTACTTAATTAAAAGTCCATGACTAAAAGAGATTGGGAGTGACTTCGTGTTTTTCTTTTAAGGCTTGTTTGTTTTGAACTCTGAAGCTTATGAGAAACTAGGCTTTGTTCTTAAAATTGCATCTTTACGTTAGCAACATAGTATTGAAACTATTTGGGGTAACAGATGGGCTTGATATACAATTGGTAGAATGAGTTAGAGGTTGCTTTGAAATTGTGCACTGTGAGTGCAAATGGTTTGGTGTTAATACTGTTGTTTGAATACCAATTTCCATCTATTCATAACCTTCTCTTTTTCCTTTCTTTTCAACAGTTTTGACTATTACTTTTCTTCTTCACTTTAATTGTTATTTTGTGCAATTGTTGTTCTTTACGATGCTTAGATACCTAGAGAATACTTGGAATATCTAAAATTTGAGTACCTTCAATAGAGATATTACAAATATGGGTAGATCAGTTGTGATACCCCTTAAAAAATGTATTTAGAGCCTTATTTTCCTCTTCTGTTGTTGGTAGAACAACTAAAAATTTGAGGTTGTTACTTTTGATGATGAGCATTGATGACCCTGTCCTTTTTCTGGGTAAGCTTGATTCTTTGTTTTAGTTTTGTTGGCCTTGTGATCTGTCTTTGATGAGATTGTTGGGCCATCAAGGTTTTGAAATTAAGGTCAGAAGAGAAGATTTCTCTATAAGGTTATATAGTTTGAAAGCTATTCATATTTTCCTTCTTTTGTATCTGTTTTCGAACGAAAGTAACCTTACATGCTATAGAGTTGCTCTAATTTTCAAACACATTAGTAAGGTTGAACAATTATTGTGTTTTCCAAGCAAAGTAATTGGTTTCATCTGGTATGTTATTCTTGTACCACCTTGCTACTTGTTTCTTTACGTTGCGTCTATATTGATTTCAATTATACTTTTGCTTAATCAATTTATGCAACAGATGATACATAGTGGTTGTTTTGATGAATTTGCAAGTTACATCTGGATAAAGTGGGCGTAGAAATGCTTGTCCACTCACATCAGCCTAATAGGTAACTTACCCTGTAATCTGTTAATGCTTGTTGGGAACCTGACCCTTGTGAGTTACGGGCCTGACGTCCTAAGTGACATCTGAATGTGTACCCCCCAAGAGTGGCATGCCTACATTAGGACAAACCTCAAAATAGAATTTCAATTTGACTTGTTTAGAACATTTGTGACTCTAAATCTCTAGCTTATTTAGAGACCAGAAGCAACTTATTTGGAGATCGTATAATAAAGGTACGGCTGAAAGAATTTAACATGGTTTTGACCTCAATTATATTATGCCCATCTTGGGGCAATTAGCATAACTATCATTAGAGATATCGAGTTAAGATCATCTTAGTATGGTTTCAAAGAGGACTTTGAGATCTATAACTTTATAGAAGACCTCAAAGATAGATTTTATCTTCTGAAAGGTTAAAAATGGAGCAGAAGATAGATACAGACGAAAAATAGACCAATGGAAAAAGACAGACAAATAGGGAAATTGCTATAACTTTCTCTAAAGATATTGGATTAAGGTGTTCTTTATATGATTCAAAATAGTACTTCAAGATCTACAACTTTCATAAAGACCTCAAAGATAGATTCTATCTTCTAAAGGGTCAAAAATAAAGCAGAAGATAGGTACAGACGAAAAAAAGATTAATGGAAAAAGACAGATGAATGGGGAAAATTACTATAAATTTTCGTACAAAATTCAGATTAATATTTTCTTTATATGATTCGAAAGAGGACTTCAAGATCTACAACTTTCATGAAGACCTCAAAGATAGATTCTATCTTCTAAAGGGCCAAAATAGAACAGAATATAGGTACAGAAGAAAAACAAACTAATGGAAAAAGACAGACGAATGGAGAAAAATACTATAACTTTCCTTACAGGATTCAGATTAAGGTGTTCTTTATATGGTTTGAAAGAGGACTTCAAGATCTACAACTTTAATGAAGATCTCAAAGACAGATTATAAGATGCTCCATTAGTACAACTACCTCTATCTATGATTAAGTTACACACCTTTCCACCCACCAAACACCTTGAATGGAATAAGTTCTCCCTCTGATACAGAATCTCATCTCTAACCCTAGCATTTAACACTCTCCTAACTACAAGTGCTTCTCCTATGACAGCTCTTTCCTCACTTTCTGCATCATCATCACAAACATTATCACATGGCAAATCATCAACATCACTATCCTCAGAATCAATAACCCTATTATCCTTCATATACATCACTTTTCTATTAGGGCATTGAGAAGCAATATAGCCAGTACCAAAACATTTAAAACATTTTATGGATGAATGTTTACTAGAAGTACCTTTTTGTTCAGATCCCCCAATTGATTTCTTAGGTGCTTCCTTGAAGTCCACCCCCTCATCCATGTACTTCTCCTCCTTCCTGGGCCATTTTGAGTTCCATGAATAACTAGAATTTGCTCCACTCTTTGCAGCCACTCTAGCTTTAAGCTGTCTCTCCACCTTCATAGCCATGTTCACCATGTCCTCAATCTCTACATAGTGTTGCAATTCTACCACATTAGCTATCTCCCTGTTCAAACCACTCAAGAATCGTGCCATAGTTGCCTCTGGATCCTCCTCTATATTGGCTCGGATCATAGCTATCTCCATCTCCTTGTGGTAGTCCTCCACTGATTTAGACCCCTGAGTGAGTCTCTGAAGTTTCTGATGCATCTCCCTATAATAGTAAGAAGGCACAAACCGCTTCCTCATGCATGCCTTCA
>JAOSBP010000008.1:14223169-14239209 GCA_027563825.1 Erythroxylum mucronatum | reverse complement strand
ATTCCTTATTTTTACTAACTATTTTTATGAATTCATTTTCAATATTCTAACTCTTATATTTTAAATTATAATCAACCCATAACTCCTTATATTTGTATAATTTTAACAAAAAATTTAGGCTAGTTTTAGGGATTTAAGTTTCAGTCATGGCACCCGTGACTCATCATTTTTTAAATTGATTTTTTATTCCTTATTTTTATTAATTCATTTTAAATATTCTAATCTTATATTTTAGCTTACTTTGTGCCCAATAATTTGTTCCATATTCACAATTTTAATTTTTTCCACAAATTTTAATTTTTATCAATATTCTTTAACTATTGATAACATAATATATTAATAAATACTCTCTTATTCCCTTAAAATCTTAATTTTTTTCATAGGTCACAATTGTCACACCGATAACTCCTTTAAATTTTTAAATTATAATCGGGCCTTAACTCCTTATATTTATATAATTTTATAAAAAATTTAGGTTAGTTTTAGGGATTTGAATTTTAGTCACGAGTGTGACTTACACCCGTGGCTCATGATTTTTTAATATGATTTTTTTATACTTTATTTTTACTAACTATTTTATTAATTCATTTTAAAAATTCTAGCTCTTATATTTTAACTTATTTTTTGCCCAATAATTTTTTCCATATTCACAAATGTTAATATTTAACAATATTCTTTAACCACTGATAGCATAATATATTCATAAATACTCTCCAATTCTCTTAAAATTTTAATTTTTTCATAGGTCCCGATTGTCACACTAATAACTCCTTTAAAATTTTAAATTATAATCAGGCCATAATTTCTTATATTTGTAAATTTTTTTAAAAATTCTCTTTTTTTCACTATGTACTCAAAATATTCCTGCCAACTTTTACTAAACTATTTTATGTTTTCCTCAATATAAATTTCACAATATTTGTTGACATATTTCATCCATTTATCTTTGTAATTCCTTCATTGCTATACATTTCCAAATTCTTTTATGTTTAAATTATTAATTTTAACTTACTTATTCTATTAATTCATTCTAAATATTCCAATTATTAAATTTTTACCCACAAATTTTTATCCACAATTACACAATTCTATTTTTTTCACAAAATTTTAAATTGCACAACATTCATTTATATATTATATATATCTTTTATATATATATATATATATATACTCTTTAATTCTAAATTAGGTGGGTATTATACTCGCATGGATTATCATTGCGCAATTTGCGCATTGTCTGCCTGCCTGCTAGTTTAACTAAAGTTCTGTTGTTTCTTTCCTCAAATTTGGCATGCGTAGCTCCTCTTCAAGTTTTATGACATTGACATTTTTGGCACTCTAATTGGTCAGCCGCCCTATCTTGTCTATTAGATGAATAAAGTTGTTAATTACCGTATTTATATTAGGGACAATTAAGTTTAAGGTAAAGATGCCGAACTAATTTATAAAAGCATCTGAATTATATTTCAAGATTTTTAATAACATTAAATTATGAAAAATAAAAAATACTCTTTACAAATTATTTTAATTTTCCTTTATATTGTGAGCTTCAAGCGTGTTCGATTTTTAATTTTTATGGAAATTAACCTTCAAATTTTAACTGTTGTAAGCAAATACTCAACTACTGTGCTTGATTCAAAGTCATACTACAAAAAGGGTTGATTAGAAACAAAATATTTTAAACTAGAATAAGTAAGGAAATGGTAATTTCACGAGCTAATTAATGCATACGCTTTTACTGGATGCTGACGTGTGGAATCTAATTAAAAAACAAAGAGACAAGAGATTCTACGAATCAATTGGAGATTCGCACAGTCTAGAATCTCAGAATAATACTCAATTCACAACGCGTGCGAATCACTCCGCGGTGCTCCTAATTCTTATCACTTATCCCCTCGACATCAACAGCACACAATGACCACGTGGATCTGACGCGATTGAGTGTCAGGAGGATATGTTTTGAACTTTCTACGGAGGGACTTGGACGGCTGCTTGCTTGTGAGTTGTTTTGGTCCTTGGCTCCCTAAAGATGAGAATATCATTTTTATTGAGTGTGATGTAATTTATTTATTGCCTTAAAGGTGACAGATAGCTAAGACTAAGACTAAGCCCTGATTCAGCCTAAATTTTTTTAAGACAATTTGACTATTTTGACATCATCTAATACACAGCAAATTACAGCCTGTAAAACTAAAGCCTATCACATTTTTTTCCTATAAAGCCCCACTTCATGCCATTGTGAGCCATCACCAAGGCACCAACTTTAGCTTCAAACCAATTTCTTGTTTTACCACAAAGATTCCGAAACTCAGCCCTGCGCCGTGAATGGCCACCAAACGCCTTCCTCCAAAGCTGCTTCAAAATCTCCGCTGCATCGTCCGCCCACTCAACTCCTCCTCCTCCACCTCCTCCTACTCCGCCGTCTCTCCTCTTACCTTAACCGACAAGCCCGAACCCACCACCGTTGAAACAGTTTCCACCATCACCAGACCTCCACCAATCCTGGACATCAGTGATCCCCAAAAGCTCTTTGCAACCCTACCCACCTCAAGACTTCTACATGCGTCGCTTAACCTTCACTTGGCTTCTATCGAGCCAATGGTTGATTTCGGCTTGTGGGTCATGAATTCCAGGCTTATGGAGGTTGGTATCATGCGTGACGTTGTGTTGGCCATCATAAGGCGTACGTTTTATGAACACTTTTGTGGTGGGGAAGACATAAAGCAGGCAGGGAAGTGTGTCATGAGACTTAACAAGGCTGGCTTGAGAGGGATGTTGGATTTTGCTGTCGAGTTTTCAAGGGATAACGAAGCTTGTGATAGGAATCTTGAAGGTTTTCTTGAGGCTGTGGAAGCTGCCGAGTCCCTACCTCGATCATCTGTAAGATTGATTTCAACTTATGGACTCTTCTTGGCTGTTTGTTTGTTCGATCTAATATTAATCTTTCTTGTTCTTTTCTACGTTCCCTTTCAAACTTCTTAAGATTTCTTGGTTTTGGTCTTCAATGTGATATTCATAGAATTCTAGCGTTCCAAAATTTTCCGTTTGTTTCTTTAGAATCCCAGTTTGTTTGAAAGAACATCAAATAGAATAGGAAATGTTGGGACACTCGTTTCTTAATCTACCGTGATAAACATGAGCCGCAAACAATGCCAAGCCAAGAAAGCTATTTACTTAAAAAGGCATGGGCCCACTGAGTTGCTTTTGTACTGCTTCACTCCAAATATTTTAGCCATTTTCGTTTGATGTGAGCTTTGTCAGACATCCTTTGTCCGAAATAAGGAAAAGTTGTCAAGTAGGATTTTACGAGTAAAGAATGAGGACAACACAAGTGACCGTATGTAGGACAACTACCGCCTAGATTCTTCTACATATGAACTTATCTGGGGCAATATTTGATCAGTGACGATAGAACGCTTTTATGCAAGTTGTGGGTTTTATTCGGTGTAATATTCCTCGAAACTTTAAAAAGTTTATCTTTTGTGGTTTTAGGGATATACCCTTTTATAAATGAATTACCTCTCCACCAAGTTGGAGATTTCACGGTCAAATATGTTGAAAAATATTCCATGTTTTGTTAGAAATATTTTCAGCCGCCATTAGAATTTTATGTTTGAATAATCACAAATAAAAAAGGAAAAACATAATGACTTGGTTGACAGTGACACCTTCTATTTTGAAAGAAAATTCTAAAGGAACATCTTCTACCTCAAGTACCTAGGCTCTGCTTATGTGTCTTTTTTCTTTTTCACTTTCGTATTAGTTTATTTATGTAAAGCAGATTTCTGATAATATTGACTTTGTATCAGGTGAGTTTTGTGGCTGTAAAGGTCACTGCAATTTGCCCTCTCAATCTGCTGGAGCAACTTAGTAACTTGTTAAGGTGGCAACAAAAAGACCCTTCTTTCAATTTACCATGGAAACATGACACATTTCCAATTTTTGCAGATTCTAGTCCTTTGTATCACACCCTAAAAGAGCCAGAACCTTTAACCCCACAGGCAGAGCATGATTTACAATTAGGTATGCAGAGGCTATGGCAAATATGCCAAAGATGCATGGAGGCCAACGTTCCTTTAGCCATCGATGCAGAGCACACGTCGATTCAACCCGCCATTGATTACTTTGCATACACGTCAGCAATCAAATACAACAAAGATGATAATCCCATTGTGTATCCAACTATCCAGGCCTACTTGAAAGATGCGAAAGATAGGTTATTGCTTGTAACTAAAGCCGCAGACAAGATGGGTGTAATTATGGGATTCAAGTTAGTCAGGGGAGCTTATATGTCAACCGAAAGAAAATTGGCCTCTTCTTTAGGCTATGAATCTCCAATCCATAACGACATTCGACAGACACATGATTGCTACAATGATTGTGCTTCTTTCATGCTCGATAGGATCGCTAATGGCTCGGACGGAGCCGTTCTCGCAACTCATAATATTGAATCAGGTAAAGAAATGAAGGAGATGAATATATTATGGTCGTAACTTGATAAATGATGATATTTCAATTTTCATATATCCTTCAGGGAGATTGGCTGCAACTAAAGCGCACGACTTGGGGATTGGAAAGATAAATCAAAAGCTCGAGTTTGCTCAGTTGTATGGTATGTCGGAAGCACTTTCTTTTGCGTTGACAAATGCGGGTCTCAACGTCAGCAAGTACTTGCCATATGGTCCAATCGACACAGTCTTGCCTTATCTTCTGAGGAGAGCTGAAGAGAATAGGGGTCTCTTGTCTGCTTCATCCCTTGACAGAGAACTCCTTAGGTAAGCGCATGCATGGTTCCAATTGTTTGTTCACCGAAATACCCATAAAGAGTTCTTCAAACAAGGCATGAGTAATTTTTGTTTTTCAATTTTTATTTGTTTACAGGAAGGAGTTGAAGAGAAGGTTAAAAGCTGCGTAGCTTGGCTCTACCTCTGAGCAATGCACAGATGATGTATATTTGCCCAGATCTGACTCTTGAATAAATCTGTCTGTATTGTATCAAGTTGCTTGTGCAATAGAAATGGTCAGTTCACGTGGGCATTTGGTGTACATAGTGTGTATAATGTGTCGTCTAGCCCTCAAGAGTAAATTTCCAGCTCCGAAACACACTTTCACAATCACAAGTTAGATTAAACAAAAGCATCTGAGAAGTTAGATTTAACCATAAAAAGACAATGAAGCAAGTGGTTGTTGGGAATTTTAATAATCTGATTACCAGTCTAAAAACAATGAAGCAAGTGGCTGTTGGGAATTCTAATAATCTGATTACCCGTCTAAATACACGGTGCTTGATTATCCGCCCTTTAATTGGACTTGACGCCCAGCGCCAGCACCTATGTCACAAGAAAGGAACAGCGGAAGCATGCGATATGTTTCAGAAATTATTTTGTGGCATCTACCATAATTAGAGATAAGATAAGATGCTGTCCCTAGATTTATATGGCATCAACATGTGCAATCCCATGCGCCCTCCCTTTTCTATATTATCAAATAGCCATTACAGCTGACGGCGGAAAGATTTGGAAGTCTCATCTCACCCCTTTTGGTCAAAAATCCAATTCTGCTGACTCACGTGTACAGGATTTCAATAAATGTTATATGTTTTTACATTTGCAGAGTTATCATGGAGGTTTAGTTCCGTAATTAGGTATTAATCTTTTATAAGCGAAAAGTCACTAGAAACAATATCTTTACAAACGTTAAAAAAAAAGACAGACTATATGCAATGGATGATCTTTGTGAGGAGCCTTGTGCATTAGATTTGCCTAGTGTTAGATAATATAACATTACTTAAAAAAAGATAATATAACACTATATAATGATTAACTTCTCCAAGGAAAGGGGAGTAAGTAAGAGACACCCCAAGAATGTAGTTGAAGGATTCCGAAAACGTACCTGTCCCTCTATATCTGATTAAGATAACGTGGGAAAGAGGCATTTGATGATTGAAGTTCAATCCACACCATGCAGTTTGGAGTAGGAATATAGGGCCGCCGTTAATTGTAATGCTGTGTGAGCCCCACAGGGAATCCAAGTACTCCAAATACCAAATGAAAGCCCGCAGGCACCCTTAAGTTGTTCTTCTGAGTCAAATCATGGAATTTAGCAGTTAAGAGGAGATAAAAGTAAATAAAAAAAGGCCAATTCCTACCGACAAAGGAGTGATTTGGGATTTATCATTTCCACGATGTTGATCTCTCACCACCATTCCCATGCTAGTGGGCGTCAAAATTCACAAGTGGAATCTAAGAAGGAAAATTGCTGCGGATGTCACAATCCACCGAGCAAGAAGTGTTATACCCTGAGGATAAATTTAATAGACTTTGATCATTTCTGACCATCAGCCTTGAATATTCTGATGCTGCCAATGTTTGAACTGTTAAAATGAGAAGGACGTTTTCTATCTTTTCACAAATGAAAACAATCTTGGCTTTTAAATAGCTGAACTCCTACTTATTTGCCTTTGAATAGCAGCACAATTAAGCAATTTGAACGAATCATTGACTAAAGACTAAGTAAACAAGGACTCAGTAAATTCTAAGCCCTGATAACACGAATCCAACCCCAACCCCTTCATGAACTGATGACAGGAGGTATAACCACCGAAAAGAGGATCTGAAAGTGATATGGTGGAACTTTCTTCACTGGCCAAAAAGGCGCGGTGATTATCAAAGGAGTCTCCCATTCCAAAGGATTCCGACTTCCGAGTATGTAGTGTCAGAAACAAGTGACAGTCCAAATCATAGACAAAAGCCTCGAGTGGCCATTGGAAGCAGAGATTCACATTGAGAATTATTTTTATCTTTATTTATTTTGTTGGTTGTAATTTGGTTAGATTAGACAAGCTCAAATTTCTGACTATTTGAATCTGCTAATATAAATAGGGTTGCAGAGCATAAAGAAAAGGAATATCAAAAAATCACGATACATTTTAAAGTTTATCTTTCATTTACACTACCATACCTTCACAATCGCTACCCTCAGCTCTGTTGTAGTGTTAATAGCTTGTTGTGAACAACCCACCTCAGCCCACTGTTGATGATGACCCAATGATTACACAGGCTCCAAGGAAAAGCACTCGGCCCAGGGTTGCTCCTAATTGGATGAAGGACTATGACAAGTAACACCACAGCATGCTGTACGAGAAAGGAATAACGGCCTACTCACATCTGTCACCACTGCTGCTGCTTTATTAAGGACAAGGATATCAGAAAGTTTGTTATGATTTTGCAATATGCCTTTTGTCTTTCTCTCATCTCTGTCAACTTTCTCTGTTTTCTCACCTTGATTCTCTGCATTTTCCCTTATTTTCCTTGTAATCAGCTACTGGAAGGCAATACAATATTTCCCTTTGTTCTCAAAGTTCACTGTTCCATTGATATTGTCTGTTTCGTTGTTAAGAACACTTCATTGGTGCTTTCATTGTACCTCCCCATCCATGGGTGAACATCAAACTCGCCTTAAGGTTTTGGATGATAACGTTAAACTTATTGCTGAGTCGCAGGCCACCATGCGCCGTGATTTTGATCTGTTGGCCTCCTCCGTTGAAGATCAGCAGCGCCTCCTTCATGAGGTCTTAGCTCGACTTGCTTCTTTGTCTCCAACGAAAGATTCCCCTGGTGAAGCCAAACAGTTTATGGGTGAGTCCTCCACCCCTAATCCCTTGGGTCGCCATAAACCCGCTCCAGTGCAGATGGCTCATTTTGCCGGCGTGAACCCCGATCGTTGGGTAATGCAGGCTGAACGTTATTTCGAATTTTATCAAATCAGGGCAGAGGAACGCATCACCATCTCTTCCTTTTATTTTGATGAGGCTGCATCGGATTGGTATGACTGGATGCACAAAAATCAGCAACTTACCAGCTGGCCAGCGTTCACCGCAGCGGTGTTGCAGCGTTTCCGCTCCCGTGACTTGGAAGCACCGGAGGGCCTCTTGGCTAAACTGCAGCAAAGTTCCACCGTGGCCCATTATCGTTCCCAGTTTGAGGCCATTACAAACAGAACAGTGCATCTGCCCACCCACTTTTTAATCCACTGTTTTATCTCTGGGTTGCGTGCTGACATTAAGCACTCCGTTTTAGTGCACACACCCACTTCCTTGGATGAGACTATGCATTTGGCCCAACTTCATGAGCAGCGTATCCATTTAGAAAAAGGGTTGCTTAAGCCCAGCCTCGGAAATTCCAAGCCCTTGTTACCCACTCCCAAACATTTCCCTACCTCCACCGTTACACCCTCTGCCACCACACCTAACACCGCCACTCTTCCCAACGGCGCCCAGGTCTCTTTTCGCCGCCTTACTCTAGCCGAAGCTGCCCAACGCCGTTCTCAGGGCCTTTGTTACCACTGTGATGAGAAATATGAATGGGGCCATAAGTGTAAAGCCAAATCCCACTTACTTCTGTTGGAAGAGGACGATGACTCCCCTGACTCTACTGAACCGCTTTTGCTTCCACCACCCAACGCTCCTGATCCGGTGACCACCGACCCAGACCCGGATTCCCAGCTTCATTCCACCATCTCTTACAATGCTCTCTCTGGTGGCTGCTCTGCCTCTACTCTTCGTTTTCAGGGGACGGTCCATGGCAAGCCAGTGCAGGTGTTGCTTGATGGGGGGAGTACCCATAATTTTGTGCAAACCCGTGTGGCCAAATACTTGAATCTCACCATCACTGCCGCTCCCAGCTTCTCCATTTTAGTGGGCAGTGGGGACCGATTGCTCTGTTCTGGTATAGTTCAACAAGTGCCGTTGGTTATTCAGAATCGTGAGATTTTCGTCGATTTCTATGTGTTGCCACTGAAGGGATGGGATATGGTTCTCGGCGTGGCTTGGTTATCTACTCTTGGGCCGGTTATGATGGATTATCGGTCTTCCGTTTTTGAATTTACCCATAATGGGCAACCAGTTCGCTGGTCCGGGGTCGCCCCTTCTTCCATTACTTCTGTTCAGTTTAATGGGTTACGTCGTCTTCACCAGATCCACGCCATTGCTGAATACTACGGTCTCGACTTGGTTTCTTCCCAGTCCCCTCCTGCGGTCCCCCTTCATGCTGCTCTCGACCATCTCCTTGGGTCCTTTGCTGACGTCTTTCTTAAACCGCAAGGTCTGCCCCCTGCTCGTGAGTGTGATCATGCGATCCACTTATTGCCCAATAGTGATCCAGTGAATGTCAAACCGTATCGTTATCCTCACTTTCAGAAAAAGGAAATCGAAAAATTGGTTTCCGAAATGCTCCAAGATGGAATTATCCGACCAAGCACCAGCCCCTTTTCCTCGCCGGTATTACTCGTCCGAAAGAAGGATGGCACGTGGCGTTTTTGCATCGATTACCGCGCTCTTAATGCGATCACCGTCAAGGACCGGTTCCCCATTCCGTCCATCGACGAGCTCTTTGATGAATTACACGGTGCTCTTTATTTTTCCAAACTTGATTTGCTGGCTGGTTACCATCAAGTACGGATCCGGGTTGGTGATGAGTATAAAACGGCGTTTCGGACTCATGACGGACACTATGAATTTCTTGTGATGCCATTTGGGTTGACGAATGCCCCTTCCTCATTTCAGAGTCTTATGACTAATGTGTTCCGCCCTTACTTGCGACAATTTGTTCTCGTTTTCTTTGACGACATCTTGATATACAGTCCGACTTGGGAGGCACATTTGGATCACATCCGATTGGTATTTCTGGTTTTACGGGAGCATAAACTGGTGGCCAAGAAATCCAAATGCCTCTTTGGCCAAACTTCTGTGGGATATTTGGGGCACATCATTTCGTATCAAGGAGTTTCCGTTGATCCCGATAAACTTGCTGCGATTCAACAATGGCCTGTGCCGCGCTCAGTCAAGGAAGTTCGTGGTTTTCTCGGCTTGGCTGGCTACTATCGCCGTTTTGTTCGCCAGTTTGCTGCCCTTGCTGCCCCTCTCACTAATCTTCTTCACAAAGATCACTTCCTTTGGACTGACGCTTTTACCACAGCTTTCGAAACATTGAAACAGGTTTTGAGTTGTGCTCCTGTTTTAGCATTACCTGACTTTACGAAACCCTTTATTGTGGAAACAGATGCTTCAGGTACAGGTGTGGGAGCTGTCTTATCCTAGGATAAACATCCAATCGCCTTCTTTAGTCAGCAATTGAGCCCTCGGATGCAGCAGACTTCCACATATCAGCGTGAGATGTACGCTATCACCCAAGCCATTGCTAAATGGCGGCAATATTTACTTGGGCGTAAATTCACGATTATAACAGATCAGCAACCCCTTAAAAATCTTACTGATCAGGTTATTCAGACCCCGGAGCAACAGAAATGGTTGGGCAAGTTAATTGGTTATGACTTTGACATCGTCTATCGCCCAGGGAAATTGAACGCAGCTGCTGATTCCTTGTCACGCGTTCCTTCTTCTCACTTTCTGGCCTTGTTGAGTGTTGCCTATGACATTGTTGCTGACATCCGCGCAGCCAATCTGGGCCATCCCGAATTATTGGATCTGCAGCAGCGCCTGCTTCGTGACCCTCATCAGTTCACTGATTTCAGTTTCCGTGATGGGCTGCTCCTCTTTCGCGGCCGACTGATGCTGCCAGCAGATTCTCCTTTGCGTTTTCGGTTGCTTCATGAATTCCACTCCTCTCCCTTGGGTGGCCATTCAGGTATTACACGCACCTTTCACCGCCTCTCTTCCAATTTCTTTTGGAAAACTATGCGTCGGGATGTTAAACGTTATGTGAAGGACTGTCAAACTTGCCAGCAAATGAAAGCATCTTCCCTTAGTCCTAGTGGCTTGTTGCAGCCCTTACCCATACCCAACTTGGTCTTTGAGAGTATATCTATGGATTTTATCACGGGCCTTCCGAGCTCTAAGGGTAAAACTGTTATTATGGTCGTGATCGATCGTTTGTCGAAATATGGTCATTTTATTGGGTTGCCTTCGAATTTCACCAGCTTGTCTGTAGCAGCTGTCTTTGTTCAGGAGATTGTTCGTTTACATGGTACTCCGGTGGATATTGTCTCGGATCGTGATCCTCGGTTCCTTAGTGAATTTTGGAAGGAATTTCATCGTTTGCAAGGGACTACCTTGAGTATGAGTACAGCGTATCATCCTCAATCGGACGGTCAATCCGAAGTTTTGAACAAATGTGTTGAAATGTACCTCCGTTGCTATACTGCCGATCATCCCTCTTCTTGGCTGACTATGTTACCTTGGGCTGAATTCTGGTATAACACGGCCTATCAAACGGCAGCCAAGATGACACCATTTGAGGCTTTGTACGGTCGTCCTCCCCCTACTGTTGTTCGATATTTGAAGGATGCCACTGGTAATCATTTGGTAGAAACTCAGCTTATGGAGCGTGATATGGTTCTTAACCTGCTCAAGGAGAATTTACGCAGAGCACAGGCACGTATGAAAGTTTTTGCGGATAAGAGCCGTCGTGAAGTGTCCTTTGTGGTCGGCGATTGGGTTTATGTCAAACTCCAACCATTCCGTCAGAATTCTATTCGCTTGCAACGCCACCACAAGCTTGGACGACGATACTTTGGGCCCTATCAAGTCACTGCCCGTATTGGTGAGGTTGCTTATCGCTTGGACCTTCCGGACTCTGCTCACATTCATCCTGTCTTCCATGTCTCCTTGCTCAAGAAATGTGTTGGCCAACCAGATCAGCAAATCACTCCTTTACATCTTGCTGATTCAACTTCTGCCTTAACTTTACAGCCAGCTGCCATCTTAGATACCCGGACTATTCAGCGTGCTACTTTGTTGGTCGAGCAATGGTTGATTCAATGGGACCTTTCGTTGTTAAGAACACTTTATAGCTCTTGATCATGATACCTCTTGTGACCTTTAGACCACGCTTAAAAGTCATTTTCTACAGCAAACGACAGCCTGATAATTGTTTCTCAAATATAACACTTGATGACTCTCCATTAATCTCCAATTTATCACCCCTAAACACTCCATGCAACAATTCCCAGCTTCAACCCATCTTGGAAGGATGACAGAACCTCTTAAAGCTCTCATCCTTGCGTGATTGATTGCTCGTCTTTCTCCTCCACTGCTCTTATCATTTTTATAGCCTTAAAAACGATCCCCAAACACCGCACGTAACTAGATCTACGATAGGCTTCCGCTTTTCTCTTCCATTTTGAAGAGATTTGATGGAGATCATGTTAGGTGTCCACCCCAAGGTTGATTTGCTTTTTTCGCTGGGATTTTTCTGCTGCTGGCTTATTGCGTTTTACTGCTCTTATTTCTTCTTTTTTTTTATATCTAGATTAGGGTATTCACCGCGCGAACCCAGTGACTAATCTCTTCGCTGGGCTTGATCTTTAACTTTAGGTATGGAGCAGCCTTAAATTCTTGAGCTAGCTGTTCCATCCTGTGAGGTGCCTACAAATCAGCGAGAGAATTAGTTACTGAATTTACCGATAGATACCCTAGTCTAAACCAAAAAAAAAGATCACTTGATTAATATATAGGCTGAAAACTCGTAACGTACCTTAAAATTAATCAAAATATTTCACTAACTTAAGAGTCGCACTAAAAAATTTGCTCCTCTTATTTCTGCCCTGCGTGTTCTGCTCCTTTGGTCAGTGCGTTTACTTCTTTTCCTCTCCGTGATGGGCTATTCTTTTGTTGCCGATGGGCTTCCTTTTTGCTTTGTTTTTGGACTAACTTTCTGCTGCTATATTCTTATTTTGTTGGGCTGTTTGCTTGATCTCGTGGGTTGGATCATGGGCTGAACTTTACTTTAGTTTAGATTTTTCTTCTAAATTCTTTTATTTAAGTTTACTAAGACTGCAATAAAATATTTAGTACAATTTTAAACCCTTTTTAGAGAAAATATGATACTAAATAGCTTGAATAATTAATAATAAAATGTAATAATTTAATCCAAACGTGTTATGTAAATAATATAAAACAATATAAAGTAAGGATGTAAAATATACTATAATTTCTACTTATCATTTTCTAAATAAAACTCAACTTGATGATCTCTCGATTGTTACAAAACTCATCTTATTGTTAAAGATTACCATGAATCTCTTGGGCTTGAATACACCGACACTTTTAATCCAATCATTAACTAACTACTATTCACATCTTTCTTACTCTTACTCTAACTTACAATTGGCCTATTCATCAATTCACGTCAATAATGTCATTCTCTGTAAAATTCTTCAATAACCTAGTTTCATTCATTAACCTCTTAGTTTTATTGATCCGTATCACCTTCATCGTGTGTGTCATCTTCAAGGTACTTTATGGTCTTAAACAAGCTCTTAAAGTTGGTTTCATAGATTAAGTCAAAAATTAGAGATCTTAATTTTGTTTCCTCCAAATCCGATACATATCTTTTTATTCACTCCTCCTTTACTTATATTACTTATTATTTATATGGATGATACTTGGTTACAGGTTTTTCATAAGACTCTATCCAGATCATTATCTATGGCCTTAACATTATCTTTAAAGACCTTAGTCTTGTTTACTGCTTCCTTGGAATTAAAGCTACATCTACATCGACTGGTTTTCTTCTCACACAATTCAAATATGTTTGTGATCTTCTTCGTCGAACCCGTCTTGATTCCTCAAAACCTATAGTTCCACCCATATCACCTCAAGCCTTGCTTCTCTATAAAAACTACAACATCCCTCTCTCTGATATTATTGAATATCATAATATTATTGGATCTCTTTAACATCTCTATCTCGCTAGACTAAACATACAATTTGTTGTAAATAAAGTTTTTTTTAAAATTTTTGCGTTATCCTACCGACATCCACTAGTCGATCATTATCCACTCCTTCACATGGCATTCAATTTGCTAAACCTAATCAACTAACCTTACATGCTTGCTTTAATGCTGATTGGACTGGTTGTCCTAATAAATGTCGATCTACGTCTAGTTATTGTATTTTTCTTGGTCCTACTTTGATCTCTTAAAGTGCTAAGAAGCAGTCTGTTGTTGCTAGGCCAAGTGCTGAAGTTGAATATAAAAGTATTACTTTTTCTGTTGTTAAAATATGTTGGATCACCTCTATTCTTAGTGAAATATGTCTATTAAACCTCAAGCCATAATGCAAAAGAAAAAGGAACCCTTTGAAGACAGATTAAATATCTACCAAATGAAAAGAATAGAAAACAAAGATGACTTTAGATGATAACAATCCTTATTCATGTCATCAATGGAAAAATAAGTAAGGCCGTAATGGGATATACTAGTGATAGTCATATAGGAACATGCACCAAATAGCACGAGATAAATGGACAACAATCAACTGGGCTGATGAATAAACAACTTGAGTCTAGTTTAAAATTCAATCTAAAATGATGTCATTTTATTTTAAGTTTCTAAAATAACATCATTTCGTCTTCAGTTTCTTAAATTTATAAATCAAAATGACATCATTTTTTGGAAAGTTAAACTAAAACGATGTCATCTTGGAGATAAAGTTCAGCTCATTTGAATCAAGTTTCGAGTTGATTCTCTAAGTTCAAAAGCTGATCTAAAATTCAATCAACTCAAACCTAACTTGTTGACTTTAAACTGAATTGAACCAAAACAGAATTACCAAACCTAAATAGCAAACTCTACAAGGGAAGTGTCAGAAATCAATATCATACCACTTGTTGAGTTGGGGGCATTTAGGAAGTTAAAGGGTAGTTGTATAAAGGATCAACAATTCAAGAATCTTATCATCCCTGATTTAATAATTCCTTAACTACGAAACTCAAATTCCATGTCATTTGTCTTAGAAGAACTGAGTTCTTCACCTCGATCTATAATATCAGGGCCATAAAGAAAAAAAAAAGCGAGCTTTTGCAATTCTTACAATTACTTTATATTTCTTAGTCATAAGCAATACTGGGATGACTATTTCAGCCTATACTAACTATTCAATTAAATTTGAATCAAACCAAAAAAAGTTCATTGACACATTGACTATAAAGAATCGATTATCAAATTCATTAAGTATTTGAATATCACTAAAAAAGAATCATTTGATAAACTCAAAATTCAATGAAGAATAAGGAAAAGAAGCACTGAAGGATCTTAATAAATAAATATCTCAAAATTGTCTCAAGTAGAAAGAAACATGTCTTAAATAGAAAAAAAATGATTTTTAGTTGAAACAACCTAGAATTGTGTTAGTTACAAACCTTTTAATGTTAATGAGTATGATCTAGGACAAGCTTATCTTTGATACTTTGAATCTCCCTTTAACTTTGTAAACTTGTATATAGTTTGAGACATGCTTGTAGACGAGACCATGAATCTTTTTGTAACATTGTGAAATTGGTAACACTTTGAGATATACCCGTATTTGAGGTTATAGATCCTTGTAATTTTATAAAATTAGACATGATTTGGAACATGCTTGCGGAATTGAGACTATGTTTTGCAACTGAATTCTCCAGAAAATTATACGGACAAATACATATTCGTATTCAAGTTGAAGTCTTCACCAATCTCAAATTAGATCAAGTTAACTAATAGTTAATCTAGCTTGGTCAGCATTTATGCCTTGAATAAACCAATTTGAAGTTTTCTTTAACACTTTTACTCTTAACACTTGTAAACCAATTTGCTAAACATAAGTAATGGATCCTTAAACTTAACTAGTCACACTCGTATTAGAAAGAGGAAGAGACAGTAGAGTTGAAGTGCAACCATAAAGCGCTTCAAAATGACTATTATAAGCTTGTTGTTACGAGTATATAACTAGAAGAGTTGAAGAGGGCTCAAATGACTACCGAATAAAAGTTACAAGTCTATCAAAAATTCCTGGAGATAAGAACGTTCAAGTCATTTAATTACGACAAGATGGCGGACTGATTTCTGTAGGGATTTTAATCCCTTTAAAATCCAAGATCGATTCATATCAAATCATCAAGAACAAAATTAAGCGGAAGTATACCTGAATTCATTGTTAAATCTGCACTGAAGTTTTGCGGTTTAGTCTTTCAAATTAGAACGTAACCTTTTCCAGAGTTTCTCTCTTTTGATGATGGGATTTCAAACAAGAGTGGAGGCTACCTTCA
>JAOSBP010000008.1:14211511-14223069 GCA_027563825.1 Erythroxylum mucronatum | reverse complement strand
AGAATCCACCAAAATTAATAGACTTTTACCCAAACAAGGAGATATGCATACCTATTTAAAATACAATCTTATATGTCAAATTTAAAATGTCAAAACTAAATAAGGAATATATAAAATATATTCTAACACAAGTCCTATTACTGGTCATGATCTAAGCAAGTGGGAGTCCATACCTAATTTGATGATGTTAATTGCTCCAAAATCTTACTGGTAGTTGTCGCGAAGACTTTAGTCTCTACTCATTTAGTGAAATAATATATTAACATGGGTATAAACTTAATTTGTCTCGTAGTTGGGAAAATAATATACATAACACCAATAACCGTGACGATAATAGATCAGCTTGCTTGATTCTTCAAAATTTGCTCTTGTTCTTCCTAATTCCGTAAAATTCTTATATTAGGTGATGAACGACATCTAATGACTGGTCTCTATCAGAGATCCTATCACCTTGCATAATACCTTAAAGTGCTCTTATTCAACTTGATGAAGTACATCTTAAGATTCAAATCTGCATCTACACGAGTGTGATTGATTGAAAATTCAGTTTAGCCGGTCATAGGCGGCTTTCTCCAAATCCAGTTTAAGCATGACGCAAATGGTAGAGTGAGGCTTGTAATGACATTATCTGTAATGTTTCTTCCTACACAATTGCATAGAGTAGCTTCCACGATGGAAGGCAGACATACTTTGTAAGAAACATAATGCCAACTAGTCAAGCGTAACTTCCATTTTCAGAATTAGTGCTAATAAAGTTGACATGGTCAAACCAGAGATGACATGCAAAATTAGGGACAGTAAACTAATAACTTTCTGATATGGACAGCTAATCAACTCTTTACTTTAATTGGGAACCCACATACTCCCTCTACACACCAGGTCAAGCCACTTGATACAAGGTAACTCTTGGAATTTCTTGTTGAAATTGAGACATCTTTGGACAAGCCTGATATTTTTCTCTAGAAAGACAAGTTGGTCCACAGCATCACAAACAAGGATGTCAAGAAGTTGTTCCAGGGTAGAAGCTATAGAGAAGATTGGTTTAAGATTGTTTGGTGTAAGGCTTTAACTCGATTTTCCTTCATCCTTTGGCTAGCGGTTAAAAATAAACTAAGCACCACATATCGCATGACCTTCCTATAGGTTAATAAAACTTGTCCAATGTGTTTGGCACACACGAGGAAACAAGAGACACGAGAAAACAAGAAACCATCTCTTTTTCGAATGCTCTTTCAACAAGGATATGGAACTATATCACCATGAAATGTTAATGGCTCAATTTGGGAGAATCCCATCCTGACATCCCTTTAGTCTATCAACTTAGAATGCGTTCATGGGAGCGAATTGGTTAATCCACCGCATTGTTCTAGTCCTCTATGTCTACAGCTTATGGCGTGAAAGAAATCTCAGACAATTCGTCACACAATTTTTTTCCAAAGAAACATTAAAATCCATGATCCTCTATGAAGTTAAGGAGCACATTCTGTTGCAGAACTTGACTCTCAATGGTAGCTCAAATATCCTAACATCTTTGCACCTCTAACAAATGAGCTATCCTCGTCTTAAATATTTTAGCATTTTGTTCTTAATATCTACCTGTATCCCAAGGATCTCAAGGGTATTCTCTTATGGATTTTTTCTCTTTTGTAAAACTCTTAACTCCTATTTATTAATTTCATTTTCCCTTTTTCAAAAAAAGTTTGAGGTTCATTTATTGGATTCATTTTTTACTCTTTTTGATGTATAGAACCAATCTTTGTTGCTGTTTTTGTTTTTGTTTTTGTTTTTTTTTAAATACCGTAGCACTGTCCCTTCTTTCTACTAAAATGACCCATATCGTTGAACATAAGCCCCAGTGGTTCAATATTTTCCAGAAATCCACCACAACTGTCCAGTTGAATTTGAAAGAAGTATTTCAGGACCTGGCCTAGGACAACTATATATATATATATATATATATCTTATTTCATTAGGTCTAGGTCTTTATAGGATTAAATTTAGTCAACTTAATTTTGTTTTTAAAAACCATTGGAGAAGGTTTGTTTCAATCAATCAATCAATCGTGCCATCAACTCCTACCTTATTTCTATTCAATTATGCTATTTCATTCTAAACAATTCTTTTTCTTCTTTTTGGGTTTAGGAAAGTAATGCTCTTCATTGCTGGCAACAATAACTCGGGCGAGCAGATCGATTAGTGTTTCCATTCCAACTGCCCTTTCCTACAACAACGTCAACATTATCTAATAAAAATTCTGCCGACATGGGAGTAAAGGTCCAACTTTATCACGTTAAATTCTCTTTTTTGGTAATTGTTTCGACTCAAAGATGATAATAACACCGTAAATGAACAGGAAATCTTACCCCCTCTTTCATATGACTCCAGCTGGCCTTTGCTCATGGGCGCTAATTCTTCACAAATCATCGACAAGCCCATAATTCGGTTCTCTGCTGTCGTTTTGAAGCTCCAAAAGCAAGGAAACTACACTTAAATGTTCATCAATGGTCACTTTCCTTTGAAACACACGCATTCAATGGCAGTTGGTTCCCGCAAACTACCAGTCCTTCAGATTCATTTGTCGCTATATCCTTGACATTAGATATTCCTATATTTAAGTGAGATCTTCTTGTTTGAAGCCGTATGTTTAACACACACTCCTGTGGATAGATTGCCAGAGAAGCTGATCGTTCTTAAACGCAGAATCTAAAATACCCAGGTCAGTTTCGTGGTCTCATGTATTTTTAGTGGTTTCTTCGTCGTGGGTTTTCATCAAAATTTAAAATTTCCTTTCATCGAAATGTTTTGGTGGTAAATATAGGATTTGAAGATAGACCCATTTGCTATGCGTTGTAAAGATCCTGGTTTCTCTCGTTTCTTATTAACATGCGTCATTTTTTCATTAAGAGTTGGGACTTTCACAGCTTAGTGTAGTGGAAATTCGTGATCTTTTGAGGCCGGTTTTGTTTTTTTACTAACATGTAAAATTAAAATAAAGTCGTGCAACTTGTTGTTTATTCAATTCCTTACTTGCATTGCGGTTAGTAATCTTGATAGTTTCTCCTTATATGTTTTGTTTGTTGGATGCGGTCCTACTTCTACTTGTGCCGAGGTGATACTATTAGAATGAGGGTGCTAGCTGCTACCTGTTATTAAAATTACATGAACCGGAGAATTTGACAATATTCTTAATCTGTTTAAACTGACCTACCAATGTTTTTTGATCGTTGTGCTTGAAGGCTTGCATCTAGTTAGGTGCTGTAACTGGTCGGAAGCGGTCTGCTCTATTTGGTCTCTGCTTACTCTTCTGTACCCAACGATCAGAGTGACGGTGGCTGAAGGTTTTTGAGTGGTTTGCCTGAAACATGGATACTTCCGTTGACTTACCCTATTGATTTTTTTAATCGGTCCCACCCTGATAACTTTTAAGGTAAAGAATGCTGATAATAACTTTTTATCTGTCTATGCATATCATGTTTCACTAAACATATAGATTTTGTTTCTCAGCTGTCAGAGTTTCGCTCTTGGTGTGATGGTGTTCACCAGTTGATTCAATGTCAGGGAAGTCAAAGATAAGTTTTATGCTTTGTGGCAGACTGTTGTTTCTTTGACATGGTGCAATGGAAAAGAAAATAGATGATTGTGACGTAGGGAATCTTCATTCACCTAGACAGGTGGAAAAATTTGGCAGCATAAAGCAAGAACTCAATAATCTTTCCGAGAGTTTAACCAAGGGCCGCTCAGCAAATGAGTTTGAGAGGTATGGTTTACCTTGGTGAATTTTCTTGAATGTGAAGTCGTAGTTGACATAAACAATTCAATAAATTGATTCCTGATGCAAAAGAGCTTATAGTTTATAAAGAAATAAAAGAGGACAACTCACTCAATTACAAGCTTTAATTTGGTGGAATGAAGATTGCGATTAAGGTAACAACAAGAAGGATAAAGGTTGAATTATTTTTTTGAAATGTAAGAAAGGTTGAATTATGCTAAGCTTTTATATTAGATAGGAAGCAGTAATAAGTTAGATATATTATCCTAGTTTAAAACGTAATCTTATTTAAGAATAAAGAAGCTTATTAGAGTAGGATTGGTTACTTTAGTTGGAAAATTTTTTACTACTAGAATAAAGGTTTCAAGAACTTTTGTATTTATGTTTACTCAACCCATCAATAATAATACGTTGAATTTTCTCTAAAACTTCGAGTTTTCTATTAGAAGTTGTGATACTTTCTTCTAAGCTTGATTCCTAGTTCTTTACCCTTCGCTACTTCTTTACCTTTCCAACACTTTTATCCTGAATTTCTAGCAATCAAAACTCTAAAATTCTAGCCTACATTTCCAACAACGAAAGCCTAAATTTTTAGTTATTTTGAACTTGAAATTCCAATAACTTGAGCTGAAATCTCAAACCAAAAATTCAAATTTCAGCAGCCAAATTTTATAATCCTCTATGAGTTATATACCTACTAGTTTGATATATCTTTTACTCTTTCTACGTCAATTTGGTATTAGAAATTTGGTTCACGATAGCGACACGTAGTGAAAGGGCGTATAGAAAACTACTTAGTGACTGAGAGGATAGATGAAATACTTTTGAAACTTATGGAAAGATTGGACTTTAACGACCCTCGATCACAAGGTACTCCAAGAACTAGTCTAGAAAAAACACTGGACAATAAACTACACTTGACATTGAGGGTGGAGAAAGTGAAATCCAGGTTGAAGAGGCTGAAACTAATGAACAATAAGTGGTGTTAGAGAATTAAGACCTATCGAGAGATTCAAGACAAAGAAACTATCCAACAACACTTGGAGAGCACATGCGAGATGTTAGAGGTCATGATAAAGTTGAAACACGTAACATTCTTGATAATATTACCAAGAAAATTCGTGTTGAAGTACTTGATTTTGTTGGGAAGATAGGTTTACACCTATTCTTGGACTCGATGGTAATAATGTAAGACTTCTTAAATGGGTTAAACATGTCAGAAGATTGAAAGGTTCGATTTAGGACGATGGAGCTAGTTGGACATTTTAAAATCTTTTGGAGATCGATAGAGGATAGACTTTGAAAAATAGACCAGCTGCTAATTGTTGATTAGGAAGATATGAAGTTGAAGTTATCGAAAAATATACTTACCATTTCATTACCAAAAATATCTCTCAGATCAACTCACAACACTTAGACAAGGAATTATGTTTGTAACAAAGTGTACGAAAATATTTGATGAACTTTCTATCTGCTATGAAGAATGAAATTTGAATGGCAACTCTTATCTCTCTACAAAATATTTGAAGGATAGAAATTTGCAAGAAGTTGACAATGGAAAGAATTTATAGCCTTGAAATGCATATCACTTAGCTTTAAGAGCAAAATAATACCTTACACAGCGAGTAACTAAGAAGTTTAGAAAGCAGGCCATGGAGCTCAACATGAAGAGTCACGACTGTGCACAGGCTAGAACCTAATTTATCAAAATTTGCACTACATAACAACTACAAAGCTTCTCAAGGTGCTGAACCTAAAGGTAAAGCCATGGTTGAAATTGGGACAAAAGAACGCAACTATGACAAGAAGTGTTGCCGGTACAATGGGAGGGGCTACTTTGCTTATGAATGTACTAATATAGGTCTGCACATGATGGAAGAAGAAGAGGAGAAAGAATGTAATGAATATGTGTGTGAACATAAAGCTGGGGAGGAGTGGAAATGGGGATATGTGAAGATTCTATTTGATATGATGTTATTCCTATGAAGTCTCGTATATTTTACTTGGTCAATTGTAACTTAATAACTGTGATGTGTTGCATCTTGGAAAAGCTAGCAACCGATTATTTTATTTTTCACGGAAGATGATTTTGAACCTTATGAAGTTGGGCAAGGTAGAGAAGCAAAGAGAAAGTAATAAGGCAGCCATAAATACCAAGAAAAAACCTCTTAATATCCTTAAAAAGAGACAGAGAGAGAGAGAGAGTTTGAAAATGTCAGTAAGGAGAAGAGCATTGTGTTTTCAATGGTAGTGAAGGAAGTAATACAAACAACAGTTAAAACACCCCTTGCATTACCAAAAGCAGTGAGCGAACTAGTGGTTAATTTTTTAGACCTTATGCCAGATGATATAGCAAGTAATTTACTTCTTTTAGGAGATGTTCAACATGCTACTAAATTCATACTTGGATCTACGCTACCAAATTTTCCAGCATATCGCTTAAATATTATCAAGAATGGAGAGATGAAGAGGCCATATCAATTAAGTAGAAACTGTAATTTGGCGAGATAAAGAGTAGGAGTTGAGGTGACAACAAAGAAAACTAGGATTGGAATTTACTTTATAATAGATTTCTTTATTAGATAGGAAATAGTAATAAGTTAGATATATTGTCCTAGTTATTTAGGACTTAAACTTATTTTAAGAATAAAAAGGCCTTATTAGAGTGGGATTTAATATTATTTTGAACATTTTAGTTGGGAATCTTTTTACTACTAGAATAAGGGTTTAAAGAATTTATATATATATATATGTGTACTAGGCCCTTCAATAACTATATCCTGAACTCTTTTTTATAAACTTGACTTTACTATTAGAAGCTTTGATGGTTTTTTTCTAAGAGTGATTCTTAGTCTCTAGGTGTAATTTCTAGTTCCTTACCCTCCACTAATTTTTTAACTCATTAAAATTCTAATGCTTTTAACTTAAATTTTCACCAACTAATTCTAGCCTAAATTTCTGGCAACCAAATCCTAAATTTTCAATTATGCTAAACATGAAATTCCAATAGCCTAAGCTGAAATTCCATACCTAAAACATGAAGTCCAACGACCAGATTTTATAAGCTTTGTGTGTTCTAACTACTAATTAATATCTTCTTCTTATCCTACATTATTCACTCTTGTTGTATATACATTGGTTTTGGACATTTCCTATGTGAATTATTTTTAGGGAGGAAAGAAGAATAAGGAAATGGAGAAAGATGATTGGTCTAGGAGGGAGCGACTGGAAGTATTATGCCAGGAGGAAACCTCATGTTGTTAAGAGGAGGATAAGGAAAGGAATTCCCGATTGTTTAAGGGGCCTTGTTTGGCAGTTGATATCTGGAAGTCGAGATCTTCTGCTTATGAACCCTGGGGTTTACGAGGTACTTGTACTGTATACATTTTTTTATGAAACCAGCCTTCGTGTCTCTGCTAATCAAGAATTTGTTGATGAAATTATACATTTGTTGCAGCAACTGGTCATATATGAGACATCAGCATCAGAGCTGGATATAATTCGTGATATTTCTCGTACGTTTCCTTCGCATGTTTTCTTCCAGCAGAGACATGGGCCTGGGCAGAGGTCTCTCTACAATGTTTTAAAGGCATATTCTGTGTATGATAGAGATGTTGGCTATGTTCAGGTATGAATCTTTTGCTGCTTCATTTAGTTTGGTTAAGATACTGAGTGAAGAATTACGTTTGATGAAAAGTGCAGGGAATGGGTTTCCTAGCTGGTTTATTGCTTCTTTATATGAGTGAAGAGGATGCATTCTGGTTATTGGTTGCATTGCTTAAGGGGGCTGTTCATGCCCCAATGGAAGGACTGTATCAGGTAATCATATCATTTATGGAGTTGATATTTACCATGTCAGATTCCTAATTGAATTATTGACGTTGGATGTTTTTATTGTCTGCAAAGTCTAGCTGTTGTCTGATAAAATGACTGTAGGCCTTTGTTTGGTCGGACTGGTGTTACTAAGAATATAACTTCTGAAAGTAATTCTCGATAAAACGCAGAATTCTTTTCTTATGCACCGGTTTTACATCCATCTGAGGTCTCAATCACATGTACAAGTATGACTTTCAGCTTATGTGTAGCTTGTCCAAATATATCTGATCCTTATGTTTATAGTTTCTAGTCTTCAATACTTGCGCTTTTCTTGTATTCTAATTTTCCTTTTCTTTCTAGTTGACCTCTTCATAAGGAGGTGGAGATCCGACTTAAGATACTTGATTACGCCAACTTTGGAATGCTAATTCTAAATTGATCCACTTTCTCATATGAACATTTGTTCTTCAAAAAAGTTATTATACCGAAGGGAGCAATGGTCTCCTGGATACAAAAACTGGGACAAGACAATATAGGGAAAGAAATAAAAAGAGAATAAAGATTTGAAGGAAGAGAATGTGAGGTAGAATAATTGACTATTATCTTATGAAATCTAGATGAGGAGCGATAAGTTCAGCTCCAAAGTTATAAATCATTTGTAAATGATGAACCCATGGTTAAGCTATAAGAGTAATGCTTATCCTTAACTAACATTTTAACCATTTTGACTAGGGATCAGGCAAAAAGCTATAAACAATTCTTATGGTCTTGTTGGGATATTCTGAGGACTAGCCTCTCTACTTCTGCTGCAGGTAGGTCTGCCTCTAGTACAGCAATATTTGTTCCAGTTTGACCTCTTGATGAAGGAGCATTTGCCAAAGCTTGGAGAACATTTCACCCAAGAAATGATTAATCCTAGCATGTATGCAAGCCAGTGGTTTATTACTGTCTTTTCGTATTCTTTTCCATTCCATTTGACTCTTCGAATATGGGATGTTTTTTTATACGAGGTCAGTAATCATTGATATTAGTCTATTTTCTGCATTTTATTGTTGCGTCTGCTAGGAATTGACATTTATATACCTATCTATTTTGCTAGGGGGTTAAAATTGTCTTTAAAATTGGCTTGGCTTTGTTAAAGTATTGCCATGATGACTTGGTAAGTATTCAAAAGCTTATTTTCTGATACTCAAAAATTCTAGCAATTATGTTTCTGCTCATAAACTACTATTTTGTCAGGTTAAATTGCCCTTTGAGAAGCTTATACATGCTTTACGTAACTTCCCTGAAGATGCTATGGACCCCGATAGATTACTACCAATGGCTTACTCATTCAAGGTTCACTCTGCCTCTCCCGTATGCTTACTGCAATGCTTACACTATCTAATTTGTTTCAGTGTGGAAGTGCATTCAGTGGTTGGGTTTTGCTATTATCCTCATAACTTGCTGATTTCTTATTGTGATCTGTGTGATAACATCTGCTCATTATATGATAGAATAAAACTTTGATGAATTTTTAAGCTTTTTGGTTATCAAACCTCTTAGCATGCTGTTTCTGAACTAATGTTAGAACTTCAGATATGGGAGAAAGGTGAATATGGCCTACACATCCTAGTTTTGTGTGAAATCTTTCTGCAGTTAATAATGAATATCAATCTCCAAGGGTATAAGTGACCTGTACCAATATAATATGTGCTTATTTTCCTGGAGTACATGTGATTGACTTATATTTCCTTTATGACTCTTTTGGCTATTACTTGGGCACCTTGATCACTTCTTTGAAACTGATATGTAACATGTAGATTCTTTTCTTGGATTAAAAAAAAGAGAGGAGATAGTTGAATAAACTACTGTGAGGCAATTGATATGGTCCGAACAATTAATTATTGGAGATGTTATGAGAAAGCGTTTTTCATGGGGAAACAATCTAATATTTTCCTCTTACCATATTTTTTGATAAACTTCCTGCACATGTGTTGTGTTGATTTTGTTGCATGTCATGCTCCTTGTTCATACTTTGAAGTAGTTACAAATATTTGAAGCATTAAGAAAAAGGTGAGCCCATCATATTGTATTTTTCGATGTAACGTTAATCATTTCTTAAGGGGGAAAAAAAGAATTGTTTTGTGCTTAAATTTTGGGCTATAATAGTATATAGCTAGTGATTAGTTTTAGATTTCGTTTTACCGGGAAGTTAGGTATAGAAATCTCTAAAATGCAGCATTTGGTCTTATCACCTTTGGCTTTTATTGGTCATGTTCCTCAGAATTTTGATCTCCAGCAATTGAATCCTTTAATTTTTCTTTTCCTACTCACCTCTAGGTACATTTTCTATATCATACCAGTGTTTGCCTCATTTTTCTTTTATGTTAAGGCATTTCATTATGCATCTGAGCTACACCGACTGATGTAGCCTGTAGGACAAATTATAAAATTTAGGGCTGCCTATTTAATAAAGATTCTTATTATTCTTTAATAGATTTAAAGTCTGAATTAATAAGAATAAACTAAAATAAATATATTTTCATTTTTTAATAAGAAAAAATAAACCTTTCTGCATGGCTGACTTGCTGTTCAGTACTTCATTCTGCACCAAGTTCATTCACACACATGCAATAAACCAGGTTCACTCACACATGTACGAACACACACGAAATAAGGGAAAATAGATGCAACAGTTAATTAGCTAATCAACATAACTGAAAGTTCCTTTTTTTTTTCGTAAAATTGGAAATTGCTCAAATATGGGTGCAAAATAGAAGGGTAGGAAATGTTGGTGTAAGTAGTAACAAGGACTATGAATACAAGGACACTTCATTTCAGGTTTATAGATCCTACCTTACTCTCGTATCCAAGTCTGGATAGATCCTTCAAAATACGTAACTGTGTATCCTTCGATTCCATTTTGAATCAGTTAATTAAGAAAATGTTTTTGGGTTAATTATCAGGTATCCAAGCGGCTGGAAGAACTGAAAGAGGTTTATGACAAGAAGAATGGGAAGTCAGTTAAATGTGCAGCATTAAACACGAAGGATCAACCAAAAACGGCTCAAGTGAAGTTTTAAATTTGCATTCTTGTATTTTGATTCTTTGTTGATCTACCAATTCATCAACTGGGGAGAGGTGTGTACAATGTTAACCCAACCTGCCAGACAGCTGATAGTTTCCTGTTCAACGAGAGAACATACAGAAATCATTCTACATATTTGAAACTTGTATTGCAGAAAGTAAGACGAGATCATGTCTACTCACCACCTGTTAGGTTCTGATTCCCCTGTTGTTATTATATAAGCTCATAAAACTCAAGCGATAAGGATGATGACAGGATTATATCTTCTCGGAAAGATTAAAGTGGAATCAATCACTATTTATAAGCAGATAATTTTGGAATGAGGATGATGGGGTTTTTGTCGCTAACTGATCAGACGTCTGACAATAGAAGGCAACTTCTCTGATATAGCATTCTTAGCCACCAAGATCTTTTATTTGTTGTAGCACAACTCCTAGAGCTTGTAACACCACCAAAACAGTGGTAACTAAGAATGTTGTATATTGTTAACATTACAGAAGCATATTGGCATTGTTCGGTGAAGAGCGGATCAATTCTTTTTTAGCTAGTCAACCTATTTTAGCTTATTGACTTTAAGAAAAAGCTCATAAGTTTATTTGGTAAAGAGTTTGTTGGGTTCGTTTAATTCAACTCAACCATGATTTTCTACTCTCTAGGAGCATTTTATCCCATCAGTTAGATATTTTTTTGGCCAAATTTTCATTTTGCCTTTAGTTACGTTTATCACTGTTTTTCTCCTCAGTGCCGCCTCCTTGCCGCCGACTGGTCTCCATCGTCGCTTCCCACCAATACCTTCACACAAACAATGTCCTTTGCGGACTGTTTTGCTCTGCCCAATGCCTCAGTCGGTGAAAGCGGCTGCAGGTAGAACCTCTTCTTCAGTGGCAGCTCAAGGTCTCTTGC
>JAOSBP010000008.1:14179636-14194424 GCA_027563825.1 Erythroxylum mucronatum | reverse complement strand
CCTAATTATGATAAGATAGAATTAATCTACGTCACTACTAATATGATAAGATATATTTAACTAGGAATGATACATCCCTATCTACGAAGATCTTCGCTATTTTAAGATGATCCTCCCACATGATCTTTATCTTCTTCTTCTTTTTTTGAATCAAAAGGAACTAACAACCAACAAAACTACTTAATTAAGGGAAAGAAATCCTTGCTATATCCTCGAGGAGGATTCTAATACACCTTGAAGGAGGGCTTTGAAAGGTGGTGATACTAAAGTCGAAAGATTGAGCGTAACTGTAGATATGTCGATGTCGTACTATCCAATCTCTAGCAAGCAACTCCTGAATAGCCCAAATCAAAGAGCTAAAGATAACCTTTTGCTTTTCTGGAGAGGAAAGAATAGTGATAACCATAAGAGAATCAACCTCCAACTCTATTCTTCTATAACTAAAATCCTAAGCAAGTGATAGACCCGAGAGAAAACACCCCAAAACTCAGCATAAACCGAAGTAGAAAACCCCACATTTTGAACAAAACCTCCTATAGCCAGGCTCCTGTATAGTCTCTAAGAATACTTCCCGCAAAAATAATATTAGAAGTACACTTACGAGAGCCATCTATGTTGAGGCGAGTCTACACATGAGGGGTGTTGACCAACCAATAAGTTTCTCCACTCGCTGGTAATGATATAATAAAACCCGAGAATGCATTTCGTTAGCCTTGTAAATCCACCCAGCATAATCAAGAATAATTTGCATAGGATTAAGAGGCCACGAAAAATCCATATAAAAATACTCTTATTCCCCCAAAACCAAAGGAACCAGCAAGTAGTGCCAAAAATGATAGACCAATCAAAACCATGTATCTTCGTATGGGTCTGCAAATTCTTCCTTAGCCAGACTGATTTCGACATTGTGAAGAATTCTCCATATGATGCCATTAGGGGAAACATTAACCAAACTTGCTGGACCCTAGGGCAGTCATGCATAGCATGCAAATAACATTCACAAATCCCACATGTAGCATAGGTGGCATCTAAGGAGAAATGTCGAGCAACACGCTGATTGTTTGTCAAGAGGCTTTCACGAAAAAGAAGCCGCAGAAAAGCCTTGATCTTCTGTGGACATGACCATTTCCAAATCAAATTGCAAAGACCACTCTTTTCCTCTAATGCAAAACCCTCAATTAAGGAATATGCAGAAGCAGTATTGAAAACCCCACTATCCGAAGCACCCCATACCCTCCTATCTTTCCCAAGAGTAAGTCTCAGAAGAAAGATACTGGCAATATGCATGCAAACTGACGAAGGAAGGAGGCGTTGGAAACTATCCCATTTCCAACATCCATGATCGTCAACATAGTCTGCTACCTTAAGCAACAAAACAGAATCCAAAAAAGGTGTGGTTGTGTGAAACATGAGAGGACCAAAATTAGCTACCCATGCATCTGTCCAGAAACGAGCTCCTTTACCATTACCAATGATCTATTTCAATTAAGGATTGGCGGGGGATATTCCTCCCTGTTGGACCCCGATATTTTAGTGGAATTTAGAAATATTAAATAAAATTAAATGGGTGTTTTTGAGTATGTATGTGTTGTGAGTGTTTTAGAGTTAAATGAAATTGATGTGAAAAGAAGTGGATCTTGGTTTTTGTTGACTTGAAAATTTTGAATAAATTTGTGTGTGTAAGGATACCATGACAATTATAGTGATTCATTTAACTTGAATGGAAGTTGAAAAGCAAGAAATGATTAGTAAAAGTGTTAAATTTTAGGGAATTGTAAGTCTGACTTTTTGGGATGAATAGTAGTAGAGTTGACTTTTTGAGCTGAAATCTTTGTAAATTTTTCTGGCTTGATTTAGGCAGAATTTGATAAATTGATCTTCATGAAAATTGTAGCTTCTGTTGAGAGCTTTCTATCACTATAAAGTATGATATTTTTTGATATCGAAATTGAAAGTTATGATCATTCGAAATTAAGTAGTATTTTTTGTTTTGTTTTTGGAAATGATCATTAGGGTAAGTTCGTGTGTACTGCTTTGAGGCCAATTTCTGTACTGATGTGGTTTGAATTGGAGTTAGTGGTTTACATGAAAGTTGTAAAGGAAGTTTATAGCTTTACAATGATGTATAATATGTTATTTTTTATTGTGAAAATTGGAAGATATGAAATTTGGAAGTTTAGATGTTGTTTTAGTATGACACATTTCTGACAGAATCTTTGATTGAAAAATTGACCTAGTTAGAGGTTGAAATTGCCTTAAGTGCTTCATGAAAGTTGAAGATTTTTGATCTTTACATTGATATAAAGTATAGAATTTTTGGAAAATGGAATAAGAAGTTATGAATTTTAGAAATTTTGTTACTGTTCATGATGGCATTTATGTGGGTAGAAACTTTGACTGAGTTTTTGACCCTCTTAGAGTTTAAATTGGATTGAAGGTCTTCTTTAAGATTGTAGTTTATATTTAGAGCTTTCCATTGGTATATATTATGTCACTTTTGGACTTAGGATTAAGAAATTATAAGGTTTGAAAGGATGTTGTTATTGTTGAAAAGGGTTTTGTGCAGGCAGTATTTTCGAAAGGGTTTTTACCTCTTTTAGAGACTAACTTGATTTTTGCATCCTTTATGAAAGTTTTAGATTATGTTTTGATCTTTCTATTGATATAAAGTATGGAAATTTTAGACCATGGAATGTGGAGTTATGATTTTTAGAAGTTCTTGCACTGTTTAGGATAACAATTTTTGGACAGAAAGTTTGAGTGGGTTTTTGATCCCTTTAGAGGGTGTTTTGGTTTTTAAGGTCTTCGTGGAAGTTGTACAGCTTCCTTTAAACTTTTTATTGATACCAAATTAGCAATTTTTAGAGTTTTGAGTGAAAAGATATGAATTTTTGAAGTTCAGTACTTTTGTGAAAAAAAAATCGGAGCCAGATGGCTCCCGACCGCGAGCTGTCGCGACCGCGAGCTAGCTGCTGTTCTTCGAAATTCACGATCGCAAGCCGTCGCGATCACGAGCCGGTCGCGACCGCGAGCCAGCTTCTGATTTTCGGTTTTAATTTTTATTTATTTGAAAATTTTCCATTCTTTTGCTTATATCTTTTCCGTCCAACATCCGATTGATCCGATTTTTAAAGCGTTGGATTCCTAAGACATCCATCTATCTCTCCATACCAAATTTATGATTTTTGAGATTGAATTGAAAGAGATTGATTGAATCAAAGAGAGAGGATTGGTTAAAATGTTTGAGTTGGATAATTTTTTGAACATGGTTCAGTATTCTGATAAATTCTTAATGTGTAGAGGTCCGATTGAGCTATTTCTTATTGCAAAATAAAATAGAGACATGGGGCTACAAGTCATATGAAGGAATTGAATTCCAATTTAGCCCCTAAGATGTTCAATTTCTGGAGTGAAGTTAGGTGTAATGTTCAGTCTTGGTATAGTATTGGTTTGAAAATGTTTTGGCCATAACTTCTTCATTTCTAAACCGAATTGAGCGTTTTTGGTGTCATTAGAATTGTAATACAATGAGGAAGATTTCTCTAGAAGGAAGTTTTAGCAAATTCCTTAAATTTGATGATGTGAAAAATGTCATAAGCAAATCATGATTTAATGAATTTTAGAGACTTTGATTTATTTCATGATTTTGGGGAATTAATTAACATGTTGATGTGAGTAATTAACATGTTAAATTGAGTAAGATCATATGGCTTAGGTTGTTTGGATTAAATTGAATTAAAGTGTTAGATGTGCATAAGGGCAAAATTGGAAGGTTACTTAAGGTATTAAGTTATAAGGCTTTTAAGGAAGGGCAAATGGGTCATTTGGCATTCATTAAAGGCAAGTGATGTGGGCTGTCGTTTAAGAAGGAAGAAAGGCACGAAAATGAGAGAAGGAAAGAAAGAAAGGAGAAGAGTGGTTTCGGATGGGAGAAGAAGAAAGAAGAAAGAAGAAAGAAAAAGATTAGGGTTTCATTTTCTTGGATTTTAAGAGGGATTTTGAACATGATTCAAGAGAGAAAAAGGTGGAGAATGATGAGAGTGTTCTTTCAAGCCAAGAAATCCGAATTTTGAAGAAGATTTAAGGTAAGGGTGAATTTTTGATCTTTGAATTTTAATGAGTTTTTGGTTTAGATAATTTAAGAATGGTATGGGTTTGTGATTGCTATAGTTAATTTTGATGATTAAGCCCTTTATGATGTTCAATTTTGGATGTTATTAATTAGGGATTTTTTAAATTTATGAAGGAAATTAATTGAGGCTATGGAGAAATTGAGGCTTCGAACAAGTTCCAAGCATGGAATTGAGGTGGGTACCATGTTTATATTTTGAATTATAAGCTAATTATAAGTTTTCGAAAAATGAAGAATAGGAATGATTTGAAAATTTTATTGTTTATGTTTTCGAAAAGTCAAGAAGAAATTAAAATAATTGCAAATTCATTATTTTCGAATGATTGGATAAATTGCTACAATTGTTTCGGACAATTTAATAAAATGATTAAATTGTTACATTCATTGTTTTTGAATGATTTGATAAAATTGAAATAATTGTTAAATCCATTGTGTTTAAATGTTTTAATAATTGCTATAATTATTGCATTCTTGAATGATTGAGAATGTGTTATGTAAATTGGATATGTGAATTTGTGTGACATTATATTTGAATATGACATGACATGAAAATTAAGTTTTTGAATTATGCCGTCAGACAATCCGAATTTCAAGTATGAATTGTCTGTTATGTGGGTTTGGTTAGGTCCTATAAGAGGGTTAAGTACACTTTTCTAGGCTTCGCCCGCCTGCCCGCTAGTGACATTGGAGTTCCTTTTAAGGACTCCTATAAGTTCACAGCTACACTGGACCGCTATGCGGGAAGGTGTAGTACGTTCTGTTCACGGCCACACAGGACCGCTATGTGGGACTGTGTAGTACGTTTTGTTTCCTGGACCAATCCAAGCCATTTCTGATGTGTTATGTGTTTTATTTCTGTTAATAAATGTGATGCATTCATGTTTTGAAATTGTTCATGAATTTCTTTGATAAATTGAGAAATCTTGAAAAATAAGAATTTGATGAATTTTTCCTACTGTGAAATTTTTATAAGATGGTAAAAGTTTTTGAGAAATAGTTTTTGCTTATTTTTCGATTTATAAACATGTTATTTACGAGCTGTAAAGCTCACCCCCTTTCATCCCCATCTCCAGGTAATCAAGAAGGAGATCGAATGAAAGAAAGTCAAGACGTCCGTTCAGTATGTTTATGTTTGGTTTTTCAAGTTAGATTTTTGTAAAAATAAGAGCGTAGGCATATGTTGAGAATTTTAGGACATTTATGTCATGTGTTTTTTTTGAAGTTGTATCTTTAGGTTTGGTTTCGGATTTAGGGATTAATGTTGTTTTATTCTTAATGTATTTATTTTGGATTGTAAATGTTGAGTTATAAATTTGTGTATTGAATTGAGGTATGATTGTGACTTGGATATGGATGATGAAAAAGAAAAATTTATAACGATTTGGATTAGTGTAGACCGAGATTGTCGTAGGGTTTCCAAAGCGAATTTTTCTAAAGTGCACGTTTTCGGATGTCGGACTTTGTCATAAGTTTGTTTTGCGATCCTTCGCTTTCTTTGTTTCCGAGGCTTTCGATTTTTGGGCTCCTTAAGAATTCGATTGCTGTCCGTTTTCACTTTGGGCTTTCGTTGTATATTCACTTCCGTTTCGATTCGAAGCAAGAAAAGGTTTTCATTTCGATTTTTGGTTATAAGTGATGGTTTTTGGATTAAGTAGTTGGGTTCCAGAAACGGGATCCAACAAATTGACAGCCCAACAGTCAACTGGCTTCTTAGAAAAGCTCTTCTCAAAAAGCTCTACTGACAAAAGCTCTACTGATATAAGCCCAACCAAATAGGCACTTAATGTAACTTCATGATCATAACAAGGATGACAATCACGATAATGATGATGATAATGATGATAATGACATATACCAAAATTGGATAACAATAAAAGATTCTAATTTTGTCATTTCTCTTTACCCTCTCCATTTCAACCCTATTAGTAGAAAAAGCAAAGATTTTAGGCCTCCATTGTCTAATCCGACAAGTAAGGCATATATGTCATGTTGAATTTGTCAATATTGTGTTTACACATCCCATGCAACTCATGCTTTGTGTAGCTAATAATAGCATTTAAAGGTGCATAATTCTATCTCCAAGACATTCTCTTATTGGTAAAAAAAAACATTCATTACTGAAACTAGAAAGCATTGTCATGCTTAATAAGCCATTCTTGCAACAAATCCTACTTTTTCACTTAGTATGGAATCTATACTTAGAAATAGATTATCTAATTGCTTTTTTGAAGCTATTATTCAAAGGACATTTATTGGTTTGGATATTGGAAAATATTTTTGTACAAATAGATGTCTCGTTTTTATGGAAGAATTATTCTATGACTATAATACCCATTTTTATCTTATGTTTCAGCTAATGACATCTTTCTAAAGCAAGGACATAACAGGAAAATACCCTTATAATGTCGGCAACTTAAGAAAAGTGGTTATAACCTGTAGGGATGGCAATTGAGCCCAGGCTCAGTTTGACTCAGCCCGTCTTGGCCCAAGATCAATAGGTTAGGCCGAGGTTGATCAACCCTTAGACAATACCTTTGACCCAAAATTTCAAAAAAAGTTAGGCCTTGAGTTAGGTTCAAACTCTAGCTGCCCATGTTCGGCCTTGCCTTTAGACTCAACCCTTATAAATAAAATGACGTCATTTTTTTAAAACAATGCCGTTTAGTAACAATAAAAAATGACGAGTGGGAAGGCTTGAATAGTGTTTCTACTATGTGGACCTATAATAGCGTTTCATGTGTCAAAAGAGAAAATTTTAAAGCGAATAAAATAACAATTTAGTTGTTTTATTGATTTTTCTTTTCAATAATTTAAAAAGGCAGGCGTTTTCGGTTCCAAAAAGCTTCGGTACTTTTGTTCTTATTCTTCAGCTCTTTTGTGTGGAGTCTTTCTAGGAGAGAAGATACACTTTTTTTTGGTATGTCGGAAAAATTAATAAATGAAACAAGAATATGTACAATGAGTTCTCACACAAGTGCCACAGAGGACACAACAAGCTAAGACTTAGCAACTAGCCACACAACAAACCACGAAAAACGCTTAGAAATTTCTGCAGTTAAAAAGGGAGCATCCTGCAACCACTTAACAACAGAATACAAAACGCAACCAGAAACGTACCAAAGAGTAATAATTGATATGGGAAGCCTAAGCTAGCTGAAACTCAAACCCAAACGAGGCAAACCAATAAGATAAGGAAGTCAAAACCACACTTGAGCATCCTTTTCCAACATGGCCGACCGTCAGCTGAGGCGACTGGAGTAACCATTGATTGTTTGTCCATGAAGAAGGCTGCCACGAGGAAGTGATAGTGTTGACCTTTCTATCCTAGCCGAGAAAAGACTGAGGAATCAACCTGCAAAGTTAGTGAAAACCAACAATAATATAATTACCTCCTCTCTGTGTATAAGCTGAGAAGTTTCCTAACGTGGGAGATTACTCCGAGATACACTCGCTCCACATCCATAGCTTCATTCTTGAAGGGCATTGCTCAATTTTGGTAAGATGTTTGTAATTGAATCAAATGTTTGTGGAAGTGGTTTAGTGGTGGTGTTAATGTAAGATGGACATCTATTAACTTATGTGAGTAAGGCCTTATTAGACAAATATCAACATTAGTCAACATATGAAAAGGAATTGCTAACTTTGGTCATGGAAATAAAATACTAGTCACATTACTTAATAGGGAAGAAGTTTGTAGTTTAAACAAATCATATAAGTTTGAACTATTTACTAGAACAAAATATCACTACACCATTTCAAGAGATATAGTTACCTAGATTACTTGGATTTGATTCTAAAATCAAATATAAGAAGGCAATGAAACTACAGTAGCTAATGGTTTTTTCAGATTAAGCATTAGGTAGTTTATTCTATGTTGGTCTCTCAATTTCAAACCATATTATTGCAGGAAATTAGAAGAAAATGGGATACTGATCCAATTATCTTTGTACTTATTCAAAATTTCAAGTAAGGGGCATCACCCAATTCTTATTATACATAGAATAAAGAACTATTATGTTGGAAGAATAGATTGGTGGTAAGTGTTGATTTTTCCTTATGGTATAAATCATAGACTTTGCTTCTTTAATAAAGGGACATTCAAGATTCTTGTCCACTTATAAGAGGCTAAATTTGTATTTTTATTGACAGAAAATGTAAGCTCAAATTCAGGAATCGATTAGGAAATGTGAAGTATGTCAAAGAAATAAGTATGAAATACTAGCTTTACATGGAAAACTTTTAACCATTGCCAATTTTACAACAAACTTAGACAGATGTGAGCATGGATTTTATTGAGGGTTTAACCAAATTTGATGAGTAGATTACTATTTTTCAGTAATTGATAAATTCACTAAATATGCTCATTTTAAGTCATTATCCCATCTTTATTTAGTTGCTAAGGTTGCTTCAATATACCTTAATTATGTTTATAAATTACATGGAATGCCTACCATTATTGTTAGTGACAGGGATCCTATTTTCTTAAGAAACTTTTGGTAAGAGATTTTCAAGGTTTGGGGTGTTTCTTTAGCTTTTTTCTCGGTATATCACACCTACATGAATGGCCAAATGGAAGTACATAACAGGACCCTAGAAACATATTTGAGATGCACTTTGGGTGATTGTCCTCAATAATGGAGAAAATGGTTACCTCTTACTGAATGATGGTATAACATCATGATCTATAGAACCTTAATTGTTCTCCTTTTAAGGCATTATATGGGTTTCCGCCACCATTCCACACACTTTATTTAGCAAAGGATGCAAAATAGTTGATGGTGGATATGTCCTTGCCAGATAGAGAAGCTATCATTCAACTGATTAAATTCCATAGTCAACAGGCTTAAAATTGTATGAAGAAATTGGTAGAAAGAAGATAGTGGGGTTTTTGCAGTTGATGAATGGGTGTACGTTAAATTGAAACATAATCTACGTAATAGTGCAAAAGCTAGAGTTAATTAAAAGTTTTTCACTTCAAATATTGGGCCATTCAAAATTATATAATGGGTTTGATTATAATTACCTGAAGGATATAAGATCCATAAATTTTCATGTTTATCAAACAAACATGTTTCTGATGCTTTGAGAATTTAGTCTCAACTCCTTGTTTCTTTTTAAGATATTACCAAAAATCTAGTTGCCATTTTCGATAGAAGGATAGTTTGTAGACATAATAAGCTTATAATTTAAGTTCTTGTGCAATACTAATATCAACCTTGTGGATAAGTTGCTAGGGAGGGATGCATTGATATAGTGCAAGCTGTAGATGGGGAAAGACACTAAAGATAATATAAAAGAAGAGGGAGACGACATTGAATATAGTATAAATGTATAATAAAATGATGTCGACTGACATATGAACTAATTAAAACATAAAACAGCTCCATTTTAAGTGTACACATGCAACATATAGACTTAAGGAAGCTGACAACTATAATAGCCATTAATACACGGTGTAACAAACTAACAAGAACTCAATTGAAGTTTTATCTCAATTACTACATTTCTCTACTTCAACTTTCTACTTTCTAGATTTTTTATACAATTTTAACTACCATTATCAAACCCTAAATTTAATTGTTGATCAAAATTAATTTTAATCGTATTAGAAACCTTGTATAGAGATGTGGAGATCAGGATGGTTTTAGTCGAAACATGGAGGTGTTATTATAGTTGATTGTTTTGTTCATTGTTGATGTAAAAGTACACCAATGAGAATTCAACTAGAAGGTGCTTTCAATTAGAGATGGTATTTCTTATTCCTCACAATGATAACACAATAGAGGAACACATGTGACAATTATAGTGTTTCTATCTTTTATCTATAGTTTGAGGACACAGGAGAAGACATATTCCTTCTCTTTCAATGGTTTATTTATCAAGAGTGAGAAGTGAGAGATGAACATGGTTCATTGAGGTTGAATTGGAAAATTAAGAAAAAGATCGAATCATGAGTACAATAAAAAAATATTTTATGATTATTTTATCATATTTTTAATAACTTGAAGACAAATATGAAAAAAAAGATTTAAAACGTATTTTGTTTGAATTTCTTCAAAAATTGTTCTTCTCAAATTGTCAATTATGAGTTGTTCAAGTATGTAGCCTCTAACAGTATCAACAAAGTAGAGAAAAATACCTCAAACATTTTTTAAGAGTAAAATACAAAAGTACTATCTTCCTAATGTCTTCTTTTTCATATTTATATAAAAAAGGACTTTAGGGTTTATAACTGAATTCTAACTCAATTCTAATTCTAATTTAATCTTAATAAATCAAGTATTTCTTATTTGATCCTTGAAGTTTCTAAAACTTCAAAATTAAGTCTAACTTAATTTAAATTATTTTTTTTCTCTCTTTAACTATTCTTGATCTGCGACTATTAAGTTTCAATTATATTAACAATTTATCTTTAATTTTTTAATTAAATACTTGATAATCATAGATTAATATTAATGTTTAAAAAATTATCATGATCATCTAAATATTAGGAATGTCAAAATAGTTTGACCTCAAAATGTATATTTTAATCTTTTTGTCATCCAATATTCTAATTAGAAATGGAGTTTTGAATTAGCATCTATTGTATTTAAATCTAATCATATTTGTTTTTAATAATTGCTAATTAATATTAAAAAAAATTCAAATCTCAATTCACTTTATCCAAAGTTCACTAAATCACTATCAATTAAGAACAATAAAAATTCTCCCAAATTACTTTAAGAGTAATGAATCCTTTATTAACTTACTTAACTATTTTTTTATAGTTCACACTATATCCAAATATACCGACTGAACTATCCTAAATATAATAAGTTAAAAGTAGCATTAAAATATAATAATTCCTACATAAGATGTCTTTGTAATCTCTAATCTAAGGATCAATTATACAACCATTATTAAAAGAAAATCCACATACACATAAGTAATGCTCCATTTAGGATCCCCATAACTAAGTTAGTTTAATGTACCTATTAATTATCTCAATATTTCAATTTATGAGATCAATTACTTTCTTTAGAAGAGAAAAATATAACATGTACTAATATTACGGTTCCGTTAATATATCGTTTTGATAAAATTACAACTAAAAATAATTTAAGAATAATACATAAATACAAATTGAATTTCATAATTTTAATTGCATATTAATTATTTCAGGGATTTATAGATAATATTAACATAAAATCTAATTAACAAAAATACATAAGATAAAGAATGCCTTCATTGATTAAATCATAATGTCATACATTAAATTTTACCAAACGATTATTTGCAAGGGCATAAACTTCCACTTACATTAAAGTTAATCACTTATGTATCTAATAACATATACGTCCATATGTCGTTTATGTCTCTTTTGAGACAACAATTTAGCTAGAGGATCTGTAAGATTCTCTTTAGTGGGAACTCAAGCTAATATAACGTATTTTCGCTCCATAATCTTCCTAATCAAGTGAAACTTCTTGAGTATCTATTTAGACTATTAATAAAACTTTGGTTCCTTTGCCTGGGAATAATGGCGCCATTATTGTTACTATATAAAACTATTAGCTTAATAATGCTAGGAACCACTCCAAGTTTAGTGATGAATTTCTCTAAATTTCTTTATTTCCTATCTTTAACACTAAAATATACTTTAAATTGGTCATAAAATTAGTAACGTTTGGATGTTTGAAACTTTTCCAATTTGTTATACCTTTATTCAGACAGAAAATGTACCCTAACTGTGATAACTATTAATAAAAAGGTTTCATCAAAATTACCACCATATTTTTGTTTGTAATCTTTAGCCATCAACCATGCTTTGTATATATGTACATTACCATTTATGTCAGTTTTTCTCTTAAAAATCTACTTGCATCCAATAGGTACAATATCATAAGGTACATCCACCAAAGTCTACAGTTGGTTAGTGCATATGTATTCCATTTTAGATCTCGTGACTTTATACCATTTTTTAAAAAATCATTGTTAAGTGTTATCTCCTTAAAAGTAGTAAACTTTTCATCTATAAATAGTACATTGTTTTTTCCCTTTTTAATATGTAGATCTAATCAAATAAGGGAAATGATGAATCCTATAAATGCATCATATACTATGTATCTCTTGAACCTTTGGTTGTATATTATAGGGAAAAGGCACAATTTACCTCCCAACATTTTGCAAAATGCTTAAATTGGCCCCTATTGTTATCTTTGGTATTATTTCACCCCTAACATTTATAAAATGGAAAAATTCACCCTAAAAAGAGTAACTATATTAGCTTTTTGTTGGTTGAACATAATGTTCCAGTTATTTAGTAACATGTGGCTTGTCAGATCAACAATTATGCTAACCTAATAATTAAATTGTTATTTATCATTTAATTTTATTCTAATATTTTACTTTTAAAACTTTTTATAAAATAAGGTTAATAAGCTGATTAAACTCATACGCTAAAAATCCCTAAGCCAACACTCATCTTCATCTTTTGCCCCTAATCTCTATGACTATAAGACCTTCTTTCTTTCCCCATTTTGATTTCATCCCACCCTGTTAACTTTGTTAATCTTTAAACCTCTTACTTTCATTAATAAGAGAATTAAGCTTCCATAATATCAATAATAACGAAGAAAATGAAGTGAAGAATATACTTACTATAGGAAATTCTTCGTTCTTAGACTTGGGAAATTCTAGGAAATATCTAGTTGTTCTAACACTCTCCTACTTTTCCCTTTTCCTATAAATTAAAATCTCATAATGCCCTACCAATTCTCTTTCTCCTTCCTTTTACACATATCTTTCCATTGTTTAGAAAAAGCATGTATTATTCACTCACCTTAGTATTAACAGAGAGGTGACAAAGAAGGAAGCTACCTCTTTGTTTTATGCTTACCATAATTTTGCTCTCTCTAAATGATGTCGTCAGTTACAACCTCTCAAATATAATTTCTCTCTTTTCTCGACCTTCCTATTTTTGAGTTTTAATTTTTCTAATTTAGATTCTCTTTCTTTCGTTCTCTATTTCTCTATCTTTTTTTAGGTAAGAAATTCATCTAGAAAGTAAGAGAAAATTTGGTTCCATATACTCCATTTTATTTTTTTTGGTGATGGATCTATAACCACTATTATTGGTCCATACTACGTAAAAGATCATACTATGCTAAAACCATGAATAGGCCTTATTGATGGTAAAATTTGGTATCTTTATTGTTGGGCCCCGAACTTTTCTTGGAAGCTAGGACTGTTAAATGAGAAATTGTTAGCGATTATTCATGTGTAAAGAAAAGGAGAATTCTTGAATTTGAAATGAAGTAGAAAAGATGTTTTAGGTACAAGATGGGTTATATGTGAAATGTTGGAAGTTAAAAGTTGAAAAATGTAATTGAAACATGTTTATTAAGTATGCTTCGGTGTTTTAGCCATAACTTTTTCTCTATTTATCCAAATGAGATGATTATTGATTTGGATTAAACTAGAGAAACAGGGTTACAAATTGTCTGATAGAATTGAGTTTTGATTCAGTATCTAAGAATTTCAATTTCGGGATGAAAATTAAGCACAAAATATTGTTTCAACATAAGAATAGTTCGGAAACGTTTGGGGTATAACTTTTAGACTATGGAACTAAATTGAATGATTTTGATGTCATTAGAAAATTGAGACAATGAGGAGCATTTTTCTAGAAGGAAGTGCTAGCAAATTCCTTCAATTACATGATCAGAAAAAGGTCTGGATTTTTGGAAGGAGTTAGGCAATGACTTAAATAATTTTGAGGTCTTGCTAGATTAATTATTCTATTTTGTGGATTTAATTAGCATGTTAATGTGAGTAAGATTATATGACATAGGTTAATTTAATTATAGTGTTAAGGTGGTAAGATTGCATGAAGGGCAAAATTGGCAAGTCACTTAAGCATTTAAGTTGCAAGGCTTATAAGTAAGGGTAAAATGGACTTTGTTCATTCAATAATGGTATAAAAGGAAGAGAAAAAGGTTGTATTGCAGTTGAAAGAAGAAAAAACGTGAATGAGAAAGAGGAGAGGATAGAGAAGCACGAACTAGAGAGAAAAGAAGAGAAAAGAAAGAAGAAAAGCTAGGTTTTGATTTTTCTAAGCCTTTAAGACTGATTTTGAAGTTTATTCAAGAAGGAAAAAGGAAGAGGAGGATGACAGCTTCCATTAGAGCCAAGAAACTCTTCAATTAGTGAAGAATCAAGGTAAGTTGGATCTTAACATTTTGGATTTTTGAAAGGGACTTGGTTTATATAGCTTAAGAAATGTATGGGTTTAAGTTTTCTAAGATCAATTTTGGTGATTATTTCTTATAGGTTTCTCAATTTGGAATCACTATTGATTTGGGGATTTTGCCATTGTGAAGAAAATCAAGAGAGAGGCAAGAGGAGCAAGGGGAGTAGAGGCTTTTTGAACAAGCTTATAAGCAAGGAATCAAGGTGGGTACATGTTTATAAAAGAGTAAATAAGCCACTTTTGTTTACTTTAAATCAAGGAAATTTAATGATTTAAATTGCATCATAGGTGTTGCATTAATTGTGTCTTGAATGAATTGAGAAATTGCTACATGTTTGATATGTGAAATGTGTGATGATTTATGAAAATGATTTCTTTTGAAAAGATTGCATGTTTATGAAATCATGTTTTCGGAAATGGTTTTC
>JAOSBP010000008.1:14163331-14174817 GCA_027563825.1 Erythroxylum mucronatum | reverse complement strand
AATTAATACTACATGCTAATTAATTCCACAATTTAATCCATCAATACCTCAAAATTCCTTTAAATCCCTTGTCTATCTCTTTCCCGTGAATGTCCGTTAGACGGACACATCGAGCTTAGGAGGCCAAATTCACCCGAGAGTGTCCGTTAAATGGACATGCGTGTCCGCTTAACGGACATGAACTGGCCAAGCTATCCATTTATCCGAGACAGACCGTTAAACGGACTTTCATGTCTGTTTGACGGACATGAGCTGGCCAAACATACCAAACCTTCTTCCAAGCCTCAAATCTTTGAATCATCATGTCAATTTAACTTCTAATATCTCACATAAAATCCATCTTGGACCTAAACCATATTTTCCATTTCATTTCAATTTCACGAATTCTTAATTTCTTTACTCATGAATAATTATAAAAAATCCTCATTTAATAGCCTTAGCTTACAAAAGATTTGGGGTCCAACAGGTAAAACTACCATTAGGGAAAAGGTATTATCCATGAGTGAAAGGTAGTATTGGCTACTAATTTAAGATCTCAAATATGGAGAGGACAAGGCGCCTAAGCACCTATAGGTCAATTAGCTCTAACTAAGGCTCTATTCCTTGAAATTCTCTTTAAAACATAATCACCATAAAACCAACTTGATAGACAAAATTAGTACTTACTCTAAGTAACCAATTTAAACTAACTCCACCTAGAACGAACAAGGAATTAAGAACTATCAGTGGTAGGGAATTTGATGACAAAAGGCTTAAGGGTTTCTCTTTTTGGTATAATGAAAGGTATAACCCAGGTAATAAATGTAAAAAAATATTTCCATATAAATATGGTAGAAGGGGAAGAAAATAATGTTAAAGAGTAATTTTTGTAGATGAAGGATTGTTTAGCCATTAGTTTATAGAACCATCTTCTCCTAATGTATCTTTTTAAATGATAGTGGGAATGGAGGAGAAGGGGAATGACGTCTTATATAACTTTTAAGAGGAGAACTATAACATTTAAATAAAATTTCAAGCTTATAACCCTCAAAGGTCATCTTAGTAAGGATCTAAAATGATCTAGGAGAGGGTGTTTCACAAGGTGCTCAAGAATTCAAAGAAAGGAAAACTCTACATCCTATAACTCACTTATCCCATTAAGTATCAACTACAACAAATAGACATAAAGGCAACTTGATGAGTTCCTTTAATGAAAATAATGGAATTTTAGTAGAATATATGTTATTATTTAAGGAGCTTGATCAATTTCCTCCTAACAAAAAGAATAATCACAATTTACATTTCAAGGAAGGAGTTAAGCCTATCAATATTTAACTTTGTTTTTACTCTAAAGTAAAGAAGAATGTAATAGAAAGCTCAATACATGAGTTGATGAGACAAGTCTTCAATTGACATAACATTTGACTATATACTTCTTTGATGGTGCTAGTAAAGAAAAATCACAATTCCTAGAGAATGTGTGTAGATTGCAAAGAGCTCAATAAACAAAACATCAAGGATAAGTTTCTATTTTCACTTATTAAAGAACTCCTAGATGAATTGCATGCCTCCAGGTGATATTTTAAGCTAGATTTAAAGTTGGGGTACCATCAAATCAAGATGTAATTGGAATACATACCCAACACATTATTTAGAACTCATATAGGCGCTATGAGTTCTTAGTGATGCCACTTGGCCAATACTCCCTTCACTTTCTAAAGTTTGATAAATGATATCTTTAAATCATTCTTAAGGTGGTTTATATTGATGTTTTTTAGTGATATATTCATTATATAGTGATTTATTTTAGTCTCAGTTAGAGCACATAAGTGAAAGAAATAGAGACATTGTAGGAGAATTAACTATTTATCAAAGGGAACAAGTGTGTGATTGGGCGAGGCAAGCGGAGTACTTGGGATATTCTATATAAGAGCAAGGTGTAACAACAAACATAAGGAAGGTACGTATCATTCAAGATTGGAAATTTCCAAAACGCCTAAGGTGTTGAGAGGATTCTTAGGCCTCATAAGCTGTTACTGTTAGTTCATCAAGCATTATGGAGATATGGCCAAACCATTAGTAGAGTTGTTCAAGAAACAAAATTCTTACCTTTTGAATTGTGGTTTAAAGGCATAGAAGGCATTTAAAGAGCTCAAGTGATCCATCATCTCTGCACCTGTCTTGGCACTCCCTAACATTTTTAGGCCATTTATGCAAGTGGAATGGGAATATAAGTGGTTTTATAAAAAGAAAAGCACTTTATATCATTTTTAAGTAAGGCCTTACTAGAGACACACTAAGATTTATTGACTAATGACAAGGAATTTTCAGTTGCAAATGAGGCAATCAAGCACTAAGATCATTATCTTAGTAGAAGACCATTCATTGTATAATTCAACTACAAAAGTTTGAAATATCTGTTGGATTAAAGGATCTCCTCTCTATTTCTGCAAACTTGGCTTCCAAATTTATTAAGATATGGTTTTTGAAGTATATTATAGAAGTGAGAAGGAAAACGACATAACTGATGCATTATTTAGGCTCACCAATTCAGAATTATTAGTAATGTCAATCTTTGGAGTGTATATCAGATTAATAGAGGAGATTAAGAATGGTTGGAAGCATGGTCTTACCCTTCAAGATCTCATCAAAAACTTGGAATTTGGAGCACTCAAATTTAGGGTTTATGAGTGGAGAGAAGATTAGTGATTGGATTCAAAACAAAGCTTAGAAAAAAAAACTAATTATAATAGGATATGGTGAAGCTTTAGGGGGCATTCAAGTGTCTTAAATACTACCAAAAAAACTATAAACTGTTTTTAACTAGAAGTAACTAGTTAAAGATGTGAGGAATCATATCAAGTAATTTTTAGTCTATCAAGAAATAAGCATGATACCTTAACATATATAAGGCTACTTTAACCTTTATCCATTCCTGTGGGTAGTTTAAGGTAGTTAAGAGTTACCAATATCCAAAGGTAACTTAATAATTTTGGTTGTGTTTGATAAATTTACCAAGTACACATATTTCTTTGTTTTGAGACATCCATATTCAGCTTTAGTCATAAAATTAATTATTCATTAGTTATGTCTTCAAATTACATAGAACGTTTAAAGCAATTATAAGTGATAAGACCCTTGTGTTTTTTAGTCAATTTTTGTAAGAGATGTTCAAACTATAAAAAGTTAGTTTGAAGTTCTTCACAGCATATCACCCTAAAACTGGTGGATAAACAAAGACTACTAAACAAAATTTAGCAAAAAAGGTATGTTTAACCTTAAGGTTTATATCTGCTGATAAATTTAAGCGTAACATTTTAGAGAGTACAAATTCCACCTTATCACTTAACAAACGTTAAAATTCAAAAACCGACTGCAATATAACGTTGTCAGTTTTCTGTCAGGTCAGCGATGACCTGGCATTGTTTATAATATTTTAATGTTAAAGTGGGTCCCACACAGTCATGTGGATTTAACGTGTAATGTGGGACCCATATACTTAAATTAAAAATTTTAAATCAAATTAATATTTAAAAATGTGGGACACACTCAAATATTTCAACCTTAATTTTTCATTAACTTAACAAATTAACCTATTAACTATCCTAAGAATCCACTTTGCCATGCTTGGACACTAAATAATAGGGAAGTTCAAATTGCCAGATTCCAAACTATCTTGCAAGGGCCTCCCATTTGTAACGATTGTTAGGTTTCCTCCAGTAACGCTTATTAGGTTTCTTCCAGAAATGCTTGACAAGGATAATCACAATACCCACGTAAAGTCTCTCCATAAAGAGCATAAGCGACATGGCTAAGCAGACGTAACCCTGAGTTTCAAGACCTGAACTATCAATGGAGCTTTGATAAGGTCCCAAATGAGAGATAAATGATCTAAAAGATCTTCTCTGGACACTTGAAATGACTCTAGTATTATGATTTTCAGTGAGACTTCAACCATCTTTGTTTCTCTCTATAAAAACAAAGGCAAACAGGGGATGGATAAAAGCTAATTAAGCTTTAAAAACCAACATGCAGTAGCAACAAAAACAACAATAGTAATGTTTCCAATATGGGTTTTGGATAATTAAAAATGTTAGGCAAAACGGTCTAATCTTTCTATAGAACTTAGTGCAATATTGGACTAGACAAGAAAACTCGGATAAAAGTAAAATCCAAGTTTCTTCCTCTCGTTATAGCCAAATAAGGAAAGAAATAGAAAATTCTCTTCTTTCATCGTCAGAAAGCCTCTTCTCTCACATGTAAAGATGAAGTAAAAAGCTAGAGTAGAAAATGAGGTAGAGAAAGAGATATGCAAGATGCTTATGAGAGAAAAGGAGAATAGTTATTATTTGTTAAGTTAATAAGGTAATTGGCAATATTAAAAAATGGACCGGATATTGAACCGGTCAAAGGAAAAGTTTAAGGTTTAAAGGTTCAACTGGTATTAACCAACTATAAAATCGATACATAATAAATAAGAAGTATAAATTTTGAATTAATCAAATTCTCATTTCAATTTAATTTATTTTAAATAATAATAACTCTTATCATTAGTAATGAATTCGTTTATTAATTAATGAATTGAGTTTAATTATTTATCTTTTTTAACAGATATATCCTGAACATAACATGTAAAGATTAATTTTTTAAAGAATTAAATAATTTCATTATAATTTAATATTTCTAAAGGTCTTAATTTGGTATATAAACTTAAAATGAATTGATTTTAATGTTTGCCTTTTTTTAATAGATATATCTTAAACATAACATGTAAAGATTAATTTTTTAAAAAGTAAATAATTTGATTATAATGTAATATTTCTAAAGGTCTTAATTTAGTATATAAAATTTAAACTATTTCTATAACTCATGTATTAAATTTTATATAGTGTCATCTTGTTGTTATATATATATATATTAACCATTCATTTTTTTCAGCTATTAGTTTCATGTCTCTTTGAAAAAAAAATCAGCGGTCAAATTCCTACTATCATTAGCAAACATTAGCAAATCCTATAAGACGTGTAAAGTTATCTTATTACTATATGCCCAACTTTCAAGAACAACTTCAATGTTTTGTTATTGTATATTAACTTTCAAGAACAACTCCTAAGAAAAATTGTAGACAGCTGTTATCTTCTTCTTTTTGCTCCTTGATTTTTTTATAACTATTTTTGTCCTTTTGTTTCATCTTTCTACTCTTCCCTCTCAATCTCTATCATTATCGTATGCATGGTCTAGATTAAGATCTCACCCTTTGTCGTGAGTATGCTAATATTATGTTGTTCTCATTTCCTTTTGAGTTGTACAAAATGACGCATATCTATCACCTTCACCACTATCTTTAGTTGTCATTGGGTTTGTGCTTTGCTTCATTGTATAATTACTCCTAACCCAAATGCCCCATTATATGATTAAAAGTTGGCTTATTTTGATTTTGGGGGTATGAGATGGAGATAATACATACATATGTAGAGAAAGGTAGAAGAAGAACTTGATGGCTTTGGTGATGTGTGAATGGATGGTTCTCTTTCTCTCTCCTTTTCTTTTTTCTCTCTTTCATCATACATCAAAGTAAATGCTTCTTCTTTCCCTTAATAAGGTTTGTTTAACTTCAAATTCTTCCTTTTATTCGTCCAGCTTTGATTTTCTCTGTTTATTTTAACTAAAACAGGGTTTTTGTCTAAGCGTCTACTCTTACTCTTCTTCTTCTTTTTAGTAAGACAGTTAATGGTTTGGAATAAATTGGCCAGTTTTTATTGAGAACAGTGAAAAGTAAAAATCGAACAAAAAACTAGTCCAGTTTGTGTTTAACCCGATCGAATCAGCCAATTCGATCTGGTTTTTACATCAATGCATTATAGAATATATTAAATTTTGAACTAATTTTAAGATCCATAAAAAGGAGCATGTCCCATGAATACAACCATTATAATTCTCTTTAGTTTTAGTTTAATTATAAAAAAGTAAAAATTAAAAAGTCCAACATTTGTTGTATACTTATTATGTTATATTATTAAACCATGATTATGTTACACTAGTAAAGTGAGAGATTGGTAGATATTTTTATTAAGTGATTTAATAACTTGTGATTTATTTATTTGTTTAAGTGTTTAAATCTTGTTAGTCACTTGAAGGAGATAAGTGTCAAATAAAATAATTATTTTTAAAATTTAACATTGATGGAACATGAAATAAAAAAATTAAAAAGTTTAGTTTGAGTTTAATTGCTCCTCTCTCTTTTTGCCTAATAAAGATTATGTTTTATTCAATCATGAAATGATAAGATATAAGAGAGAGAGATATAACAAAGACAAATTTATCACAATTTTATTTGGATTAGAATTTTTTTAAAATTGATATATCTTCAATGTGAATTTTAAAAAGTTTACATATAGTATTAGTTTTAAGTAATGTTTTAAAAATCGGACCGAATATCAAACTGGTCAAAAGAAAGGTTTAAGGTTTAAAGATTCAACCGATATTAAACTGCTATAAAACTGGTATATAATAAATAAGAAGTATAAAACTTTAATTAATCAATTTTTTAGTTCAATTTAATTTATTTTAAATAATAATAACTCTTATCATTAAAAATGAATCCATTTATTAATTAATGAATTGATTTTAATGTTTGCCTTTTTTTAATAGATATATATTGAACATAACATGTAAAGATTAATTTTCTAAAGAAATAAATAATTTCATTATAAATTAATATTTCTAAAGTTCTTAATTTGGTATATAAAATTTAAAATGAATTGATTTTAATGTTTGCTTTTTTAATAGATATATCATGAACATAGCATGTAAAGATTAATTTTTTAACAAAAGTAAATAATTTTATTATAATTAAATATTCATAACTTAATATTCCTAAAGGTCTTAATTTGGTAAATTATAAAATTTAAAATGTATCTGTAACTTATGTATTAAATTTTATATAGTGACATCTTGTTGTTATATATATATATATATATATATATATACCATTCATTTTTTCATTTATTAGTTTCATGTCTCTTTGAAAAAAAAAATCAGTGGCTAAATTCCTACTTCCATTAGCAAATCTTATAAGATGTATAAAATTTTGTTACTGTGTGCCCAAGTTTCAAGAACAACTTCAATGGTTTGTTAGTGTATATCAACTTTCAAGAACAATTGTAGACAACTGTTATCTTCTTCTCTCTGCTCCTTGAATTTTTTTTATTACTATTTTCTCCCTTTGCTTCATCTTTCTACTCTTCCCTCTCAATCTTTGTAATTTATCGTATGCATGGTCTAGATTAAGATCTCAACCTTTGTCTTGAGTACGCTAATATTATGTTGATCTCACTTCCTTTTGAGTTGTGCACCTTTGTCTTGAGTACGTTAATATTATGTTGATCTCACTTCCTTTTGAGTTGTGCGAAATGACACAAATCTATCACCTTCACCACTATCTTTAGTTGCCTTTGAGTTTATGCTTTGCTTCATTGTATGATTACTCCCAACCCAGATGCCTCATTGTATGATTAAAAGTCGATTTATTTTGGGTTTTGGGGCTTGAGTTGGATAAAATACGTAAATGTATAGAGAAAGGTAGAAGAACTTAATGCCTTTGGTGATGTGTGAATGGTGGTTCTCTTTCTCTGTTTTTTTCTTCTTTCTCTCTTTCATCATACATCAAAGTAAATACTTCTTCTTTTCCGTAATAAAGTTTGTTTAACTTCAAATTCTTCCGTTTGTTCATCCAACTTTGATTTTTTCTCTTGATTTTTATCTAAAATGGTATTTTTGTCTGAGCGTCTACTCTTGCTCTAATTCTTCTTCTTAGTAAGATGGTTAACAGTTCAAAAATTGGTCAGTTTATTATTTAACGGCCACTTTGTATTGAAAATGGTCAAAAATAAAAATCGAACCGAAAACCAATCCGAATTGTATTTAACTCTGTCAAATCGGTGGGTCCGGTCTATTTTTACATCATTGGTAATTAGTTAAGTTAATTTGTTAGGATAACAAAAATTAGAATTAAATTATTTGAGTGGGTCCCATATTTTTTATATTAGTTTAATTTAAAATTTAAAATTTAAGTATATGGATCTCATACTGTCACGTCAGATCTGCGTGAAAGCATGAGACTCATTTCAATATTAAAATATTATAAACAAATGTCAAGTCATTGTTGACCTGGTAGAAAACTGACGGGTCATATTGTCTTTAGTTTCTTTGTTAATTTAATGTCGAATTGTAACATTTGTCAAACGATAGGGTTTAATTTGTACTCTTTAAAATGTTAGGGAAATTTGTCGACAAATAGAAACCTTAGGGTTAAATATGCCCTCTTTGCCAACAAAGTTCTAAAAACATATCTTAGATGCTTAAGCGTTGAGAATCCTTATAAGTAAGATGAGTGGAATCTCTTTGACAGAATAATAATTCAACACTAATTATCATAAATCCATTAATTCATTCTATATGAATATCAACCTCCGATTCATGTCCCTTATATGGTAAGAGACTCCAAAATTTTAGCTATTGATTATGCTTTGAGAAACACAGAAACAACTTTAAAGTTGACCAAATTCTATATGAAATGAGCTTACGATTGAATGAAGTAATAAGATGATAAAAAACAATTTTTGGCGGGGGACTAAGAAATGCTCAAGTTAACAGTCCTATAACACAACACTCATTACAAAATGGATTAATCACAAACTATTCTTCCTTAAAGTGGCAGTTGTACAATGAACTACTCATACCTAATATAAAAGAAATCAATTTTCCTTCTCTCTCAGTATCTTTCTTACTCTGCTTTCTGATTCTTTCCTAATTTTCTTCTTTACTTAGGTCTTGGTTGAGTTGGTTACTGTCTTCATTTAATTAAAATATATAATAGGCATTCATTTATTTCTTTAAGATGTTGGGGAAAGACGAGATTGTTGGTTTTCAACAAAGGATAAGACAAGAAAGTAATTTTGACTAAGAGGATGAGGTACTGAATTTCATTAATATGATAAGACAAAGCTTCAAGGACTCATTATATAGCCCTTACACCATACCAATCAATCCAAAAAATATACAACTAAGAAAAGATACTGGGGAGCATGCCCACGTTTCTTAACACTTACTACAAAAAAATTTTTTTGCAAATTGACTAAATAAAACAATGCTCAACCACAATAGCTAGAAACTAGGAACATAAGATATTATTGCTAGACTAGGAGCAGAAAAGTGGACCTAGTAAACTATTTTTTGAAGCACTACTCTTAACACTACCCTCTTGCTTCAAAACTTATAACACCCATCTGCATTATGAACTTGTCATGCTTCGCAAATGATAGAGACTTGGTAAAAACATTTACAACATGCTCATTTGTTCCACAAATTTTCATTTCAATAGCTCCTTCAACTACAAGATTTAGGATGAAGTGATATCGAATATCAAGGTGCTTAGTTCTACTGTGAAATACTAGACTTTTAGTTATTGCAATTGTTGCTTTGTTGTCACAAAAAATCACAATTACATCAGCTTGTTTTTATAGAAAATCAGCTAATAACTTCCTTAACCATACTGCTTGACAAGTTGATGCAGTGGCAACTATATATTCTGCTTAAGATGATGATAAGGTCACCACTTCTTATTTCTTTGAACTTTATGAAATAGTACCAAAACTAAGAGAAAAAAACATACCTAGAAGTGATCTTTTTATCATCCAACGAACCTGCCTAGTTGCTATCTGTAAACCCAAATAATCTAAATTTTGATACTTTTAAGTACCAAATTCCAAAGTCAACAGTTCCATCTATATAGTGGAGAATCCTCTTTGTTGCCTCGAGATGATGTATTGTTGTATTATACATGAACTTAGAGATAACACTCACAGAAAATGCTATATCTAATATTGTATGAGATAAGTAATTCAGACCACTAACTATTCTTTGAAAGTATTTTTCACTTGCCAAACTAGTACCATCATTAGCAATGAGTGTCGCATTAACATGCATAAGAGTTAGTGCAATCTTACAATTAAGCATGTTGAAACGCTTCATTAAATTAGTAGCATACTTTTGTTGGGAAATAAAAATCCCATCAAGATATTGTTTCAATTCAAGCCCAAAGAAATAATGTAATAAACTCAAATCAGACATCTCAAATTTTTTCAACATACAAGACATGAATTCATCAAGAAGAGAATCATATGACCCTATGTAAATAATATCATCAACATAGAGACAAACTAATAGGAAATCAATTTTACCTTGCATCTTCACATAAAGGGTTGGTTCACTTTTTCTCCTTTCAAATCCATTCTCTAAAAAATAACCATCAATCTTGTTGTACCATGCTTGAGGGGCTTGCTTAAAGCCGTACATAACCTTTTTCATCTTGTAAACTTTATTGTCATCACTAATAACAAAACCTTTAGGTTGAGATACATACACTTCTTCTTTCAACTCGTCATTTAAAAAGGCAGATTTTACATCGACCTGGAACACAGGTAATTCCAATTGCGTAGCCAAAGCAAGGAAAGTTCTTACAATTTCAAAGCGAGCTATCGGAGAGAACATCTCATCAAAATCAACCCCTTCCTGGTGTAAGTACCATTGGCAAACAAACGAGTTTTGTGTTTCTGAATTGTCCCATCAACATTTTATTTCATTCTATATACCTATTTAAGGTCGATGATGTTCTTTCCTTCGGGAACATCAACCAACTCCTATGTCTTATTTTTTTGTATAACTGACATCTCCTCATTCATGGCTTTCTCCTAAACCTATTTTTCTGCAACTTCATCATAATTAACATCAGATGCATATAAAACATAATTACTGGAAGTATAAATTTCCCTCAAGGAACGGAACTTCCTAAGAGATGTTTCACTCGAAGAGCTTGAATTTGTTAGAGTTTATGGGCTCCTGGGAGGTGATGGAGAGCTATTGTTGCAAGATTAATCATCAAAACATGTTGGTTCTGTTTGATCAGCAGTGGTAGATTCTGAAGTATCTCCCAGAACATGAGCTTGAGGTGGTACTGCCACTGTACTATTGTTTCATTCCACACCCAAGTTTCCATTTGTAGGATTATATAGCCTGTATGCCTTAGATTGAGTGTTATAGCCAATAAAATTACATTTTTTTTAATTTTTTTATCAAGTTTGGTGCGATGTAAAGAATCATCTGAGACATAAGCTATACATCCAAATAATTTCAAATGACTTACCCTTGGTTTCTAACCTTTCTATGCTTTATATAGAGTACGCTTCATGATAGTCTTTGTTGGTGAGAGATTCAGTAAATACACTGTAGTTGCTACAGCTTTTGCCCTTTTGGAAGTCGACTTGCTATTGTCATACTCTTAGCCATCTCAATGATCATTCAATTCTTCCGCTCCACTATCCCATTTTGTTGTGGGGTGTCTGATATTGTCAATTCCATGTGAATATCGTGTGTAAGTGTAAGTCGACTTGTACATTGGGTAAGTCGACTTACACGCATCCAGTACCGATAAGTCGACTTGTACATGG
>JAOSBP010000008.1:14152637-14163231 GCA_027563825.1 Erythroxylum mucronatum | reverse complement strand
TTTAGAGACAGTCTCTATTGGCTGTTTAGGTTTGAGTTTGCATACAGACACATGGATCCTGGCTTCGGGAAGGTTCCGGTAACAAAAATTTTTGTTTTCCGCACCTGGTACATGTGATGTACCTCCCGGGATTTTCCTACATCGTGTTCATCACAGAAAATATTAAATTCATTAGAGGTAAACTCACTACCTTTATCTAACCGGAGCGTCTTTATGTGACACCCACTCTGATTCTCCACCATTGCTTTGAAGTTCTTGAAACAACCAAAAGATTTTTGTTTCCATTCTAAGAAGTACACCCAACTCATTTGATTATAATCATTAATAGTCACCATAAAGTACTTCCACCAAAAGACTCCATACTTATTGAACCATACACATCAACATGAATCAATTGAAGAAAAGTATAAGCCCTCCAAGACGTGTTTACAAGAAATGAATTTCGATTTTGTTTCTCATAGACACAACCTTCACAAAAACCAAGAACCATGTTTTTCTGACTTGGCAGCTTCAGCCCTTTCTCATTCAAATGATCATAGAGAAAATGTCATACTTTTGCTTCATTGGTCCCCTTAGCAACTAATGTATAATTTGCAACAGTGGACACTTCAAGAGGAAACAAATTGTTATGAGATATGAGAACATTATCCATAGTCTCTCTAGTTTTCTTATGCCTAATGACACAGTACTCATCGTCAAACAATATTGCATATCCAGCGCTTATAAGCTGTCTAACGCTTAACAAATTATTAACTAGACTAGGCACATATTGGACATTGTAAAGAAGTTTTACATTTCCTTCAACTGTGCTAATGACAATAGTACCTTTTCCTTCAACCTGAATTTGCTTGTCATCTCCAAGTCTGACTTCGCTCTTATGGGATTCATCAAGATCTTGAAATAAAGACTTCATGCCACATATATGATTAGAGCACCCACTGTCTATAAACTAGACATCATTAGAGACATCACTAACATGACATTGTTCCATAAAAAGCTTACTTTCCTCTTCAGCCTTTTCTGTGAAATTAGCCTATTTCTGATCATCCTTCTGCTTCGTCTAGCATTCAACCTCCTTGTGACCATACTTTTTGCAATATCAACATTGGATGATGCTTCTATATTGCTGATGACCGCTTGATTGACCACATCCTCTACCTCCGCCACGGCCTCAGCCACAAAACCCACCTCTGCCTCTGCCTCTACTTCTAAAATTTTCTGTTTTCCCTTTAAAGGAAGACTTCCCTTTCACCTGAAATGCTTTCTCATCCACTTTTTCATCGAACCTATTAAACCTCTCTTTATGGGCAATCAAAGAATCCATCATTTCATCAAATGTATAAGTTGATAAGTCTTTATATTCCTCAATGGCAGCAACGATATGATTGAAATCCTTAGTTAAACTCCTTAAAATTTTACTAGTAACATTTTCACCATAAGTTTTCATATGGTTAGCAATCCTAGACACCCTAGAAAGAAAATCGTGCACATACTCTTTTTCTTTCATAGCCTAAGTCTCAAATTCACGACGAGGAGACTGGAGTTTAACAGTGACTACCTTTTTATTCACCAAAAAATTCTTGCTTCAGAATTTCCTAAACTTCCTTCAGGATTGAAGCTTCTATAACTCTTGAAAATATCTCATCATTCATTGCCGACTGGATGAAAAATAGAGCTTTGGCATCCTTCTTATAATTCTTCCGCAACTGTTGGTCAGGTTCAGCTGGTGTTAGGTTTGGCTCTTCATACCCGTTAATATCAAAAATTTGTTGGTTCACAATAAAGGAGAAGACAAGAAAGTAATTTTAACTAATATGATGAAGTACTAAATTTCATTAATGTGATAATACAAAGCTTCAGGGACTCATTATATAGCCCTTACACCATACCAAACAATCCTAGAAATATGCAACTAAGAAAAGATAGTGGGTAGCGTGGCCCATGTTTCTAAGCACTTACTACAGGAAAAATCTTTTAAATTGACTAAGTAAAACAATGCTCAATCACAATAGCTAAAAACTAGGAATAGAAAAGTGGACTTAGTCAACCAATTTTTGAAGCACTATGCAATTTCTAGTGCTGGCTTTATCTCTGAAATGATGATAAATGCATATTTGTCGCAAGAACAAAGCAACTGATGCATGCAAGCTTTTGCATGATTGTGTTATTGGTCCAAGGTGGATTTAAGAATGCGTTGAGTCTTCTCAACCCTTTGTAAATCCATTTGTAGAGCACGTATCTAAGTCTAGGATAGGACAAGCTATGATGTTATTGCTTCTATAAGATCTATGACTTGCAAGAAGTTTCCATCAACTGCTGTGGTTCTTCGTGTATTTGATGCCTTACTCAGGGCCAAAGGCATAATGTTGCTTGCCTAAATGCCTAGGCTACATTCCTAACCATGCTGATGTTTTGAATCACTTTCACTCAATGAAATGTGGTCAAGGTACCACTTCTTCCATTGCACCATCCAAGGATTGATGGCCTACAACACATGTATACTATGATTATGATGAAATATGGTATTTGTTTGAAATTTCCTTAATTATAAATTACTTGGAAATTAAATTTGAGCCAAATCATGCCATTCATAATTGAATTTGAGCCAAATCATGGCATTCTTCTTTATTGATGTTCCATACAATTTATCAACATTATTCTTGTTGCATTGCAAATATGAGCTTATTGCATGTTGTATGTTACATAAAATGAAATCTAGTCAGTTCTGTAACATCGTCTACATATTGTCATTTAGAAAAAAGTTATGTTGGAACAACATTTACTCAAGACTTTGCCAAGAGCTTTTGTGACTGCTTTTCTAGCCATATGTCATCTTTGATGTTCCATCTTTTAGTATCATCAATAAGATTGGTATCTACATTATTGTTACTTAGGAATGATCTCTTTTAGTATGACTTCAGCTTTATACCTGGTAGTAAAATTTGTTGTTGAATTGCAATCTACCAAATTGAAGGTTAAAGTGACTTTTCAGCGGACAATTTCTTAAATGTGAAAGTGAACATTCTTTATATTGTTAGAATATTATAACTTAAACCAGTGCTTTATGTTGTCAATTGTAATAAAAAAAATTTTGATTATTAATTTTAAATGCTAATAAAGATTAAACAGCTACATTTTTTTTAAATTTTTGGTTGGAACGCAATGAAATGCACTAATTTCCAATTTAGTTTACAGTGTCAAAAATATTTATTTATTTTTAATTTAAGAAAGACGTATAAGATTTTTCATTTTAAATTTTATTTTGTGTTACTCCTACAACATATTTATCTTGTTTTGTAATTTAGATTTAGTGCATCGAGATGTATTAACCAACGTACGAGCCTGGTATGCTTGTAAGCTTGGTTTTCGCAGCATCTATATGGCTAGTTGTAAGTTATTCTTAAATTGGTTAGTGCTCAAAAATTGTTTTTTTCTCATATTTTTAACTTTCTTTCTCTCTGTAAAGTAGCATTCTTCAAATTGTGAACTCTGCACTAACAAGAGAGTAGGGACTTTTTTAAGGGCAAAAGCCAAGCGATTAAGTACCGTCAGACTAGCATTAGTCATCGGAGTTAACAGTGATTTTCTTCTTCTTAAAGCATTTTAGTTTCCTTTCTCAGTTATCCTTTCCAGTGGTTGACAACACAGCGTCTTAGAACTACATGGTTCTCTAACTGAGTTTCTAACTTCTATAGCAAATGCCAAAATATGTGCTACTGCTTAATGCTATCTTTATAAAAATTGCCAATTTCATTCGGTAATCGTTCTTGTTGTTTTTAATTTCAATTTTCCACATGTTTTTCGAGAAATTACCCAGAGGTATAACATAATTCATCAAATTGGCTGATGTCAAGCAGACTTGTATAATATGCTGTTTGTGTATTGTAAGTCTAGATACGCTGCACATTAGCATCATGGTTTTTGATAGAAGCAGTATATTTCAAGAGGACAAGGTAGATATCATAAGCATGGACAAGATGGAAGAGTCCAAGATCAAGTCCATTGCTTTTCTAGGCAAGTAAGGAAATGTAAATCCCAGTGGTTTAATTATTGTACTTGAAATTCGAAATTAGTATCAGGACATAAAATGGAAATGGAATGCTTTGTAAATGCCATGTAATGCTTACAAATATGGCTGGGTAGTTGAAGCTGAGAGTAAACTATAATTGAAATGGAATGGAAGTAAAAGTATACATGATTCTTGTTTGCTATCATTGACTTCTTGACAATGTAATTACTTCACGTCTTTTCCTTGGTTGTTGATGGTGTCAAAACTCTAAGAGTGTGTATATGCTTTGCTAAAATAACCAGGTTTGATACCAAAACAGGTGGACACCTATGACTAGTGGAATTCTTTTTGTTTTTGATGTCTATTAATAATGTGTCACTAGACCAGTACCATCTGTCAAGAGTTAAAAAGGATTTTGGAATTGATTCGCATATCTGCCAGTATAAAAGATGGCTGCTTCTTTTTGCTTTCAGTGGCATTCTGCCAAATGCTTTCTTCTGTAAGAGTAATTTCATGTGTTAAAATAAAGTGAGTGACAGGCTATGATGATTATTTTTCTTTTAGCCCTTTTAACGATAAAAATTGGAAGAAAATCCAACTCCAAGTAGTACACTGTAAGCTAACTAAACTTTCATGCGCACAATCGTAACCATTCTTCCCCTTGAAGCAAACTCAGTGGCTTTGGTTCTATCCATTTTTAAGACAAAAGTTTGAAGCTTTTCTGTATCAACCGAACAAAGAACCATTAGCTGCCGTTATGTATGCTTTCAATGGAAATACATCATGCTTTAACACTTATTCGTTATTTCCTGGTTGTTTGAGGCTACAATACGAGGCAGTCTATGATATTACAACCCGTAAAAGCTAGCTATTGTAAGCTATTTGAAAACGAACCATCAGTTTATTGACTCGTTTATATGCTTGGAGAGTGACGAAATAAGGAGAGGAGATCATGAACATCAGTCTGCTTTTTCTTCCAGTTTCTTTTCTGCGTTATATATGTTTCTCCAAAGTGACGTCAATTGTAGCCAGAAGCCTTCTTTTGGACATCATTTATGGAGATACGTGCTTCACCTTGCACAATTGGCCAGTGATCGGATGTATATTGCTTGAATTTTATTACACTTGGTAGTAGTACTAGTAGCAGAATTAATATTTATAAAAAATTAAGTTAATGAAATGGACGTTTTGCTCATAACATGAAGATCACGGCTTTAGACAGCCTTGTTTGTAAGCTTGTGTTATTGACATTGTTTAGCGTACAGAATGTGAAAAATCAAGTCTATTTGATTTTTCATGGTGTACATATAAAATGATGCATCAGCCAACTCTTCTCTTTTTTTTTGGGTTCTTTTTCGCTCTCAAATTTGTTGCGTTGTACTTACATGTTCTCACTTGGTAGAACCATCAAAACTTGGCAGCAAACAAGATCGAAAACGACTAGTCAATGAGCAAAACGTGATGAGAGTGACTGAACAAACGATTTGGATCTACTCGACCAATGCTTTTGTTAGTACATCAAGATTGAACGTTACAATGGTAAAGTAGCAGTGGAACTAGGCGGTCTCATTTCCACACGAATGAACCCTCTTGGATGGCACCCTTTCAAGGGCTTCGACGATGTTTCAAATGCTATTCGGATTTCCTAGTGTTTTCTAGGCAATGGTTTCAGAGCTGAAACCATTTCATATGACAGTTGCTGCGGACATTAACTAAGCCCTTGCATACAGTTTTGTATGGTATTGGTCTGTGTTTGCTAGTGTATTTTAAGTATCTGCTGATATATTACTGTAGTAGTTGTTTGTATAACTGGGTATTTGTGGTCTTTATTTTGAACTTGATCTTGTCACCTTCTGCTCTGACAGACTAGGATGCAATTGTTGGCAGGATAGTTAGATGCCTGTCATTTTGTTTTGCGTGTCTCCAGCCTACCTTTGTTAGCTATTGCTTGTATATAACTTTTTATTCTTTATAAAATTTCTGATTTACAAAAAAAAAAGAAGTTTCTTCTTGGAGCCTCTTGTTTTCCAATTATCTTCCAACCCTATCACAATTTGATCAGTTTTTCTGTGATGTATAGCAGACAAAAAGACAAATTGTTCTCGTACACCAAATGTGACAAAATTGCATATCATCTTGTGATGATTAGCAGCTATTTTGTATCTATGATCCTGCGAGACCGGGAAGTTTTGGTATGGGCGTGGAGGGACCAGAAACTAGGTATCTAGACTTTACAAACACACGTATAAAATATTGAATCTACCCCTATAAATTTAACGATTTGGTGACATTTTTTGTTTGAAAAGCTAGATGTTTATACAATTTGTGAAGCAGTGAAGATTCATATTCTGACAGGAGGGCTCCAAAATGGCTTGGTACCTATAAACTGCTATGCATTATCTAAATGAATGGTTTAGTTTGGATTTATATGAGTATTAAAAGCATGTATATGTAAGAGAATCTTGGGATGATTATCTAATGGGAATATCTAAATATTTGCATCTGGTTTTGTTCCTCATCAAAAGCACTAAAAGCAGAAAGAGATAAGCAAAAGAAGAGGGAGGGATGCAATCTTGGATTATGTAGCAATAGCATTCTTATAATATCTTATTTAAAACTTGACCTCAAATTGAATTCCCGGAAGAAGTTTGGCTATGAGCCAAAAAATCTCCGTATGCTATGGAATTTCACATGCGAAAGGATAAATCAGTTGTGTTCTCAGTCTTATGATATTTACATTGGACATGATAAAAAATCAAATAAATTAATAAGGTGTAATAGAAAATTTGTAAAACTTAAATTAAACTCATTTATATAAATTGAGGAATAGATAGTTTCATGAATCATATAAATTGATTTTGTAAAGGTATCACTGTACAAATTCCTTCTTGTCAATTCATAAAAAAAGTTTTGTATTAGAGATAATCCTAATGACTAAGTCCAGGCCTATTATCATGTCTACAATTAAACAACTTGATTTACTAAATATCTTATAGGATGTTAATTGTTAAGATGATAAAATTTTGCAGCTGGAAGGTTATGGATGATGATGATCATCATCACTTTCGACTGTAACCAAATGTTGACACGCAGACGGCTGGAATGGAAAAGCATTAATTAGGAACGTACCGTAAGAAGAGGCATATAAGTGAGTCTCTGTGCACAACTTTCAACACGAATAGGCCTAATCGATAGCCCTTGTTAGGTTGGGTGACAAAAATGCACATTCTGTGACATTTTTTGAAAAGGTGCATAAAACGTCACCAAAATGCACGATAAAAAATGTGCATAAAACGTCACGAAAATGTACATTCTGTGCCATTTTTTGTTGTTAATATTGTAATTATTATCTTTACCTAAAATAGTGTAAATTAGTTGCATAGGATAGAATTTCCTAAGATTACGTTGATCATATATTCCCATAGCCTTGTATATATATTACTGTATCCCATTCACCAAAGGTAATACACACAAAAATTATTCTTCTCAACTTTATATAGTATCAGAGCCTCAATCCCTTTCTTATATTTCCTCTACTATTCTGCTCTTCTACTTCTTCTCTTAGTCTTCTCCATAGCTCCTAATGATTCTTAACTCATCCCTAACAATGCCGAACCCACTAATACTCTCAAGCTTACTTCCACCAATTATTTGTCACGGAAAACTCAACTTGAAGTTACTATTATCGGGTACAACCTTCTTAAGTTCATTGATGGATCCTATCCTGTCCTTCCCGTGACTATCACCCAAGATGATGCATATGTACCAAATCCAACCTACCAAACTTGGCTATATCAGGATAAGTTGATATTTGGTGCATTTGTTGGCACCCTTTCCCCCTCTTTTGTCCCCCTTTTATTTTAAGCCAAAACCACCTAGGAAGCATGGGAAACCTTAGCCAAAGCCTATGTCAATCCCTCACGAGGCCATCTTAAACAAATTAAGGATCTTCTTCGCAATATCACTAAAGAAAACCACTCCATTATTGAACTTATGCAAGAGATTAGGGTGTGTGTTGATCAACTTGCTTCTCTTGGTTGACTTCTCGATCATGAAGACATCATTGACAAAGTTATTGATCAACTTAATGATCCTCACTATGATGTTGTAGTCCATGCAGTCCACAGTCGTGACTCTCCCATTTCTTTTGATGAATTACCTGAGAAGCTTATCAACAGTAAACTCTCCATTAAGCAAAAATCTTCTTCTCCACTCCTATTCCAGCCACAGTTAACTATGTGGCTAAAAATTAGTCAAAAAATCATCGTTTATCATGGAACAATTTTGCTCCACTATCTATAGGTCTCCTTCTCATGCCTCAACCTACTTCTACTCCTACTCATCGCACACCCAAGCCATTCCAAAGGAAATGTCAGTGGTATCGTACTCAAGGGCATTACGTCACTCAATGTCCGATATTTTGCCAACAATTTTCCCAGGCAATCCAACCTTCTCACTCCTCTCACACCACTGTCATTCCACCATCTCCTCAAAACCGCTTTGTCTCTAAGGGATACCAACTACATTCCAATCCTAGTTCTTATGCTGTCATGACACCCGAAAATTTCCCTAATGGGTGGCTTCTTGAATATTGATAGTGGGGCAACCCACGATATTATTAATGATCTAAAGAACCTTTCTCTTCACTCTCCCTACGATGGCACCGAAAAGCTCATTATTGAAGATGGTCTGGCCTAATCATTGTAAACACGGGTTCCACTTCTCTTTTTACTCCCTCCTCTCAATTTCGTTTAACTAATATTCTTCATGTTCCATCTGTTTTCTGAAACATTATTTCTATATCTAAGTTTTGTCATGATAATAATACTTCAATCACTTTCTTACCTACTTCCTTTCTTGTGAAAGATCTTCGAACGAGGGCACCTCTACTTCAAGGCCCAACTAAATCTGGTATCTATAAGTGGCATTCCACTCGTCTTACCGTTCATTCAACTACTTTGGATCCCACCTCAAATTGGCATCATAAATTAGGACACCCTTCGTATTCTATTCTTCACCATATTAGTACTACTTTTAATCTCTTTATTCCCAAGTCAGTCTCTTTTCAATGTAATTCATGCAATTGTCATAAAGTCACAAGATGTCATTTTATCAAAACGTTATATCTTTTAAAGGTCCACTTGATGTCATATACAGTGATGTATGGCCTTCTCCTACTCTTTCCTACGATGGTTATAAATATTATATCTTGCTTGTTGATCACTTCACCAAATTCATGTGGTTTTACCCACTAAAACACAAATCAGATACTAAAACCATCTTTCTTTGCTTTAAATTGCTTGTGGAAAAATTTCTCCAACGTCCCATTATAACCCTCTTTAGTGACAATGGGGGAGTATGAAGGTCTTGACCCCTCTCTTGTTAACTTTGGCATCACTCATCTCACATCTCCTCCTGACACCCCGGAACATAATGGATATTCCGAAAGACGACATCGTCATATCATTGAAACGGGTCTATCCCTTCTTTCCCATGCGTCTATGCCCATCAAGTATTAGACTTTAGCTTTTGCCACCACTGCTTATCTTATTAATCGTATGCCCACTCCAACCCTTCGATTTCATTCTCCTTTTTACAAGCTCTATGGCTTTCCACCCAACTATCAAAAACTTTGTAGATTTGGATGTTTGTGTTACCCTTAGCTTCGTCCCTACACCAAAAACAATCTTGACCTACGCTCATTTCCATGTGTCTTTGTAGGCTATTCCTCCACTCAAAGAGCCTACTATTGTCTCCAACTTAGCACAAACAAAATTTTTGTTTCTCGTCACATAAAATTTGTGAAAAATAAGTTCCCTTTTACTACTCATTCATTACCTACTTCTACACCTCAAACAATGTATGTTGATCATTGGTGTGCTCTTCCTCTACCCATCCTTTCCTCTACTACACTGCCGACTGCTACTCCTTCGCCTCCCTCATCACCACAGCATCAACAGCCTTCCCTTGCAACCTCCTCAGCACCCAATCTTGTGTTCTCTTTGATTTCTTTCATTTAACATATTTTTCAGCATATCTTTAACATTATTTTAGAGGAGATAAGCATATTTTTATGAAGAAACGATAACATTTTAGTATCATACTTATAGAGTTTACAAAATTCCTCCATATTTCTTATGTGTGAGAATGAATGTTAATTAATTAATTGTTGTTTGCTTGAGATTTAAGTAACTTCATCACTAAGTTTTTGGCTATTTGAATATAATGTGTTTATTTAATTTTTCAATTTGAATTAATTTTTAAATCAAAATCATATGACAAAATTATAGTCCTAACCAATGTACTGAATTCCGTTCCGTTCCGGCCGGTACCGGCCGGAACTTACCGTACCGGTCGGAATCCGGAACGGAACAAGCCTCATCGGTACCGGCCGGTATTCACAATACCGGTCAAATACCGGCCGGTACCGGAAATTTTAAAAAATTGGGGGACTTTTTTGCAAAATTTTCAAAATTTCCCTCCCTCCCTCCTACCTCTCCTTCCCCCCTTTTTTTACAAAGTTTTTAAAATAATAATAAATATTTTATTACTAATAATAATTATAAATTAAATAAAACTTAAAAA
>JAOSBP010000008.1:14134176-14149861 GCA_027563825.1 Erythroxylum mucronatum | reverse complement strand
CAGTAAACTAGTAAAGTATACAGTACAGCTGTATAATATATCAATATGGACTATTTTGCAATTTTTAAAAAATTTAGGGACTATTTTATAAATTTAAAAAATACCCCGAAATGGTACCCGATACTAACCGGTACCGATACAATTCTATTCTAGAGCTTAATCCGGTACAACGTCCGGTACGGTATTCAGAACATTGATTTCAACCAAGCGCCGCTTATGTTTTATACAGGGTTACTGTCATAACAACAATCATGTAGATGTAGTTGGCTTTTCATCTTTTCTCCCGTTGATTTACAATTATTAATGTTTGCCTTTGTGCCATTGACCTATCTACCCCTAACCCTTATAGTCAGAGTGTTTCTTGTCGTTTCTCCCAGCAATCTGTCCAATTTAGCGGCTTTTATTTTCTGCCACGTTTCAACCTTATGATCACAAAACTTCACATTACCCGAGCAATGTAAGAGGAAACACTTCACGTCATAGTGGCGCTCTTTATCCACAGAAAGAAGTGATAGTCCATTTATACTTTAAAGGAACGTGAGGCCAGGCAATAACTCTTCGTAGGGACATACTAATTATGCACATCGTCCCCGCATTCCATTCAATCAGCCACAAATGTTGCCAGTAACTTTACATACCATTAACCAGTTAGCTACTATTATGAGGACTGTCCAAGAGTAATTAACCACTTTTGACATCAGCAATTCATCTACGGGGAGTTCTAGAAAAGTGTCATATGAAACAATGAACTTCATACATTGGCATGGGCCCATGGATGCAGCGCGATCACTTGCAATTTGCTGTCGATTTTTTGTTATGATTCTTGGAACCCGCATAAAGACAATTTACTACCATATATTGTTACGTTCTTGCGTGTGAATTTAACTAATAACACAGTTCATGTAACTTGAGAAATCCTTTTTTATAAAATGATATGCATCCAATTAATCTCACAAACACAAGGTTCTGTGCAAAGCACTACTAGAGTGCAGACAATAAGCCAAAAGTTGTGTGAAATGAGGACAAGAAATTTGACTTTAAATGGCCTGCAATGTCTTATTTGTAGTAGCTAGCAATCCCGCTGTCTAAGGCAAATTTCAGAATATGGGTCTCTAACTCATTAATTGACAGTGGAAGAAATGCTTTTGTTTTTTCCACTCGATTCAACCCTCGACAAGTACTAGTTGGAGCATCATAATTTCCTACTCATTGGTTCTCTCCCTCTGTGGATATGTTGACTAAGGTCGTGGTCCACATCACTTATTTCACTCTCCAATCTACCTAACAACATTCTTGCATTTGATGCAATCTCTGTGTACCTCAACTGAAATCAGATACCACGACGTTCTCATGAACTCTGGTAGCATTCCTCATTCCCAACGCCAACGTCAAGGACACCATGCACACATAACTCCTACTTAGACGATAAGATTTGGGGGAGTCTTAAGGAGAAGTCTCCCTTTATCAGAACATGCGTGTTTGGTGCACAGTCCAATCATATATATAGATACCCTATGCCTTAAATAAGTATGAATACGCGATGCTCCAGGAGTATGTTTGTTTTCTGCCCGGACTTATCAGTGAACTCCTGCAATTATCAATTCAATCAAGTTGATTCAATCATAGAAGCCCACACCCACACGTAATATCAGCATTCTAATCAAATGAGCGAGCCACCTGTCGAGTTTTTGACTATGCTGTGCAATGTCCATGTCAGAACAGCACTGTTACCTATCAATGTCAGTTTGGCAAGGACAAACAAATATAGGAAAAGACATGGAAAGTTAATATCTTTGGATAAATTGGGAGCAGAATCTAAAGTTTTATGGTCCTAAGAAGCGAGCCTTTTAAAATTATGCCATGCCCCTGTTTTGGTTGAGGTGATGTGGAGAAAGGGACAATTAGCAATAGCTGTTATCTGGCTTTGGTCCTTAATCTGTGGACATCTTTGTCATTTTCCTATATTAAAGTGCCTTGTTCTTTTCTCGTGTCTGGTCTATTTCTCTCTCTTTTCTAGATCTAGTGTATGAATATGGTTTTACTACTCCTTATCCAATGGCCTAGATGCTGCTGGCATGCAAAGTTCATTTCTCTGCCCAAATGGACTCAACTTGCTCACAATTGTTAAGCAATTAATTTGGCAATGCTTAAGCTTCAATCCTGTTGAAGAATTACACTTAAAATTTACATGTCATACCGACTACATGTACATGTCATACCGATGGCAAAGATTAAAGGAAGAATATCAATTGCACGTAGTCTTTTGTTTGTATTTTACAAAGAGGTTGTTTCAAGCTCAGTGAATAAGAATAATATGTAAAAATGCATATTCTTAAGTTCCACGAATACATTTGTCAACTTATATTTTTCTCTTATATAATTTGTTTATCCATTGATTAAATAAAAAGAAAACAATCTTAGTTTTACCAGTCAAAGTTATTTGTTGAGAACAAGAAATTATGGTCTTCGTTACAATCTACCAGCAGACAAGGATTTGGTAAGTGCTCATTATTTTGGCACGGGGCAGGTACAATAGATGCATCTTTCCATTCAGTTATAGAGATTGCAAGGGGGGGAAAACCATATGCTTGTAAAATTGATGAAGTTCAACTTACCAGTTGGGAGTATTAGATTACAATCTGAAGACAATCAAACTAATGTTAAGGTTCGCCTAACATTGACAATTTCCATAATAATGTCACAATCAAGACGATATTAGACATTTTTGTCAAAATGGAGCACCAAATCTAATAAATTAGCCTTCTAGTCGAACTCAAAATCAGCTTGTATGTACTTCTTGATCTATAATCATGCTAAGTTAATGTAATATGTCAAGTAAAGATGCATAAAATCAGGATTCCATACGACATAATCACATCCCAAGTGGTCCTACAAGCTCATCCTGCCACAACTTTTCCAGCATACACGCTCGATGAAAAATATTTTCCTGGCCGGCATGCTTGAGTTCAACCTAATGATACCTCATGGTCCAAAGTGCCGTTATTCATGCATTTTGTTCAGGCCTAGCGCCATTGATTCTACTGGGAAACATTGAGTTAGAGTTGGTTCTTAAGTCACTATAATTATCCCTTTTATATCGGACAAGTAGTAATTATTATTTTTTGTGTACATTAAATAAGTAAATAAACTAATGAATTAGCACTTCAGAAACAAATAATGAGTCTGAGATAGCTAATTGATAAGAAATTCTAATGACAAATACATCAGTGTCGATTACTAATTCAAATTTTGTAAATGAACCCTTAGAGAATTCCTCCTGAAGGGCAAGTGATTGTTCTTGATACCTTAGTGTTTTATTGGAAAGAGATGGAGATGGCAGCTTTTGCTTTCAAAAGTTTCACTCTTTCCCCCTTTTTCTTTTTGCGTTTGAATAGATATTGGGTGTGGGATGACTATCTGCTGTTGGACAGAGGGAAAAAAAAAAAGCAGCATGTGTGCGCTCGTTAGCTGAAAGTGGCTGCCCATTTGGAATCTGCAAAAAGCAAGAGTCCCCTGCATTTTACAGCACAAAAGTGACTACTACTAATACCCGTTAAAAACTAAAGTATGTATATGCTTATAATCACATCAATATAAAATGATAGTGCCAACAAAGATACTCGGTCATGGTGAGTGACCAAATCCACCATCATCAATCTCGAGCCAGGCCCCATTTGACGCCTCGAGATTCTCACATTCCTCACAAAATAAAAAAGTTAAAAAAGAGGAAAACAGTGGTTTTGGGGGCATTTACTGTATGGCCAAACTAAGAGAATGTTGAATTCCTCAGTACAACAAGCAATGCAATTTCATCTCATTACATGCACATGCACTCTGCTTCTCTCCGTATGCCCATTTTCTGAGCTAACTATGCACAACCCCAATCAAGGACAAGTAGACACGACAAATATTCCTCGTTTTTTTAATGTTGTCATTGTTTTCTTGGTACAAAGTGCAAAACTCATGTCTAGGCAATAAGATGACTAAATGACTCATAAACCCAGATAGAATTTTGATCTCATGCCTAGTGGCCTTTACACAAAAGAAACATGCGTGATAGGGAGAGAGAGCATTATAAACTGATGGATGATTAAACCTACAAATGAGAAATTCCCGTTCTCTCCTTGCCTCAAAGAATATTGCCCCTATAGTGTAATTGGTGTAGTTTGATTCTTTTAAGATTAGGGCCACATATGATAAACTTTGTATATAATCATTTCTTTAACCTACTGACTCAGTGACAGGCATGCTGGTTTCCTTTATACAACCAAAACGCTTGTGCTTTTCTTGGGTCTGACACAAAGATTTTGATGAATGGATTTATGGCGTGAAAAGGAGGAGGTGGCCTCTGACGGAGAGACCAACTTGAAGAAAGTATTCCATTTGAAGTCTGCTAAGCGCTAGAAGATAAAAAGGATTTATCTTTTGAGTTAAAAGCATTAGTTTCTCCGGTTCGCGGACATCACCGTTCGATGGCAATGAGAAGGCGAGAAGTTTTTATCTTTTTCGGGACTCTCTTATGGTTTTTGGCTACTGCAAGTGGATTGTTATCTCCAAAAGGAGTTAACTTTGAAGGTAACTGAAAATTTTCTTTTCCTTTGGCAAAATCTTCCCAGAAGATGAGTTCTTTCACTTGGACTAGGAATTGTTTTAACATTTTTGTATATAGTGCAAGCTTTGATGGGCATAAAAGAATCCCTGCATGATCCTCACGGTGTTCTTGATAACTGGGATCGAAATGCTGTTGATCCTTGTAGCTGGACTATGGTCACTTGTTCTTCTGAGAGCTTCGTCATTGGCCTGTAAGTGTCGAAACTTTTCCTTTACTAAGCTAAACAAAAACGGCAATACTGAACGAAATTCGAAAGAGAGCAACGAAAAAGTTAGTTTTGAAACTGATGAATTGGTATTCCTGCAGAGGAACTCCTAGCCAGGATTTATCTGGTACTCTGTCTCCGAGCATTGGCAACTTGACAAATCTTCAAATTGTGTGAGTGCTCCTATAGAAACTTGCAGTTCTTCTTTCCCAACTCGTAATGAATTTATTTGTTATTTCTTAACTTTTATGGTGGTCTATGTATTTGCAGCCTCTTACAGAACAATAACATTACAGGATCAATTCCCGCAGAAATTGGCAGGCTCTCCAAGCTCCATACACTTGATCTTTCTAACAACATGTTTACTGGGGAGATCCCTTCCTCTATAGGCGAACTGAGGAATCTTCAGTACTTGTAAGCTGGGAAAGAAGCTCAAACTCTTGTGCTTGTTGTATGATCCTTTGATTATAAATTTGACCAGGAGTTGTTTCAATTTTATTCAGGAGGTTAAATAATAACAGTCTCTCTGGATCGTTGCCAATGCTTAACATGAGCCAACTTATCTTTCTGTTAGTCTCTCGATCCTATCAAAGTGTTTCCTTAATTTATCAATAAGCAGAAGTGTGTTTTTGAAATCTATGTTTTATGTCAATTACAGTGATTTGTCATACAACAATTTGAGTGGCCCTGTACCCAGATTTCCAGCTAAAACATTCAAGTAAATAACTCTCCCTCTTCCCTTTTCTCTAATTCTGCTCAAGGTGCATTGGGATATTTACTTTGAGCCAACTGTCCCATATTTTCATCATCGCAGCATTGTTGGGAATCCTTTAATCTGCCCAACAGGCTCTGAACCAGGATGCTTTGGGTCAACACTAATGCCAATGTCCATGAATCTGAATAGCACACAAAGTAAGGAAGATTAGTTGCTTGTCTGATTTTTGCAGCGTAAATGGTTTGATCTGTTTTTCTGTTAATTCTGATCTCAAAGTCTTTCCATCTTAAGCTTCTGCGCATTCCAATAAGCCAAAGAATCAGAAGCTAGCCCTTGCCTTTGGCTCGAGTGTTGGTTCTGTCTCCCTTATTATTCTTGTATTTGGATTGTTTCTATGGTGGAGGCAAAGGCACTACGAACCAACATCTTTTGAAATTAAAGGTAACATTTGACAAACAATTGAATTAATTATCTTGCAACTCACCTTTAGTGCTCAAACAATTTGACACTGCTGGATGTCTTTGAATAATCAGATCAGCATCATGAGGAAGTTTTGCTTGGAAATTTAAGAAGGTTTCAATTTAGAGAGCTTCAGAATGCCACGAACAACTTCAGCAATAAGAACATACTTGGCAAAGGAGGATATGGCAATGTGTATAAAGGGATTCTCCCAGATGGAACTGTTGTAGCTGTCAAGAGACTTAAAGATGGGAATGCTATTGGAGGAGATATTCAATTCCAAACAGAGGTTGAGATTATCAGCCTTGCTGTGCACCGTAACCTCCTTAGACTATATGGTTTTTGTATTACAACAACAGAAAGGCTTCTAGTTTACCCTTACATGTCCAATGGCAGTGTTGCCTCCCGTCTCAAAGTCAAAGGTAACTAACATATGTGCTTTAACTGAAATATGTTTGCTAATAGGCTAAAGCTGAGTTTTGTGACAAATGAAATGATAGGGAAACCGGTCTTGGATTGGGAGACAAGGAAGAGAATTGCCTTGGGAGCTGCAAGGGGGCTATTATATCTTCATGAACAGTGTGATCCAAAGATAATTCATAGGGATGTTAAGGCAGCAAATATATTGCTTGATGACTATTGTGAGGCAGTGGTGGGGGATTTTGGGTTGGCCAAGCTTTTGGATCACGAAGATTCACATGTAACTACTGCTGTGAGAGGCACGGTGGGGCATATAGCACCTGAGTATCTTTCCACTGGCCAGTCCTCTGAAAAAACAGATGTTTTCGGGTTTGGCATCCTGCTTCTTGAATTAATCACAGGCCAAAGAGCACTTGAATTTGGCAAGGCAGCTAATCAGAAAGGAGCCATGCTAGACTGGGTGAGCAGCGACAAGTGTTCCAATTTCTTCTTTGTTTTAGGCCATCTCTTTTTGACATGGGTTATGGTTTCAGGTAAAGAAAATTCATCAGGAGAAGAAGCTTGAGATGCTTGTGGACAAAGATCTAAAAGGCAACTATGATAGGATTGAGCTTGAGGAAATGGTGAAAGTAGCTCTATTGAGTACCCAATGCCTTCCAAGCCATAGACCCAAAATGTCTGAAGTAGTTCGAATGCTTGAGGGTGACGGGCTAGCAGAAAGGTGGGAAGCTTCTCAAAGAGTAGAAACAACCAAGTCCAAACCCAACGACTTCTCCTCGTCAGATCGATATTCTGATCTCACTGATGACTCTTCTTTACTAGTCCAAGCAATGGAGCTTTCTGGGCCAAGGTGAATTCTTTCAGTGATCAAACACTTTTCCTTTCTTCTGTTTTGTGGTTTAGAATGTTAGCAGACGAGATTATAGGTGCAAGATGTTTTGTGATGGTAAAACGTTTTGGTTGTATAATAGTAGAGCATATCAAGAGTAGGAAAAGTTTGATGTTTCCTTGAAATTGTACAGTCTTTTTCAAGAATCTGACATTCTTTGTAATGAAATGTACTCCTATGGACTGCACATTCTATAAAAAAAGATCTAGTGTGATGCATTAACTTGCGAGTACCAAAGTCTTACGTCTACAGTTAGTGACTTATTTCATTCATGGGATATTGACACAATCTGTGATCATAATTAACACATTAGATAGTTGACATCATGTTATAGGTCTTATGAGAGAACCAACCCTAAAAGCTAGCTTGAAGGGTGAGAGAGCTCATAAGCCTATAAACTCCACATCAGTTTATTTTATTATCGATGTGGGATATTTTAAACTGTAACATTTGTTCCCCCATAAGGACCAATTGCCTCATTGATCACGGCCATGTTGGTCACGGCTGGAACTTCATGGGCCACCACTCTAACAACGGCTTTGATACTAATTATTATATGTCTCATGAGAGAACAACTCCAAAAGCACAATCCCAATTCCGCAGTCGGCAGTACACTACTTGATGGGGGAAGTCTTTGGACTTGGAAACCGGGGCTCATTTAGGCCCCCAAACTGCTAAGTTCACTAAAAAGGCCATCTATGGAGTTCGGCCTATGTCCAGTAACCAGTCAGTAGATTTTCAATCTTCTTCAATCAAGCCCATCTGTGTATTGAAACTGGACTGAAAGGATAATGAACTGAGAAGCTAAAAACATCACTCGTAGAAAATAACATGGGTTAAGCACATTGTGGAAGAATGGTTGAAAATATATGTACTTAGTTGACGCCCATTATCTTGACTCATCATTTTGAATTTCGTTCCAAAACTGGCCGATACCGAATGGTACTAGATGAAATAAGTCAGGTGTAAATCGGACGATATATTTCCTACAATAAAAGGTAATCCAGATTCGTGTTGATAAATAGAGGGGATTGAAAAAGTATATCCTTCTATTAATGTTAGTATAATAACTTGCATACCATAAAAATTTATAACTTCCGTCTGCTATTCTTATTTGTAAGGGTCTTTCTAATTTTTTCTAATGTAATGCTATTTGTTTAGAAGCTATACAAATAGTTGCACATGTATCTATGTATGCATTAATTTTAGTCTGTTGTATCACTACTTGAATAAAAGTTGCGTTCTGATTGAATTGATGATTCGGGGCTACTTTCTGAACTAGATTCAGAAACTATATCGCAAATATTTTAGACACAAAAAACATAGACAATTTAAGCCAAAACAACAATATTGTCCTACAAAAAAGAAAAATTGCCGATGTTGGCTGTGTAAGGAAGAAGGTCATTATGCAAATCAATGTCCCAAGAAAAATGACAACATTAAAAAATAATGTCCATATTTTATATTCAGCTTTTCAAAATCAGTTAGAACCAATTGAATCTGATTATGATACAAACTCTACAATTCCCTCTTTATATTTTTACGAAACAGAAAATGGATATTGTCCTTCTAACATTAAGTTTTCTTTATAAAATTTGTAAGCTATAGTTATAGTTCGATTTAATTCTTGCGAAATAAGTGGAATCCCTAATTTTAATCTTGTATTAAACTTAATTTTTCCATACGCTAAATTTCCATTCATTATTCCTAATACTTGGTTATTTAAATCAATCATTCTTTCATCTAAAATAGCCATCCTAATAGGTGAATCTATTCCTTCTTGAAAAGTGGATTTTAATAAAATTTGTATTGTAGAGAGATGGATATATCCGATTTTAATTCTTCTTTTTCCTGGGATTTGTAAAAGTTGCTTGGAGATTTGATCGTGATCTATTAAATTAATTCGTAATTGTCCATTACACTGATCAATTCTAACGGGAGCTTCATAAATCATTTTTCCAAAGTAACTAATATTTTCTCGAGTAAGTAAATTTCTAAAAATTGAGTATTTGTGGATATCTTGTCCTATTTTAAGATTTAACTGGGTCTTAGCAATTTGTTTTCTTTTATCATTAGCTATTAATGTATTAACTTGGAATGTTCCTAATGCTTTAGAGAGTTCTAAGGTATCTACATCAAGTATAGTGGAGGTATTTTGAGACATATTATGTTCTATTATGATAATCAAGATGTCGGTCGTAAAGGGTTTCTAATGATGTTAATAAATTTGTATAAAACAAAAGTAATTGTCTAAGTGTATCTAAAAACTGGTGATAAGATCTAAATGCTCTTCTATTAATATTAGTAAACTGTAAATAATTGAGTCGTTCTTCATAATAAGAGATCTTTTCATTTACCGTTGCTATGGTATCTTCTGTATTAATTAGCTGTTCTCTAATGGTAAAACAAATAGGACAATTAGTCATCATAAAAATCTAATGTATAAAATCTTGAATGATATTCATCTTCTAAATAATCAAAAGGATTTTCTTTATCTATTTCACTTTCACTAATTGGGTCATTTTGTTCTTCTAAGTCTTCTTCTGAGTTATCTGAATTATCTAATTCTTCTTGACATAATAATTCATTTTCATCACTTGAATAAGTCCCTACATATTCGAGTTCTTCTTCGTTGTCACTTAAATCATATTCATCATCTGAATAAGTATAGATATAATGAATGTCGTCTTCTAGAGAAGTAAGTATAATATAGTTTACTATTTCTACGCCTGCTAATTTTCTCCATAGGTAATCAAAATAGATATATAAATAATTTTGACAGATTAATAGAAAATAATCGAGATTTAATGGATGAACATATAACATGCTTAGTTGCAAAAAGAATAATAATGGTTGCAAATAAAGAAAACAGAAATAATATTGAATAATTTCAATAAGATAACTGATGCAATAATTAAAAACAGAATAAAACATGATTAACTAATGAAATATTTTAATGTATTTTGGAATTCTTTTCTATCCTTTTTTATTGACTGATAGATATAATGAGTCTGTGCTAAGAGTGAATGTGCTTCAAGAAATAAATGATAGTTTTGGTGCTGTTTTGCTTCAATTATGGTGTTTTCATAAAACTTTATATAAGAAAGCTGTTCTTGCTCGACTTGTAAATATCGATTTATTAAGTGCTTTAGCTGTCTAAGCTGATCGAAATACATTAACAGATAAGTTGAGAAATGAGATTCTTATAGTAATTTCTAGATTGTACAATAAGCTCCTTCATCTCATAAATTAACTCCATTGCCTTTGCTATTTCGTTCATTATTATCTTGGCTGTATCTCTTAATTCTACTTCTTCCTAAGGGGTGTCATCATATATGCGATCAGCTCGTCTATTTTTTGCAGCATAATGGTTGATGTTTTCATTCATGAGTGCTTCCCGGTGATATGTGCGAGTGATTAAGTGCTCGAGTGTGCGTTTGTGTTCAAAGTAGGTATACTGATTAGCCATTAGCTGAAAAAGAAATGATCATAGAAGATAACTGGGATATGAATCATAGGAACATGCTGAAAGATGTGTTGTAACGATATTAACAATATGTTGAAAAGCGATGAAACATATTAGAACAGAACTTCATAAGTACCTGATTCTCAAACTGCACCGGAATGCCAACAGAAGGCGAATATTGCGAAGAGAGTTGGGAACAAATGAAGTTTTTATTCTAAGTAGTTCATACAGACTTCATATTCCAAGGCTCCTTATATAGGGAGCGAAAAGGAAAAAGAGCAAACGATAAAAGACATAAATGACAAAAGGAAAAGAAAGATTCGTCAGTGAACTGACGTAAAGAAAAGAAAAAGAAGTAAAGCAAAGAACTAAAGGAAAACAGCTGTACATTTGTACATCGGGTTTGGCTTATGATATAACCCTACATGCTTTTCCTGTAGTGCTTTTGACTACTTTTGACTATGCTCTTTAGTCTTCAATAATTGGCGCTTCGGTTTCTGCTTCATTGGATTCTTGGCAGAGAGGACAAGAGTGAAGAGCCCAGTCCTTAAGTTGTTTGCAAATTGCATAGTTCCAAGCATCATTTAATTGTTCAAAAATACCTGATAACTGGGTAAATGACTCCATGAATGTTTGAAGAATATGAAATGCTTCACTTGTAATAGGTGTTTTGTATGAAGAAACCATAATCATGTTGAGTCATTTGTAATTGATCTTGAGGAGCGAATCATTGGTAATTCTCTGACATTGAATAAATACTCCTTCTATGCAATTGAGATTAAACTGGTTGATTAGATCCCAACTAAATGGATGTTTTGATGGTGGTTCAATAGGTGGACAAGTGCCATTGCTGATGCCTACTTGAACATGAGCGATCTTTGGTACTAAGACTGCTGGTTCCTGTGCTGGTTCCTTAACTTCAAAAATAGGATAACTGCTGTAAAATTTGATATAAATTTCTCTGTCCTTGGCGAATCTATCTTTGTAAGCCTTGATTGCTTGCACAAATCCAATGGGAAATTCTGATAAAAGACTCATGCTTTGTAGATAAATGGTGTCTATTAGTCCGCTCTGAAATAATAGATAAGTGGCTAGGGGTTCTGCTCTTGGGAGTACTATTGCTTTAGGTCCAAACCGTCCTCGATTTTGTGGATAATACTGGAATACTTTCATTGCTTCGGTCCACTCATTTAATGCTTGGAAACAATCACAGAATGCTGTGGATGTTATTAGTTTAGCTCCTTCGTTGATGATATCCTTCTCCTTCATTGGTAAAGAGTTAATTCGTTCTAGATCAATAGAAGCTGGATTTTTTGTAACTGGAACCTTGCCTAATACTTGCATATGAGTGTTGGAGCTGCTGGCTGGGCTTGATGGAGTAGTTAATGTTGTTTTGTACCGAGGCCTGAGAGGTGGATTTTGATGCTCCGCTAGTGCTTTTTCAGCTTCTGCTCTGTTGGTGAAACTCTTATGTATAATTCCTTTCTTGCCTGTGATATGTATGGCTGCTTGATGCCATTCCTCATAAATTCTTGCCATTGGTCCATTATAGATAACATAAACTTTGGTGTCTTTTTCATGGTGTTTGGGGATAGGTAAAATGGTTGTAGGTATAGATGAAGATGGTGAAGGTGTATGAGTTGTTGCTTCAGAAGGTATTTGGGCTTCAGAAGTGGTACTAGGTACTTCCTATTCTTCAAGATGTGCTAAGGTAGATAAGATGTGGTTAATTTCTTTGGTAACGATGCTGGTTTTTTGCTGGAGGTCAACTAGTTCTGCTTGCTTAATAGCTAATGTATCTCGTAACTACTTAATGACTACTTCCATTCTCTGGTGAGTATATCTGCAAGGAAATTGTTAGAAGATTTTATATACTGTATTTGAAAAGTGAATTGTAATAATTCCATCTACCATCTAATTAAACGGCCTTGATTATAATTGGATCTTATGTTGTATCTTATAAATCCACATAGACACTTGGAGTCGGTTTGAATTAAAAATTCAACCGGTAATAAATCAACACGTCACTTTCTCAATGTTTTGAGGCAGGTGAGTGTTTCTTTTTCATGAACGAGATATTTCATTTCTGCTTGATTGAATGTACCATTGATATATTTGCATAATAAATATTTCTTATTATTGGGAGGTTTTGCCAAGAGGCATCCTGCCCATGTATCCATACTTGCATCAATCTGTACTAATAATGAATCCTCAGATTTATAATGATAAAGAGAGGGAAGAGTTTTACATAACTCTTTCAATCGACAAACTGCTAATGTATATTTATGGGTCCATTGCCATTGTTGAGTGGTACTACACTTTTTCTGTAATAGTCATCTTTCTTTAGCTAAATCCTTAAGGAATCCTTGGTCGGATATATAATTCAATAATCCTAAGAATTGTTGTATTTGTGTCCTATTTGAAAGTTGATCAGGGAATAAGTTTAATTTTTGGAGTATATTAAGTTGTAATTTTAAATATCCTTGATGAAATTCAATACCAAGGTATTCAATAGATTGTTGTGCTATTTTTGCTTTGGACTTACTTAAAATCAAACCTTTTTCTTGACATTTTTCTAATACTATTTTAACATTTTTATAATGATCAAATTTATCCTGATTTGAATAAATAATAATATCATCAATATAGACAAATGTAAATTCTTCTAATCCTTCAAGATTCTTATCCATAAATCTTTGATAAATACTAGGGGCTTGCTTTAATCCAAATGGTAATACATTCCATTGGTATTGTTTTTGAGGGGGACAACTAAATGCTGTTAATTCTTTTGTGTTATCATGTAGTCTTAATTGCCAATATCCTGATTTTGCATCTAATGTGGTAAACCAATTATGTCCTTTTAGTTTGTTAATAATAAAATCTTTTCTAGGTAATTTGTATGCATCGCCTATAGTTGCTTCATTTAATTTTTTATAATTAATAACCATTCTTCGTTTTCCACGTTTTTGTTCGGCTGAATTATTTACATAAAAGGCTGGGGCTGAATGTCTACTTTTACTAGGACTAATGATTCCTTTGGCTAATAAATCATTACATTCCAAACTAAATTCTTTAACATCTTGTTGAGTATATGGTATATTATTTGGTATGTTTATTTCTTGCTTAGGATCCTTTAGTTTAATCTCAATTAATTCATTGTTTTGGTTTTTGATGGGATCTAAAGGATTGTCACTACAAACAGAATCTAATAAGGTTTCTATTTCTGATTGAAGAGATATATTATTGAGTAGATAAAATTGTAAACTATTTATGCGTTCACTTAAAAGCTTTAATTTTTTATAATAAGAGGTATGGTAAATAGGAATTTTGATAATTACCGAATTCTGATTTATAGATCGTATAAAAGGTGTTTTAAGAGTTATATAATGTAAGTATTGACAGAATGGATTATATAATCGTAGAAAATTATTTTCTATAATGAAAGGTAATCCAGATTCGTGTTGATAAATAGAGGGGATTGAAAAAGTATATCCTTCTATTTTTATATTAGTATAATAGCTGGCATACCATAAAAATTTATAACTGCCGTCTGCTATTCTTATTTGTAAAGGTCTCTCTAACTTTTTCCAATGTAATGATATTTGTTTAGAAGCAATACAAATAGTTGCACCTGTATCTATATAGGCATTAATTTTAGTCTGTTGTATCACTACTTGAATAAAAGTTGCGTTCGGATTGAATTGATGATTCGGGGCTACTTTCTGAATCAGATCCATTTTCTGTTTCGTAAAAATATAAAGAGGGAATTGTAGAGTCTGTATCATAATCAGATTCAATGGGTTCTAACTGATTTTGAAAAGCTGAATTTAAAATATGGATATTATCTTTTAATGTTTTGTCTTTCTTTTTGGGACATTGATTTGCATAATGACCTTCTTCCTTACATAGCCAGCATCGACAATTTTTCTTTTTTGTAGGACAATATTGTTGTTTGGGCTTAAATTGTCTATATTTTTTGTGTCGAAAATATTTACAATAAGGTTTCTGATATGGTTTAAATTGTCTCTTTCTAAAATAATTTGTTTTGATTATTTATGGAGAAAAATAGAAAACTTAGAAATAGTAAACTATATTATAATCCCCTCTATCGAAGGACTTAATTATATTTATACTTATTCCGATGACGAATCAAACGAATCAGAATATATAGGAATTTACTCTAGTGAAGATGACGAAGTCTTCTTCGGAGAAGACAATACATCAGTAGAAGAAGTAGAAGAATCAGTAGAAGAACGGAATGACCCATTTAGTGAGAGTGAAATAGATAAAGAAAATCCTTTTGATTATCCGGAAGATGAATATGATTCTAGATTTTACACATTAGATTTTTAATGACTAATTGTCCTATTTGTTTTATAATTAGAGAACAACTAATTAATATCGAAGATATCGTAGCAACGATAAATGACAAAATCTTATATTATGAAGAACGGATTAATTATCTACAATTTAATGGTATTAATCAAAGAGCATTTCAACCTTATTATCAGGCAATAGATAGTTTTCGAGCATTACTTTTACTATATACAACCTTGTTAACATCATTAGAAACCCTTTACGATAGACATCTTAATTATCATAATAGAGTCTAATATGTCACAAAACACCTCTACTATACTTGATGTAGACACTCTAGAACTTTCTGAAGCATTAGGAACTTTCCAAGTTAATACATTAATAGCTAATGATAAAAGAAAACAAATTGCTAAAACCCAATTAAATCTTAAAACAGGACAAGATATTCAGAAACATTCAATTTTTAGAAATTTACTTACTAGAGAAAATATTATTTATTTTGGAAAAATGGTTTATGAAACTCCCGTTAGAATTGATCAGTGTAATGGACAATTACGAATTAACTTGATAGATCAAGACCAAATCTCCAAACAACTTTTACA
>JAOSBP010000008.1:14099411-14112876 GCA_027563825.1 Erythroxylum mucronatum | reverse complement strand
GTTCAAATGATAGTGATGATAGTGATTCGGTTGGAGAAGAGGAGCTTGAGGAAGAGCCAAATTTGAGCCTAAAGCTACAGGTTTTACTCAAGCCTTTTGGGGCTTACAAATGCATGATTTTTGAAGTCCATTCTCCTTATGCTATTTCAGTAGAAAAATCCAGCTTATATTGCACTCTTTGATGATATTTGAAGCCCAAGATCTCAGCCCAAGTATAACTCAATTTTGGTTGAAGATATTTGGTGAATAAATGCATTTATCTTGTTTTATTTATCACTTATGAGACTTAAGTTCCACCTCAATTTTAATTACTTAGTTTCCTTAATTATGTCATTTTATTGTTGTTTAATGGCTGAAAAGAAACCGACGTGTGGTTCTCCTTCATGACCCTTCATTTGCTTTTATTTCCTTTTACATTGCATTGTAAAAACTCTCATATAGAGGTCAGATTACTCTCATATAGACGTCAGATTATCAACTTCAAATCGAGAGAGAGCATTTGCATTTGCAATTCAATGTTATCATTTGGGTTTTATTAGTTTCCAAAAACTAAAAGGTTTTGTTTGTTTCCAAAAACAATCACCTATCTTTCATCCATTCAACTTTCCAACCGAATTCCGCAATTTCAACTTTCCATTTCCCCAATTCCAGCTTTCCGTTTCTAGAATGTCCTTTGCAAGAAAATTCATATCTTTTTTTCTACTCATCAGATCGAGAAACTTCCTTCATCAATGTTGTAGTTCACTTCTTGAACTTCAATTTAGCCTCAAGAATCACCTGAAATGCCCAACCATTTGCCTAGAAATGCACTTTGAAAACATCTAACTATTGAGACTGCAGTTTCAGCATTTTCCTAATCCAGAACTTATCTATTAAGAAAATTCATAACTTTTTTTTAGAGATCTGATTGCCACGATTCCTTCACCAAAGTTGTAGTTAACATCTTGAACTTCCATTTGACGTCAAATTTCGTCCCATTTGACCCAACCAATTGTCTAGAATATAAGTTCAAAATAGACTGGTTTGTTTGCACCTGGTATAACTAAATCTATCCAATTTTCAAACCACTACCACTAGCCACCATTTCCGCCACCACAGCCACCATAACCACCACCACACCATCAGGATTAAATCCGAAAATCACTAAATGTCACCAAAATCGTCCTGTATCACCTAAATCTCCATAGTATATTTTGGGGCTTTTAAAGTTTGTTCGGACTTATTCCGTAGCTTTTCAAAATTTTTAGAAATTTTCTGAGAACTTTCCGATCGAATACAGAACCATTTTTGGTTTATTCGTGATCTCCGTTATAGCCTCAATAACATATTTAAATATTTAAATTATTCTAATATACCATAAATAGATCATACTCTATAAAATACATGTACAACACTTTACTCAGTACAATAATCAAACTAGGGTATTACATCGTCGCATAAGCGTTGATGTTTTGATGACGGGTTCTATCAATGGATGATGCGAAGGAGATAGACCTATTAATGTGTAATTTAAGCTTTTGTATATTTATAAAAGTTAGTGGAACAAAATGGAGGGGCAATTTTGATGAAATAGGAGTCTTATTAATAAAAATTTATAATTACTTAATTAACAACTAATTAATAATTAATATTAATTAAAAGTGACACAATTAAAACTAAATTAATTAAATAATAATATAAAAAGAAATGCGTAATCATTTTGTTTAGTATATATATTTAATAAATAATATTTTTTTCCATTTAAAAGTTACAGGAAATATATAGTTATTTTAATAATAAGAAAATTTTCTAATGACATAATTAACAACCAATTAATAATTATTATTAATTAAAAATAACACAAGTGGAACTAAATTAATAATTAAATTATAATATGAAAGGATTAATAACAACATGCCTATTTATTAATTAAGAGAAAAAAACAAAATATCATTGTAACATCGCGTGATTAGTGAATATGTACAATTTCAGTTTGTAAATAATACAAGCTAATTTGATTAGTCTCATAAATAGAATAATGGATAGCAAATGTAAAACCTCTGTAAAGTATGTTGTTCATTGACTGAAACTAACAAAATAAGTTCCCTTCTTTCAGGGTGACTTAAACTTTTCGAACCTAAATATTGTGAGTAGATTGGAAGCGCCAAATAGGTTTTCCTTTATTATCCCCTGATTCTGCAGACGAAACCCAGATTTCGTTATCAATCTGAACAACTATCAAGATCATAATGGCATAATAATGAGTTGTTGGAATTTAGAATTTCCAAACCCATACTCAAAGATAGTTAATAGACAAAAATATTAGAAAATAATAACATAAGAGAATTTACGTGGAAACTCCTAAACCGGAGAAAAAATCACAGGCAACAAGAAGAAAATTCACTATATGAAAAATTCCTACAATCACATAATTTTTCCTCTCACCCAACCTCCTAATACACCAATACACCCACAAAGAAATACCCAACTCTCACCTCAAAAGAGTAATTTAACTAGAGTCAAATTTGTCATATAAATCTTTGACTTTGATTTGGTGCATTAACTAAGGAGGTAGTAACCTCCTTATATAGGCAAGAGCTTTGCCCCAATTGTTGTCCCTAATCAATATGGGGCAACAAAGGAGCCAAACTCAACAATCTCTACCTTGGCAACTTTGGTTGATCCCACAACCACACTCCACCTCAATGAAGATCTTCTGAAAATAACATAACTCTCAATGTAGAGAATTATCATGGTTCAAAGCATCATGCTCCACCATAAAAGCATACCCACTCAGAATAAACCAATTCCAAGTCTTTTACTTCAGTACAAGTCAAAAAATAACCTTGCTGAAAAATTATAGTGCAACTCCCATGTTTGGCTTTCCTGGAAGTTCATTAGCCATCGACATAAATTCTGCCACACACCTTGCATTAATGTCAAACCAATGCCCGTGTGCAAACTTGTGGACCCGCTAACAATAACATATCCTCTATCATGGCAACTTTGGGATTAGCGGCATGCCATGAGGATGTACATACCTCCCTTTTTAGAGAGCAAGATCATCATCCATGGAGACAATGTTAGCAACATTGCCAGTCTCTCCATTAACTGACCCAGAGCCTTTTGTCGAACCCGCTCCATTTCTCGAACAACTTTTCTTCACGTGCCCAGATTATCCACACGTCTGGCATACTGCATTTTTCTTCATGGAGTTCTTCTTCCGCTATCTAGCTACCACCAAAACTGAGTTTTTAGGAGAAACATTTCTTCCACCACTCAGTCTTCTCTCTTCTGAAAAGAGTTTTTCGGTAACTTCAGAAAAAACTATCTTCTCCTTCCCATGAATAAAAATTAGTTTCATGTGTTCATATGAAGGTGGAAGAGACCAGATGAGTCTCAAAGCTTGATCCTCATCATCTATACGAACTCTGATTGCCTCCAGTTCAGAGACGGTCCCATTGAGAACACTTAAATGATTTGAAATTGTAGTACCTTCCCTCATCTGCAGTGTATGAAACTGCTCCTTTAGGTACACCCAATTTGAGACGCCCTTTGTTTCATACAACTCTTTAAGCTTTTCCCAGAGTTCCTTTGCTGTAAATATTCCATGCACATTCACAAGAATATTCTTAGCTAAACACAATTGTATCCCACTTGCTACTCTCAAATCCAGATCCTCCCAATCTTCATCGCTCATACTAAATTTGCCTGTACTAATATTAGGGATTTGTCTGCCTTTCAATGCCTTATGTAACCCTGACTGAATCAAAATGTCCCTGACTTGCACATGTCACAAGCCAAAATTGATTCTCCCGTCAAATTTCTTCACCTTAAATTTAAGAGGATTCGAAGTTCAATTTCTTGACATTTTTCTTGTGCTCTTTTTTCTTGATGAATTTTACCGTAGAAATGAATAGTACACTAGGAAAGTTCTCAGAAAAAAGAGGTGGGTCACAACGGACACACTTATATACCAAGTCTTTCCTTAATCAAAACTTTCCTAGACATGTATTACTACACTACCATACCAAAACTCCACCGCACCAAATGAATCTTTATCAAGAAAATCTTTTCTGATGTGGAAGATCAGTCAAAACTGCGACCACAGAGTATACTTAGAATTTTCAAGAAAAACACACCTTGGTTCTGATACCAATTGTTGGAATTTAGAACTCCTAAACCCACACCTAAGAATATTTAATAGACAAAATTATCAGAAAATAATAACATAAGAGAATTTACGTGGAAACTCCTAAACCGGAGAAAAAACCACGGGCAACAAGAAGAAAATTTACTATGTGAAAAATTCTTACAATCACACAATTTTTCCTTTCACCTAATCCCCTAATACACCAATACACCCACAAAGAAATACCCAAGACAAACTCTCCAACTCTCACCTCAAAAGAGAAATTTAACTAGAGTCAAATTTGTACTACATCTTTGACTTTAGTTGGTGCACTAAACAAGGAGGTAGCAACCTCCTTATATAGGTAAAAGCTTGGCCTCAATTGTTGTCCTCAATCAATATGGGACAACAAAGGAGCCAAACTCAACATCACTCTCTGCCACACAAGCCCCTAAAGGCTTCAAAATATGTGAGCATTTACAATTCCAATCTATACTTGAACTTTTTTTCTAGAAACAACTTTATCAATATGTTAGCAGTTTTTGAATTGTGAACTTTTTTTAATACGATTTGACCAGATGCAATTAATCTCTCGATCTTATGAAACCTTATATTCTTCAATATAGCCATATCCATTTATCTTTCAATTGACATTTACTAGTACCTTGAAAGATATTTTCATCTCCAGCACTGATGGTCAGAGCATAAGTGATCGAGTCTTTTTAATTATATCTCCTTGGCTGCCTAATAGTGATTTTTGTTCTATACTTGGCTATACTATACTATTACTTTCTTTCTACCATGGTATATCCTCTCCATAGGTTTGTCTCAATATATGTCACTCTCCAAATACTATATCCTTAAACATCACCCTAGACCTTTTTACTAAAAATATGAAATTTATAAAAGTGTACCTTTTCTTATTCAACATCGTTCAATAATCTCCCCTTATAAAGTTGTGTTATCTCTTACTGAACAATATGACTCATCCACATGTGCTTTATCGCATTACTATCTTTCTTCTGTAAAGATTATGACACAAATATTAATCTCATTATTGTCTTTCCTATTAAGAAATAGGTGCAATGTTGGTATTTTTTTTTCAACATAGAAAATGCACTCTTTACTACCTTAAGCTACTCATTATTGCTAGAAAACTTATATTTTTGAAAATTAATAGTACCTCTAAAATTATATTCTTCTAAAGCTCAAGAATTTATCAAACATCTAATGTTTCATGAATTCTATTATGCATTGAACCATTGCCTTTGACAATATGCTCTCCATTACTACTTAATCTAATATTACCATTATATTCTTTCAAAGAATAAAATCATTCCCTTTTGAAAGTCAAATGATAAAAGACACCATTGACTTATAAAATTAGAATTTCTTATAATTCAAACATCATTAACTCTTCCATCCTCTTCGTCAGAACTCTCTTGGACTACAACAATACTTTCGTTTTGATTTGTTTCCTTTTTTTCATTTCTATTCGTCCACTATAAACAACCCTTTTTAAAGTTCCTTTTTTAACTTTACAATTAAAGCATCAAACAACTTTAACCTTTGATCTAGAACATAGTATTGTTTTTAGTATCTTTTTCCTTGTTCCTCCTTTTGCTAACAACTAAAACTACGTCAAATTCACCTTCATATATGTTAGAGACCTTTTTCTTCAATTACTTGGAATGTAGGGCGTCTTTCACATTATTGGCAAAAAAATATCTTACATACAATATGATATTAACAAAATTCTTATATGAATTAGGCAAGGAATACAATAGGATTATCATTTGATCATTATCCTTAATTTTTAACTCCAAAACATTGTAGACTCAAAATGGGATGATTAAAATTATTAAGACAATCTTTTGTATGTGTACTTTTTAAAATCCTTAAGATATATAAGTTCTGCTTTTGATATAAATGATTCGTAAGTGATTTCTTTTATTGCTTATTTTCAAGTTGTTTCCACAAAGAAGCAATAATTGTTTCATCAACTACCTCTCTCTAGATCTAGTCTCTTAAACTCAATAGTATTATGATGTGTGACTTCGATAAAATCTCTTCCTTCTCTGGCACTCATAAATTCTTCGATAGATGTTCTTCTCCTTCCAATGTTATTGCACATTTGCACATCCCTTCTGAACAAAAACTTCTCTTATCTTCACCTTCCATAGAGTGAAGTCATTTGATTAGTTGAACTTCTTAATATCAAACTTGTTAAGAGACATCTTGACAATAAAACTTTAACTCGTATTCCAATTATTATAATATCGATTATTGTAATACCAAATTTTGCTTAAATAAAGGCAATATAAGATAAAATAAAGGAAGAAAAGAATATAAAAACTCATGTGGTTCGATCAATTGATGTGATCTACATTCAAGAGTAAAGAGATTGATTCTTTTATTACCGTGAGAAAGATGATATAAGGAGAATAGATGACAACAACCTTGTACAACCTCTCTCAAAGATTTTCTCGAAAGGTTCTCATCGAAGTCTTCTAAAGTCTCCATTTTTATAACTTTTATCAACTAATTATAAACTAAGGTTACCCGTAAAAGGTCTAATTATAATGAAACTTTATTATTATAAAATTTTAAGGTCACTGATTTTCTATTTTTATAGAAGTTTAAGGAAATTAATCTCTATTTTTATAGATATGTAGTGACACTAAAACCCTACTTCACTAGAAGCATAAAGTCATTGATATTTTATTCCACTAAAATTCAAAGCATATCTCATATAATATTTGATGATCTAGAGTCAATTATGTGTAGTATTGATTTAAGAATGGTGTCTTGGTGTAGTATTAGGCGACCTGCTTTTTGGCTATGAATAACCAAAGTTGAGTATAAAGCGAAAGCTCTAGTAACTTAAGAATACAATTGACTGGTGCAATTTTTACATGATCTTCAACAATTGGTTGACTGGTCAATTAATTATGTTATGACAATATGCCACTAATGTGTTTAATAATGAATTTATTTGATTATCATAAGAATAAAAAATATTGTGAACCTCTTGCTTCATTTGCATTTCAAGGTGAAATCAAATTGAATTATGTTAAGTAATTAATATATTAGTAAGATGAAAAACTTGAGTAAAATGTGAAAATTAAAAAAACTAGATATGACCTACAAAACAATATTACTAGAGAAAAGAGTTGTTGGAGAGGAATGTGCAAAATCACCAATTATATGCCTTCACAAATTTTAATTATTTTAGGATGATTTTTCCTTGATGAAATTATAACCTTAGATTGTTAATATTGAAAATCTTATTAGGAAAATCTGGTTCTTTCTGTAAATTCTTATCCACATTTTTCAATGAATGTTTGTCATCATGAGATCATTGTATCTTTGAAGCTAGGAGAGAAAAAAAAAGAAGTAGAAATTTGAGGAGAATAATAATACAAAGTAAAGGTGCATTGATGTAATAAGAATGTGAAAGAGTATTATTAAAGTTTTCTGCAATTGAGTTTATAATCATTCAATTTTATGGTCAATTTAGTGTTCTGCATTTCATTTTCACTTTGAGAAGTCAATATTTTAAAACCTAAGGACAAACTTTCCATCAATTAATTTATTATAACCTGACAATAATATGCTTTATTGGAGATAAATAACATCTTTATGATAGAATGATATCTAAAAGTCCAAAGAAGAGTTTGAGTAAGACAAATTCTTTCATCTCTATTTAACAATTAAGTGTTTGAGACCTGCAAAACCTAATAAAGTTTCTTACAATTAATGAAATATTAAACCTAATAAATTTTCTTATGATTAATGAAATATTACTCTATTTGTCTTTGAGAATAAAAAAGATAAGTATGATATGCTAGAAATTTTATTTTAATTTTTTGAAAGTTACAAATTTCAAGATTATGATAAGTGCTAATTATGTCATAATGGTATTTGATTTACAAATTCTATTACCTTTTTAATAATATGTTCCAAACTTTAAAATACAAATATTGTGAATTTTAAGTTGATGGATGGCATGCTTATAATAAAAGACATGCAACCCACATTTTCTTAGTGTGTCTTATATATCATAATTTTGCGTTCTTTCATGTTATATGATTGTTAGTTCATATCCTACGCCCAATCAATCTGTTGTAGTTTACTAATAAAAATAATTTAAAGATATTTTTTATCTTATACATGTTTAGATGTATATGATAAATTCCATGGGATAATTATATATTACAATTGAAATTCTAATGATATTATGATTGTAAGATTCATATTACATTTATGTATTATCCCTAAACTATTCTTAATAATTTTTGTATTAAGATTGAATATTAATATAATGTAAAAAATGTAATACACGTTATATTTTTCCTTATAAGGGAAGTAGTCGATCTCATAGGCTTAAGTATGGAGATATTTAAACAAAAGTATGAGTGCTTGTTAAAGAACAAATATACTAAACTACTCGATATAAGAAATCCATTTGAAATATTACTTGTACGTCTAATTCTCATTGTGATGATTGTATAAGTGATCTTTTGACTTGAGGACTCCATAATTATCTTATATAGAGATTGCTATATTTTGATACTACTTATGACCTATTCTAGTCATGGATAACTCATTAGGTAATTATTAGATATAGCATAAACTATATAGAGGTTGTTGAGTGATCAAAATAGAATTCGTCACCCTAAAGTAATTAAGGAAAATGTTCTTTTGTTCTCAGTTAGTATTGATTTGAAAAATCGTTGACCAAAGTAGAATAACACTTTGTAAATAGTTTATAAATGTCATTAATTGAATTAATAACTAATGGCGGAGAACTAATATGATTGGACTCAAAATAGAATAGACATTAATTCTATACTCTTGGAACATTGTATGATGAAAGGATTAAATTTTACAGAAAAATCATACATAGAAAAGTTAGTCAAACCACTTTGGCAATCTTAAATAGTTGGGTAGTCATGACGTGTTGCTAGATGTCAATCTTGATCAATGATTATAAATTGTATAATTGAAAAATTAAAAATAAATTAAAAAAGTTTTAATTTATCTAATTTTAATTGCAAACTAGAAATATAATTTATAATCATTTCCAACATACTTGAGAACTTAATAGGTCTCACTGATGCAACTCACCAAGGCAATGGAGACTTGAGGATGCCAATGGGTCCAATTACAAGGTCACGCTCCAAAAAGCTCAAGGCACAATTTTAGATTTATGCACAAGCTTTTTTTTTGTTAAATCAGTAGAAAACTTTGATAAAAATAAAAAGAACAAGGTGAAGTACAAAACTGCAGGGACTCAAACACACTGTGGCAACCAAAAGCCACCTAGAGCCTAAAGATCTAAGTCAAAGCTGCCTGCAAGTGAAATTACTCATCTACAGTAACAATCGCAATCACTTAAGACCCAATACCACACCAACTTCCAACATCCAACACAACCAAAACATTAAAACAGTACAGACTCAATGAAACAACCCAAATCATAGGCCTCTAAAAATTAATAATGTCTGTGGTGAGTAGCAGAGTATCCTCCCTTCCTTTTGGTTGGGATCAGCCTGGTAGTGATTCCGACGAGGGAGAGGGCTCATAAAAGAACATGTCAACTAGTACCTGCAAACAAAAAAGAGAAACCAGAAAAAAGAAACAGAAATCCAACACCAGCAAACCCAATTTACCTACACTCAGTGTTTATGCAGAGCTGCTCCATTACTTGGAAGATCACTTTGGAGTTGATGCTCCCCACTTCCATGGCTCTGTCTTTGAAGGTTCGAAAGTTTCTTTCGGACTATAAGGTATAAACAACCACAGAAAGCAGGATAGAGAATGTATTTAGGTTTAGGTTTCGATGGCTTTGGCTTTGGGTGAACCATTGTTAGAGAGATTGGAGATTTGGCAAAGGTGGGATGTTCAGATGAAAGTGGCTAAGGCAGTGGTGCCAAACTGAATTCGAGAAGGAGCATTCAAAGAAGAGGTGGTTAATGGATTCATTGGCCGAAGAGCAGAGTGAACAATGGTTGGGAATAAAAGTATAAAGAAGCCGATCTCTCGTTTGTAATTTATTAAGAAAAGCTAGCCACAAGATATGCACAAGCTTTTGTTTCATAAGAACTTTAAGAAGTTTTGTTGATCAAGCTTGGGGATGAGCTTAGGGAGATACCTAAGTGTGTGTGCACATTGAAGGCATCAAACCAAAAGGGCTAACACTTAGCCAATTTTCACAAGCACAAGTCTAATCAATGGGCTTGGGCTTATTTTATCTTATAAAAGGCATGTAGACTTCTTTTAGACTTTGTCATAGGCTGATTTGTGTTAAGTGTGCATGTGCTTCATTAAAAAAGTCATGTGCATGTTTTATTTTAAGGAACCAAGCATGTGGGCCTAATTTAAAAGCCCAATTCGCCCCTCTTTAGTTAGTCTTCTATTTTTGTTGTTTCCTAATCCTATTTGGACTAGGACTAGTCAATTTTAATTAGTTTTGAAGCCCAAATCCATGTGGGATTTGTTCTTGGGCAGATTTGTTTCAAGAAAGCCTTCTTGATGTTTTGGGCTTTCTTTAGGGTTTATTAGGTTATCTTTGTTAGGGTTTGTGTTGCACAAGGGTATTTAAACTCTTGCTTTATGAATGAATAGCAGACTAGACAAAAATATAATTTTGAGAGCATTCTTCAAGAGAAAATATGGATTCTTGCTTGTTTTACCTTAAGAATTGATTCAACTTATCAAGTAAGTTCTAATTTGTGACGTTAATTCAATTCTTACAATCTTTACACTATTTGTTACCAATTTCTTACTATTTTAGGGGTGAAGGGTCTTGTTAGATTGATTGAATTTAGGTTTGAGAACAATCATTAAAACGAAGATGATCTAGACATTGATTCTAGGTTGTTGCCGTATCACTCACATAAAGAACGGATTAAAAAGAGCAAAGGTATTTTAATCAAAATATACTTCATTGTAAAGTTTGAGAAATTTTATGATTAAATTTCAAATATTTAATAAATAAGAATTAATATGAGATATTAGATCTTATTTGATCATAATTAATATTTAATTCAAATTATTTCTAATTCTAATTAAGTTTAATTAAAATTAGAATTTAATTTTAATTAAATTACTAAAAAGTCCAAAACTTATTATAAATGGTCTTAAGCTCTAATAAATTTAGTACTTGTTGTTGAACCCTCTCTTTAAGAGTTACCTAGTTTCCTCAACATATTCTGTGGATATTATTAGAGGTTGGAAATATGTGCAACTATGATGGTTGAGATGAATTAGTTTTAGAAATGGTTCATAGGACGTGACAAGAAAGAATCAAGCTTCAAAATAAGGTATAAATTAAGATTCATGCTTTATTATAATTTAATTGTTAATAATTTTATCGAATTAAAGTGATTTTGATTTTTAAAAAATTAAGATACGAAATTATTTCGGTGCGTTCATGATCAGATTTTGTCTCGATTTTCTAATGATGATCATATATGACTATTTTATAGTTTGAATTTTGTAATGGCAATGAGACGGATTCATTGATACGAAGTCTTTGCGGACGAACACATCAAAGAAAAGATATCGGTGTTTGGGGTTGTATCTTAAATTGTTGGATTGCGGCTAACGGAGGCTCAATGATATTTTTAGAACCAAGAATTTACGCCTTGCTTATAGACGTCGATGCATTCAACTTACTTCGCAAGCAAGACAATCATCCATTTAGTGGTTGCGTATAAATTTCTTGTCAGAGATCATCATCAAGGAATAAATTTCAATCATCATTATAAAATTGCTTTTAGTGTTGCATAACAACTGTCAGTAAATTTTAACTTTCAAGAAAAAGAAAAACTGTCAATAAATTTTTAACACAAACTGTTGCCAACAACATCAGCCCTTAAACTACCTCGACAAGATCTAGTCATCTTGTCGCAACATTAACAGTGTTACAACATCAAGGTTCATCCTGAATTTTTGTTATGAGAATTTCTCATTCCTTATAAAGAGAAGCAAGAAAAGTGTGTTTTAAATTGTTAACCTCCCATATTGGACAAACTAAAAGCAACTGAAAGCGTGCTGAAAAAAAATGTGGATATAGGTTGGTGGACGTGGTGGGAGAGAGGAAAGATTTGTGACTGCAGTTCAATGAATCGGACAAGTCTTGCAAGTTGAGGACCCGATTTCTGGCTTCTCTTGTTTCCTGCACAAACTAATAGGTAACAAGAGCCTTTATTTTCTCTCGTAAGAAAGTTAGACAAAACCTTGATATTTAGTCAAAAGGTCTATAAAGAAATTATTAAAAAAAACTGTGCTTAGGATAATTAGATTCTTGTCCGTACAAAATGTATAGATTTAAATGTTAACCATGCCATTTTCATTTAGAAAATGAAAATTATGTTAATCTATATCTTCCACTTAGTTACAAAAACGTTTTTTTTCCATAAACTTAAAAGAGATAAAATCTGTATAAGATTCAACAAACCTAAACTTGAGAGATTTAATTTATTTATCTGCATGTTAAATTCCAAGTTCATATGTATATCTATGCACGATACATTCATAAGGAACACTGGACCCCATAGTACAGCTCTTGACGGAGGATACATAGTGCGGACCCAGAGTGTTGGGGCCCCTCCTGCCCTCCACCCAATTCAAGCGGCCAGGAACATCAGCCGCAAAATAAAGATACGTATAATCTTCTTTGTCGTGTAAAAAGTCATGAGTCGAGCACGCAAAAAATTAAAAGAGTAGAACTTTTTCCCACTTTGACCAAATATGTAACCAATTGCATGTTTTCATCCATCTCTTTCGGCCGCGGCTGCGGCTGCGTCTACGTCTGCGTCCTTGAGATTCTGACAATTAATTCGTCTGCCACCACAAATTTGCTTCTTTAACTCTCCTTTTGCTTCCAGGTACTAGTGGATGCAACGGCCTGGAATTGAAAAAGACATGCACGAACTAATTATCCGGCTTTAGCACCGTTTTTTTAACCGGAGAATAATCCTTCCAACAAATTATTTCCAATAAACTTCGTTAAACACGAAATTCTAGATTAATTGTATAATTAATCAACACAAATCATTAACCCTAAAATTACAACATACTGTATTCAATAATCAGATGGATAAATACCTGAAAATTAGAGAAACATTGAATCTATTGTGATTTTCCGTAAAACGACGTGATCGAGACGCAGATGATTTATTACTGCTATTCCGAACCTTAATCAGCAAAAGAACACGTACAGTTTTTAATGGGGCAACTGTATTTAAAAGTTGGCTAGCAGTAGGGTCTCCTGTGCTTTATAATACATGGGCCAAGCCTACCCATCATAGCAGGCCCATGGACACAGGCCCAATGACACGTTAA
>JAOSBP010000008.1:14075696-14097496 GCA_027563825.1 Erythroxylum mucronatum | reverse complement strand
AGAAGATTATCACAGGAGGTTGCCGACCAATGGATCCAAACGGCAACGCACCGTTCGGCCAGATTCCGGCTGAACCACATATATAGAAATAAAGTTTCATTATTGTTAGACATATGTGGAATAGAGTTTCGCAACAATAGACTTCGGTAAAAATAAAGTTTTATTGTACTTAAACTTCTTACATGTAATCCTAAGCTATAAATATCTTTACAAATGTTTTATAAGGTAGAACCTTTGGGAGATTAAGAAGGTTATTGTCCTTTATTCTCCTTGTATCGTATTTCTCACAGAAATAACAAATTCTCTTTGTCGTGGATCTAGGTCGCATAATTGGTCAAAGTATGTAAATTCTTGTATTTTTTTGTTTCATTTGATTTACTCCTATATCATTTTCATTTGTACGCACTTGATTTTAGAACAATTGTTATCTCAATAATTGATTTCAGAGTTGACAAGAAGTCTTTTCATAAGTTCAATATTGAGAAATTTAACGGATTGAATAATTTTACTCTATAGAAGCAAAAGATAAAGGCGATTGTTATTCAATAGGGATACGCAATGGTTTTAAAAAGAGGAGAAAAATTATCAGAGAATTTGGAGACATTGGAAAAGGAACAGATTCTATCACAGACTGATAGACATGCAGTACAATACTATCGAATTTGAGTGATGAGGTCTTAAGAGAAGTGGTTGATGAAAAAATTCATTTTTTTTGTTATGGAAATAACTTGAAAGTAAGTTTTTTTTAAAAAAATTACCTATGAATCGTTTATATTAAAAGCAACATTTATTTACCTTGAGGATTACATAAATTACACAAGCGAAAGATCTTATTGATAATTTTAATTAAATCGTTTTAGATTTACAAGGTGTTGGAGTTAAAATTGAGGATAAGGATTAAGCTATACTTTGGTGCTCTTTTGATAATTTATATAATAATTTTGTTATGCCATATTTTATGGTAGAAAGACTATTTTTGTTAGTGATGGAAAAGATGCTCTATAGTAAAATGAATTAAAGAAAAAAGGTCTTTAGCATATATGAAAATGCATCAAATATGGGTATGTTTGTTGGTAGAGAAAGGAATAAGGAAAGGGATACTAGAAATATGAGTAAATCAGTATCCAAATTGAAGACTAAAGCTATTCAATACTTTATCCATAAAGAAAAAGGACACTTTAAGTTAGACTATTTATAACAGAAGAATGGAAACAAAGAAAGAGAAACAAATGGACCAGTAAGTGTTGTTCTAATCTATGATACTTCCAATAAAAATGATAGAAGAGGGAATGATGTTTTAACTATGAGTAGTTCTGTTATACCAATTGGTAAGAGATAGACAATGGTGCATCTTATCATATGACTTTCAACAAAGACTAATTTTGTTCTTCTAAAGAATGTAATATTAATATAAGATTAGGTGATGAAAGAAAGCAAGTTGTCAAACGTAGTGGTTTAATGTAGATGAAAATAAATGATGGAATTATTAGCACATTCTATGCTTGGTATGTTCCTAAGTTTCAAAGAATGCAAACTGAGTTATAGTGGTTCTGCAAACAACCCTTTCCTACGTTAACTCTCAATACTCTTTTTGGAATTTCACTATAATTCTTCCTTCAAGGCAAAGAACAACCTTTGTATAATCTTTCACGGTAAAGAGGAACCTTTCTTACAGTCTTCTTCCTAGGTGAAGAGGAATCTTAATACTTGGATCAACCCCTAAGTATAATATTTAACACTCCAACAAAGTATTACAACTCAAAAACTCATTTATTCAGTTGATAACTGTAAAAGGCTCAATCACATAAATGTGTCACAATGATGCTCAATTGATTGAAAACTCTTTGTCATGTGTATATACGATACCCAAAACCTTCTTTATGCTAAAACTAATGAGAAAATACCTATATATAGTGTTTTAGGACCTAAAATACCCATTGGGGCCAAGAATTAGCCATTATAACGACTATATATAGTGCACTAGTCGATCAATATAACATAAGGGTTTATTAATATGCATTTACAATACCAGATTCACTGGTCGTTGTAACATTGGTCAACTAGAACACCTCATAGGTCGACAAGTATGGCACATTGGTCAATCAATACATCAACCAATGTTGTCAAAAACTCTCGGTACATCAAATTTAATAACTTTAACCTATATTGGTTGACCGCCAACTTATATAGGATGATCAATCACTCCAAAAACATGATTTTATCAACTTTAAATGCTTTAAACTAATTTATTTAATGCAAACATGATTAAAAACTTCCCAAAATAATCCCTATAGAATATTTGAAAGATCAAGAGGCTTTTATATTAAATCAAAAGCTTCAATGCCTCTTGGTGAATGTAAAGACTCATATAATGAAGTAAGATGCAACTATTATGCATTGCGAGCCTTTTGGATCTTCAAATTAACAAAGTGAGCTTAAAAATAATAATAACATATGTAAAATAACCTTCATGAGCCTTGATCTCCTTTTGTTCTTGTTTCAATCTTCATTTCATCAATTACAAACTTCAAATTCTCCTTACCAACTTTATACATTATCTTCTTGAGTTTATGACTTCATTTTATAATTAAAATATCAATTGAAACCTCCTTTGGTTCAACAATCTCCACCTTTTTATGATGAAAAAAACATTTATGATATTAGAGAACAATACTAAAGTTAAGAATATAAAACATAATTCAAGAAAGTGATTTTCTCTCCATTAATTCATGCTTAAAACATTATTCAAGGGGTATTTTGGTATGGTCTTTCTCCCATTCCTTAGCTCTCCCACCTTTGACTTTTCCCCTTCTTTGGTAACAACTTTTAGAAGATAGATTATGTTTTATCTCATACTCTCTCAATGTCTTTAACATGCCTTCTTTTCCTGTTTTACCAACTAATCCCCCTTTTATTATTGATGACTTTCCACCCATGCCCTTTCATTGTTAGACTAACACGACCTAACCTTAACCTCAACCTCTAGGTCCTTCTTTTGATCCATCATCCTTTGGAGGTTTAGCATCCTCATTTGAACCTCCTTTTAGCCTGCCTAACTCAACAACTAAAAAGAGTTAAAAGCAGGTAATCAGAGAAGACCATGATTGTTCCTTACACTACTTTAAGTCTTAAGCTCTGAAGGTAGTGGAAGAGGGCCCTTGGCATATTTCCAATTTTCCTCTTTTTCTCCAGCCATGACAACTTGCTTTCCAAGCAAATGTTGTCAAAAGTAAGGTAATTATAATATGAATGAATCATTACAATGTACCGCTTGAATATTGGACTATAAAAGGTCTTAGTTTGATTTATGGCTACTTGGGTAAACCAATTTGTATAGATGAAAATACATCAAAGAGAAAGAGAATTGGTTATGCTAGAATATGTGTGAACATTGATAATTCTAAAGACTTACCAAATTTTATTCCTATAAAAGGGTCACAAGTTGATGGAACACTAATTGAAGACAATGTATAGGTTTAATATCAATGGAAACCATCATTGAAATCCCTAAGTAAAAGGTGGATTCTAACATGATAAGTCTTTAAAAAGGGTGACTACAATGAACTTATAAGTTTAAATGAGGAAGATGAAAACCTAGTTCCTATTAATGGAACTATAGTCTCGAAACAAACTCAGATAGGAGTTTCAACAAAAGAAAAATTAGGTTGGAGATTTATAGAGGGAATCATATAATAAGGTAGATGAAGGAAATAAATTTGAGGATGATCAGCATCCTTCAATGATACCCATAAGAAAAATTAGCTTTCAAAAGAATCCACTCTAATGGATACAAATTGCCACACTTCATCTTCTAATCATACACCAGAGGAAAGAGACCCAAATACACAAATTAAAAGTGTAAAAAGAAGAAAGGCTAGTAGGAGTAGCATATGTAAAAACTCCAAAGACAAAGCTTTTGATAAATGACCTTATTTTATAGAATGTTTTAGAGATATTAATTGCCCTAATAAGCTCTCAGATTTAAGGGGTTTTGTCATTTAAGTAAATTCATAGATGCACCTTTGGAAACTAAAATCAGATTGGAGAAATTGAAACTTCTTAACAGGTTGGGAGAAAAGTGCAGATTTATTTTCAACTGCTAATATTTAGATAGTGTACTAATCAATCAGGAATGGTTAATCTAATTTCCTAAAAATGTTTCTTCTTTTCTAAACGCCCTTTTCTCTAACCACACTTCAATAAGGATTGGAAAATATTTTCCAGAAATAAAAAAATATATTTCTATTTAGTTTCAATAACTTCCTAGCTGATATGGAAGGTAGAGGCATTAAGGAAATGAATGAAGTGTGATGTTGCAGGTACTCTACAATTTATATGTTTCCAAAATTTGAAGGCCATCAAGTATGATTTGAAGCTTTTAAATGCAAAAATAGGTAACTCTACATTGCAAGTCATTTCCTTAGCTAAAGACAAACTAACTATTGCCCAAAGCCAGCTTTCTACTAAACCAGTGGATCCTATGTTGTTGAACTTTAAGAATCAGTACTTGAAAAGTGACTTACTAGTTGTTAATAATTATCATATGTTATTAGAGCAAAGGGCAAAGGTCAAATGGCTTAAGGAGGGCGAAAGATGCTCCAAGTTCTTCTTTGAAACCATAATTGCCAGGAGGAGTTATAATAGAATTACCTCTATCAAATCTATGGAAGGGAGGATTCTAAAAAGCCAAGAGGAAACATTCAATAAGGTTGGGAAGTTTTATGGCTCCTTCTATAGTAAATCCAAAACAGTCCGTTCTTCCTCTCAACATCTTAGATCTGTTGTTCTGAAAAAATTCTTAAAGAAGAAATGCCTAATCTGGTTAAGCTAATTGAGGAGTGGGAGATTGAGAAAGTAGTTTTTCAATTGAACCTTAAGCAAGCTCCAAGGCTGGATGGACTTAATAAATGCTTCTTCTAAAAATCTTAGTTTGAAATAGGTCTAATGGTTAAATATGTGATCTTAGAATTTTCCAGAATAGGTGTCTTATTAAAAAAGCTTAACAAAACTTTTATTTGCTTGATTCCTAAGTCAAGAAACCTTAGCTCCTTTGAGAATTTTACTATTGCCTGATTAAACTTCCTCTACAAAGTGACTTCAAAATCATGGCAAACAAATTGAAGATTGTTTTGGGATCTCTTATTAGTACTAATTAGAATGCTTTTATAAAGGGAAAGTTATAGGGCATAATATTTCCTTTGTTCAATAGATTATGAAAGGATATTAGAGGAAGAATTTTCCTGAAAACTGCTCTTTAAATATAGACTTTATAAAGGCTTCTAATTGTATGGAATGGAAAATTGTATTGAATGGAAAATTGTATTCTACACTTTGGAGGTGACAGGGTTCCCTAATGAATACATTAAATGAATAGAAGCTTGTATTACAACTCCCTCTTACTCAATTCTTATTAATGGGGTCCTTACTAACCTATTTAAAGGAGCCAAAGGTCTAAGGCAAGGTCACCCAATTTCCCTATAACTCTTTATATTATGTATGGAGGTGTTCACCCAATTACTCCAGTTTAATGTAAGAAATTCAAAGGGCTTTTGTTTTTATTAACTTGTATTTTGCTAATGACTTATTTCTCTTTTGTAAGGCCCATCTTTTGTCTATTCAAATTCTAATGTCCTCTCTAAGCCAATCTAAGGAGATTTTTAACTTAGAGGTCATCCTTAACAAAAGTCACTTTGTCCTAGCAACAAGTGCTGACATAATAGAAGAGAGGATAATTGGCATTATAGGGATAGAAAGGAAATAGGCCTACCCACCTATCTTAGTTTGCCTATCACCACTAGAAGGATTTTCTTTAACAAATACAATCCGCTGGTGAAATGGATTCTGAATAAACTGATAAATTGGACCAATAAATATCTATCCTTTGGAGGGAGTTTGTAATTAATTAAATATGTTCTCAAATATATATATATATATGTATGTATATATATATGTATGTATATATATATGTGTATGTATGTATGTATGTATATATTATTCTTATAATATGCTTTTTTTTATTAGAGTTATCAAAGCTATAAAGAGGATGATGAGGAATTTCTTATATAGAAATCAATTTTCAGATGGTAGGTATGTAAAAGTGAAATGGTTAGACATGTGTAAAACTTAAGGAAGAGGGTGGTCTAGTTATCATTTCAGTCAGCATAACCAATAAGGTCTTAATGTTGAAGAAACTTTTGCATACAATTTTGGACAAAAATTCTGTTATAGATCAGATAAATCCATAATTACATCTTTAAAGGTAGTTATTTATGGGCCATTAAACCTAAGGCTAGTCACTCTTAGTTCTTTAAGCAAAATTTAAAGTTGAGAGGAATAATGAAAGAACGAGTATCATTTAAAATTAGCAATGGTGTGATAACTAGATAGGTCATGGACCATAATTAGAGGCCCTAAAGCTCTTCAATGCTGGAATATGGTTGACCTCAAAGCTAAAGTCTGCATTTTCATTTCTCACTCACAATGGATTGAATTTTTAATATTAATTCAATATTTGACTACTACCTATCAGCTTAATGAAAATTTACATAATTCCTTCTTTTGGTTAAACCGACCACTAAGTAAGTTTAACAACTAAACTTATAAGAACTGGTTAACCTAAAGGAGTCGCAAGTTCGAATGGTTCCACTATTCTTGGTTCTTCCTTCTTACTCTAGCTTATTGTATTAGATAGGATGAGAACCATAGAGAGGCTACCTTTCCTTGATATGGATTCGAGGTGTATTCTGTGCATGAGGGATTTAGAAACCAAAAGCCACCCTTTTTTCCTAGGTGATTTCTCAAAGGACCTATGAGGTATGATTAAAACTAAGTGTTAATGGGACTGTAGGAGCTACTTCTTTATTGACATGATTCAATGGATAATTTCATGCAATAACCTCTCTAATTCCATCAAAACTGTCTATATAGTCTCCCTAGCTACTTGTATCAAGGAAATTTTAAAAGAGAAGAATTTAAGGTGATTTAAAAATAAACAGAGGAATACGGTGGAAGTCTAGAATTCTTTAGTTATGAAAATCAGAGAATAGCTAATGGCTCTAAATGGTCTTAATGTTAATAGTAGTGGATGAACCCAATCGTGGGGACTACTTGAACTGCAAGCCTAATTTTCTCTTCTCTTTTGTATGTAAGAGAATACATAAGTGATGGATTACAAATTATTTAAAGTGGTACCTGAATTTGGTGAAGATTCTCCTTGGTAATATGCCACGCATCTTAATTAAAGGCTGATTTTCTGCAACAAAATGGAACATCATTAGATTTGAATAGTAGGAACCCCAATCTTATATATGGAAGAAACTTACCTACCTAGTAATTCATTCAAATGGAGACCCCTTTGATTGAGAGAAAATTACTTCTCCACTAGGCGATTTGTTTCACTGACCATAAAAGAATGGGAGTGCTTCTTGGAGACTCCAAAGACTCGCACACATGTTTCACTTCATGGCCACAATGTCCTTTTAATTAGATGAATTTTCAATGCTAAAGTTCAAGTGTGTTTAAACTAACCTATTTTAGTGAAACTTACGATTGTAAAGGGTTTCAACTGTAATTCTCCAATCTTTCATCATAATGATATTTGGTTCACTTTTTCAAAAATAATAATTCAATATGAAGAGCATAATTCAATATCAAGAATAAAATAGTATTTTAAATCAAAGAAATATCCATAAATAAAGATAATATAAATTTATTATGACATATCATATAAAATGTAAGAAATACAAAAATGTCAAAACAATCACTCCCTATAAATTTCATTACTCTTTTAGATAAATTATTTCTAATAAGGTAAGTTAATAAAGAAAGTTCCTGTAAGAAAGGAAGCGTATTTCTTATGATTTTAGTTCTTTTTGAGAATAAACCCGTTAGCAATGGAAGGAAATTAGTCCAATTTAAATTTTAAAATATTATGTAGTTATCATCAAAATCATTAATAATAAACCTCGAGCTAAGACAACTTTGGTGGAAAAAGACTATGTTGACAGAACTGCAGAACAATTACACGAAATGTTTTGCATTTCACTGGAATGCAGATGTATACAAGATGAGTAACATATACATAGAGATTGTACATTAATATGTTAACCATGTAAGGATCCAAAATTTCAGGTCAGTCGTGTAAACAAGATAGAAATTTCTGCGGTAGTTTGCCCGACATGATCTAGTCATGTCATCATAATCTTAAATGTGCTACATCATCATGGTTAGATCTTGTCATAGGGATTTTTCATTAATTATTTAGAAAGAAAAAACATCATAACCAAAGTTTGCTTAAAAGTGTATATTTCCTACTGGACAACCAAAAAGCTGTGGAAAATGTGTTGGATAAACTGTAGATATGAGTTGATGGATGACAATTATTTGTTTCTCCCACTTGTCACCATTACGCGTCATAGAAGCATAAAGTTCAACGAAGGGTAAAAATCTTCGAAATCGAGAACCCACCCGAATATTGGCTTGTCTTGTGTTTGTACTAAGTACCAGGAACCATTTATTTTTGTCCCATATAAAAAAGTAGATAAAAGCTTGATCTTAGTAAAAGATCTGTCAAGACATTACCAAACAAAACTTTGGTGCTAGGAATAATGGAAGAGGGTGAAAGGAAAGCATAGCTGAATTTCAACTAGTTCGTAGAGAATGAAGGTTAACTATGCCTATCTCATTTAGAAAATAGAAATTTGGTGTCCGTACAATTATTTTCGTGTTAATTCAAAACTGTTCTTCAGAACGAGCTTAATTTCGGGGTAAATACAGCTTTAATATTTTAATTTTGATGTTCTTTATCTTTTAATATTTTAATTTATTAAATTTTTAATTCAATTATTGACTTTTTTTAACTACGGATTCATTAATATAAGATTTTTGTTCATAAAATTAACAAAAGATTCAACATAAAAACATTACTAAAATATAATAATTACATTACAATATTTAATAATTAGAGAATTAAAATAGAAAAATAAATGTTAACATTATTTCATCTCTCTCATTTAACCAAAATCATGGAAATTAAACTTGAAATTAATATATCACATCCTCATTTCTCCTCTACAAGATTTAAACGCATACATAAAATGGATTAGCTTTCAACTTCTTCTTAAGAGGCTTCACTTTTCTTAATGGAGGACATTGTCCACGTTAAATTTACGTTTATATGCATATGTATGTATCAAGTTTTAAAAACCGGATCGAATTGTTCGGTCCGTCCAAAAAAATTTGAACCAGCAAATAGTTCGGTTCGGTTTCACCTAATAACTTCTATGTATAAAATCAACTGGTTCAAACTTTTTCAATCGGATCGAATGGTTCGGTCCGGTCCGGTTTTCACTGCTATTTCTTTACTCCTACAAGCATCTCCCCTTTCTCGTCTTTTCAACACCCCAAGTTAACGACGCTTTCTTCTTCTTACAAATTCAAATAGTTTGTCTATTCAATTCTCTATAGTATTTTCAAACTTGAAACTAATATAAATGTTTTATTTCCCATTAATTTACATTATCTTTAAATTCTCTTGTTGTTAATTTTAACACACGTGGCGTGGAATCATCAATAGCTTAACGTAGGCAACATTTTCCATTCAGATTGACATGTTAGTAGTAAACTTCAAATCTTCTTATCAAGTTTGTTTTGGCATTACAAATACATCAAACTATACCTACTCAACTTTTTCATGCTCTTTTCTAACTGTAAATAGGGATGATCATGGGTTACCCATGAGCTAATTTTTTTAAAAATAATTTTTAAAAAAATTAAAAATATATAATAATTTATTTTTTAATTAGATTTGAGTCTAGCTTGCTCAAGTTTAGACTTACCCAAGAATCAACTCTTTTAAAAAATGATATTATTTTATTTAGAATAATGCAATAAAAGAAGTTGATACGAATACTTTAAATGAAACCGTAGTTTACAAATCTTTAAATAGTGTTGGAGAATTTGAGTTTTTGACGATGATAAGACACAACCTCATTCAGAAATACAAATTTGATTTTTATTGTTATTTTAATATTTATATTAGACTCATATTTTTATTAATTCATTATATAATAATAGATATTGGTGTATCTTTATTTCAATAAAATATTTTATTTTTACTTATTCTTATAAGTTTTAGTTCTTATCTATTATATGCCGATTTTATAGCGGTTCATTACCGGTTGAACATCTAAACCTTAAACTTTTCCTTCGACAGTTTCGATGTCCGGTCTAGTTTATAAATAATTGGTATTAGGAACATTTGTAAAGAAAAAGCAAGTGTGCGCTGATTAATGGAGGATACTGCTAACTCCACATTACTTTGGGCCCTACTGTTCCCCTCTAAATACAAGTTATAAGATCATGTTATAAAATATTGATGCACACGATCTTCTTGGTTTTGTAGAAGCATGAAACTCATGTCACAACTTATAACGAGGTGGGTCATCTAAAAGTATAAAAATTAAGAGTCAGACCTGTTTCACTATGGATCATATATGTAGATATATAATCTTGGAGTTTTGGTATAGAAATAGCATTTCTTAAAAGTTTTTCAGGTGAATACAACATGAAATATGGTATGGCTTAAGGCATTTTTTTTTGGTAATCAAAGGTAAAAAAGAAATGGGCTAAAGATACATAGGCATAAATGATTTTAAAGACGTAACTATGTTACAACTCGTGCTTTATACATAGGAAAAAAATCAATAAGATCCAAAGGATGGAGCATGATCATATAGCATATAGAGAAGAAGGATGGAGCATGATCATGTAGCATATAGAGAAGCAAGGAGATTCACGCTTAAATGACAAAAATGTGTTAGTCTTTGTCATATTTTAAAATTTTATGAAGAGATCTACAATTTGAGACATGGTTATGTCTCAAGCCATGTCAACACAGTCATCGTTATCTAAAAATGTGTTTTTTATTGGATTTTAAATTTTAGAATGATATTAAGTCCCACTAGAGTTATAATTAAATTAAGTCGACTTCAGTTATTGGATCCCGCTTATTTTTGGAATCTAACTCATACGAAATCATGAAATGTTAGCGTGCGTATTACCTTGAAGGGTTATTGCATTGAACCCTTATTAACTATCATCCCATAATATGGTTTCTTGTAATCTCTTTAACCATCATCAATTTATCTTCTTACTCATAACATCTCAAAAATTGCCTCACAATTTGTCATACAAATCAATCACCATAATCAAACTCATTTCTTCTAATTCAGAACAGAATTTGGGAATCTTCAAACTAGAATTTCAATTTGGCTTCTTCCAAGAAATCGTAGCTCTAAGTCTCTAGTTTTTTTTGAATTAAGAACCATCTTAATCGAAGCTCTATAGATCAAGATATGCTTAAAAACTAAAGGTTGTTCATACCCTAATCATGTTCTCTCAACTGATCTCTCATTTTCTTTCCTTCAAACTTTTTCAAAATAACTCCAAAAGATACCAATTTTCTGCTGCTATAGCCAATAAAATCCATAAGCATAAACCAACATTTTCATGTAGATATAAGAAGATGAGTAGTTGACGGTTAAGTAGATTTTATGGGAATACGTTCACGTTTCATGTTTTCGCAAGAAATTGGGCTCCGGAATTCGGACCCAACATTAGCAAAAGGATATTTGAGAATAATAATATATTATTCTCAAATAGCCTTTTGCTGAAGTCGACTTAATTTAATTATAACTCTAATGGAACTTTATATATGCATGTGTGTGTGTGTGTGTGTGTGGTTAGGTCAAATCTAGTTAAAAACTTACCGTGTTCCTTTTTTTTCTTTCGTTATACTCGATTGTTACTATTTATTTTTCTCAGAAAGTGGTACGACTGATAAGTTAAGGAAACAATAATTCAATTGTAAATTTTAAAGTATAAAAGTTCATTGTAGTTGGGAATCTAGGACTATACATGTTTGTGTGTCGATCAAAGTCATATACCACATAATGGAGATTGCATCCCCTTTAAAGATATGGAAGAAAATGCAGAGTTGATATATATCAAAATCTCTCACAAATAAGTTGTATCTGAAGTAAAAACTATGCAGGCGAAAGATGTAAGAAGGAGCAAATTTAGAATACCATATCAGTGTTTTCAACCCTTGAGGTGACTATTACAGATGAGGATATAATATATTTTACTTTATTCTTCATCTCTTTCTTATGAACATCTGGTGACCATACTCATAAGTAAAGAGAAAGTTGATTTGAATGACATCGTCGTTACATTATTGGCTCACAACCAAAATTGAATAAATGGTAGTGACTGAAATTGCTAAAGAAACATTATGACATATATGACTAGTCATCCTGTCATTTATTTAGCAAAGAATTAAGTGTATCATATAAGGAATAAACACATAGATATGAGGTTTCACAAAATCAGAGAGTTGATTGCATTTGAACAAATCTTGTTAGAAAAGATTCACACTTTAAAAAATACAACTGATATGTTGATAAAATCAATTATTATAAAGAAATTTAGGCATTGCTCATATTTGATTAATGTCTTAAGATCTTAGAAATTGATACAAACCTAACCTATGGAGAGTATATTCTCCAAGGAGGAGATTATTGCATGACTTATATATATAAGAATGCAATATTATAATTTTGGGAAAGAAAAGTATATTTTTTAAAAGGCTTTTGAGTGAACATAACCTGGGACATGGGCATTACTTAAGGCTTGTATTACAAAGGTTTTCCTTTAAGTACGAACTTGTCCCACAAGATACGCCTACCCTTTTGCATGACAATCTCACTTAACTATATTAAAGCAAGATTCAGCCTTGTCCTGTGACCTTCCACCAACCTACTTGTACTCAAACGCCTTACGAACCTCACAATGTTTCACTCTCACACCCTTGTAAGAATACTACAAAAGAACTAAATAATCATGGCAACAAAAGAACACGAGAAAGAGATATGACAAATAACAACTTTTATTACTTCCTCAAAGTATACAAAAGAATACTCTCTAAATCTCTAAATGCCTCCCACACTCATCATCTCTGAGTGTCTCTAACTCTGACTGAAAAGAGCAAGGATCAAATGAGCCATTTATAGGCACCTCTAGATGACTAAGTTAGAATTCTAATAGAACTCTACTAGCTAAGATTACAATCTTATCCTTAGCAGATTATATCATACAAACCAATAGATGACATCCTCATCTAATTAGGACTCTATCTAATAGGATTAAGTTACTTCATAATAACAAGATAAAAGATTATGTTATCTAAGAATGATCTATCCATATCCACGAAGATCTCCCATATGTTCAGATGATCCTTCCATATGATTTTTTCTATTAGAGTTGATGTTCATCCACTGTGATCTTATTGGTCATATCATCCAAGATCTTCTCATCTCTATCTGTTGATGATGAGTCATCTAAGCTAATAGCATACTAGTCCGTCCAATGCTTTCTCATGCCAACTCTATTAGCCATGATCTGTCCATTTGAGCTGACAATATGTCCTTAGTCCTGCAAGAACATAGTCTTAACCAAGTCAGCTTGTACAAGGTCCAAAATCTCCCAAAATTCATACTATGCTTGATCTACTTACTAAGTCACCTTATAACTCTCGCATATTCCTGTCATGCGTGTGATCTAGGTAGCCTTCCACTCAATGTCCATCTCAAGCCTTCTTTTGGTCTCACATCTGAATCTTACAACCCGTTGAAGATTTTTGTCAATGTGCACCAATGCATGCCAACGCTTGACATTACTCCTTTTCGTCCTTACCTCATCGCAAGTCTTTGTCTTGTTCCATTGTTCCGCATGTCAAACATTGGTTAAGGCTCGCCAATACTCACATAATTTCGCTATCTCAAACTTTAGGATCTAACAGCCCTTTATAAAGATCAAAGGTGAAAGTACGACAATGAAGACACAAACTGAACGTAGAATAACCAAGTATACAAACCTATAAATGATAACTTAGGAAAACCAAGTACACGCGAATTCATAAATAATAAGTTAGAATAACTAAGTACATAAACCCATAAATTTTCCATTAGGGCAAATAAGATACCAAAACTTGAATGCCTTCAGCTGTATTCTTTTGCTTAAAAGATACAAAAACAGAAGGGGAACTGTGGCCTATAATTCCCAATTTTGCACTTATTTTTTTAATCGCAGCAGTATCAGAGAACCACCTAATACTAATTGGTGATGAAGTCATCGTATTTCGCTCTACTTTCGGCTGTGTACTTGAGATTCTAACAAGTATTTTATTTGCCACCAAAATTCTGCTTCTTTAACCGCAAACAATTTCTTAAAACTACTGGACGCGGTGTTCCGTTGAATGCAAGCAGGCGAATTGATTGCGTTGAAACTACTTGGGAACGTAGTTCAAACGTAGCCTAAAGCAGCTTTGAGTTCTAATCCAAGTACTGTCGGTCCTTTTAACTTGGTATCGCTTATATATACAAGGACCATCCAATCAATTTTTACGTTTGTCCTATAAGAAACAGAGACACATCATCGTCTAAGATGAGTCTGGCTACCAACTCTACTACTACAAATGGTATTCAATTCCTGCGCTGGAATTCTCCAAGCCCTTACCTCTTTGGGGGTTTAGCTCTTTTGCTGCTACTCATTGCCGTGGCATTGATTATTCTTGTTTTTTCCTACAGAAGGTCATTGTCCAACTCTCGAAGACAGGCCAATCTAGAAAAAGATGTCGAACAAGTTGAAGTGAAAATTGATGTGGAGCCCCCGTTCGCTGTGATCATGGCCGGTGATGAACAGCCCACGTTCTTGGCAAAGCCAGCCTGCAATTGCCACAAGGAAACTAGTTCAGAGGCTCCAGTTTCAAACCAGAACTGAATTCTTTCTCTAGTGATCCCTTTTCTTTTTTTTTGGTCCTCTGTAATTAGGGTTAGAGATGATCAACAAATTTTGTAGTACTAATTATTTTTTGTGTTTTAAGATTGCGGGAACATATGTAGAGACATGCTCGGTGCATGCTAGGTGCATGTACTTCAATTTTGTAGGTGACAAAGAAAAGTCTGCAGTTTTTGCTTTTCTCTTTTTCTTGAAGCTGTTATCGTATATTGATTTTTTCTTTTACCTGAAAATTGTCATGTTCACAAATCTGCTCCTCTTTTCTTCCCACATAACTCTAAACGAAAAAAAAACCAGAAAAGATCTGTTATAAGATGAACGAAAAGGGTAAGGTGCAGTGAGAATATATATGACAACGGTTTTTGGATATCAGGCGTTAAAGCTTTTCTGGTCGTAAGAAGCATGGTTGGTACAAAAGGTCTATATGGGTTAATGAAGAAGATGAAAAGAAACATGCTTACAGCGGACCACTCGGACCCAGGTCATTGTTGGCAAGGACTAGCTATCGTGGTGAATAAATTTTAGTGGGTTAATGTGTCGATGAATCCTTTTGCTGACCATAATCTGCAGACACATCAGATGATGGCTTTTAGCTGCAGAAATCTTATCCCTTTACAATTCATGATTACTGTTGACTTGGAGTAATCTTACGTTATATTTCACATCCCCTATAGATAAAACCACCAAAGAACTTAAGTGACGATAGAGGTTCAATACTGCGTCTCTTCAGTGGGATTAAAAATCTGCTATAAGAATATATCAGCCGTTGTAGGAGGAGCTGGAGAGATGCGGTAACATGAAAACGTGTCCCTTTTTTACCATTCCACTGATGTGAATAGACTGATGAGAATCAGAACAAATTCTCTCATTAGGCAATTAAATGTTAACGAGGAGATGGGTAGCAGCTGATTTGGCATCCTCTGCCTGTTAATTTTATATTACGAGTTTGATGAATTCCTGTCCTCAACAAGAACTACTGTTTACGTTTTACTCTCTCCTTTTCTGTACCATTCCTACTGTTTTTCTGTACCATTCGTCCAGATTAACACAACTAGATGGAATGAAAAATGTGTTCAAAAAGTCAAGTGGGGTGGTGAACACTGTGGTTGACATAAAATGAAGTTTTTAAGTTGGTTGCTTGATTGCACAAGTAATATTAAAAAAAAGGTTTTTGAAAAGATGGACGTACTCGTGTTGGCTTTGCTGAGAATTGAGTAAAAAGGAAAGACAACAGAGCAGCAAAGAATGTTGGGAGGGTGATAAGTAATTGTAAGTTATTAGTTAGTGCGCAAATGATCATCACAAGAAACATGTGATTAAGTGAATCCAAGTCACGTTGGCTTTCACAAGAAGAAGCTTCTCTTCTATTTTTATTACTGGTTATCATTACTTCCATATATAAGTTCTCTCGGAATAGACCAGAGAAGCAGTTCCTTTTCTTTTTATTGAATAGTTGTTGTCTTTTAACAAATTCTGAAGTTGATGCTTCATTTTGTCAACACTTTCTCATCGAGTCCTTACCTTCCCATCTCGCTCACTTTTTTTTTTAGTTACAATAAAGGGAGACTAAACTATCTCATAAAAGAAATATTACTAGCATCAGTCCATATAAATTAGGGAGAGTGTTTCAGGAACATCATCTCAAATCAAAAAATTTGAAGTAATGTTATGACTCAATTTAGCCCAATTTTTTTTTTAGTTATCATGTTGATTAAGTGACAAATTAACGAGCCAACCTCCCTTAAACTCTCTCCTCGCTGCCTTTAACTTGTGGATGTAAATTTTAGTAATTTGCAATTAGCCCCAAGGTGTGACCTGTGAACTTATTGTTCCTGCTTTAATAATTTCTCACCAACTTTGCCACTATACTTGTCTCATGAGTTATGGACCACCCAAGCTCAAGCATATTCCCATTTTATCCTTGCTTTATTAAGTTTCTTTCGTCTACAACAATAAGGTTCGAGCCATTGAATGCCAATAATCTTAAACAATTTCTTCATGAAAGTTGTATACGGAAAATGGAAATCATAGTATAATAATATATCATAATTTACCGAAATCAAATATTACAGTTATAATTTCCTCAATTGCTATATAAATATATAAATCCTATTACATTATTAACAACACACAATATAACCTCTTTTAATAATTTTTTATGAAATATATAATATGCACCCACGTCAACGAGGTGGTATGAGAGACCTAGTTTCAAAAAAGCAAGAGATAACTGAAATGCTTCCTTTTCATTCCTATTAAGTTTTAACGCACCAAAATCAATTGGTCCATTTATTTAAAAGTTCTTCTAAAATCCTAAGATTGTAAATAACAATTATGAAGAAGGTAATGATGACATCATTTTAGTACAACTCAAAAGGAAACCCACCACAAGTGACGCAATCTAGACCAATGACTCAGTTGATTGACACCATAAAGAGCCAACCCCTCAACTAGAGGATGACCGAAGCACTAAGAAAAAACAATTTCGGACTCAAGATGAGGATGAAACTCAACATTTACCACGATCCTTTCGAGACACTCTTCTATAGAGGAACACCCTAGAGGAGCATCATCAATTTAAAGCTGACCAGGGGTTGGAGTTGACAGAAGAGGATGTGATAATAAATCGTGAAGGTCCCATTTCTTTGATTCAGCTTTCTGCAAAGATTCAAGGTCTATTGGAGCAGTTGCGGAGGAAAGTCATTATTGTGAAGCTCCATGGGGCGTCAGATTGGATACATGGCACTCAGTTCCTAACTGCAAGCACTATGAAAAACTAAGGGAGATTTTAAGATTATAGATCTTGCAAATGATTTCATCATGATTAAGTTTGACAGAGATAACGACCTATAATATGTCTTAACGGGAGGTCCTTGGACTATCCTTGGGCATTATCTTACCATCCAAATATGAACGCTGGATTTTTGGGGGAAGAGCATGTCCTTCGAAGTGTTATCACCTGGGTTCAGATACCGGGAATAACACTTGAGTATTATCATAAAAGTGTTCTAAGGACAGTCGACTTATTAATTGGGAATGTTGTTAAGATAGACTATTCGACTAAGAATGCATCGAGAGACAAATATGCATGCATCGCTGTTGAGGTTGACCTAAGTAAGCCTTTAGTGTCGCAAATTATGGTGGATAGAGTTCTTCTACAGGTGGAGTGTGAAGGATTGCCCACTATCATCTTTACATGTGGGAAATATGGTCATTTATACATTGCTTGCCTAAAACATGCTAAGCAGGCTAAGGAGTCTAGCAATTCACACAAGGAAAGTGAGGAAGTAGCTACAGTCAGTAGCAGTGCAGGACTGTTGGCAGCTTTGGTGGACTCGGAGAAACCAACTTATGGTTCGGATGATTGCTTTGTGGAAGGAATGCAATTGGAAAAAGCAAGCCTAGAATCTACTAAGGTCGTTGTCCAAAAGTGGAAGTGGGCCTCCAAAACACGGGTCCTAATTTAATGTGATAGCATCCTGAAAGTAAACTTTGGGAAGATACTTCAGCGGGCAACTCAATGTATGACACTACTTGTCCAAATCAGATTCAATTGAACCCATCACACCAAAACCTTCCTGCCACTAGCAGTACTACTAGAACCAACCAAAAGCAAACTATAAGGAGACTCTGGCTATGAAGTCATAATTTCTCCTTCATATGGCTTTTAGCTGTATCATATGGATTTGTTAAGGGGCAGTGTCCTCTAATTTTCGATGGAATCTTCTTCATATTTGCATAATGTATTAGCCTAATCTTATAGCTTTGTTGGAAACTCATTTTTCTGGGATGAAAGCGGATGAATTCATTTGATGTAATGGTTTCACCTGCTCTCATCACATTGAAGTTGTTGGTTTTGGTGGAGGCATCTGGCTTCTTTGGCATAATAAATTGCGAATCAAAATTATTGGAAATAATTTTCAATATGTTCATTTAGAGATAGAGATTTTGGAGCATAAGCTTTTACTCAATGTTGTTTATACAAGTTTGAATCCACTGGCTCATAAGAGTCTTTAACTGAATCTTCTGAGGTTAGGAAGTCAACTTACGGACCCGTGGCTAGTTAGTGGTGATTTTAATTATATCTTGCTTGACTCCGAAAAATTAGGGGTTCATAGAAGAGGGAGCTTGCAGATTTTTTTCAGGAGTGGATCTTTAATGCACAAATGCTCAATCTTAGGTTTCAAGGGCAGAAGTTTACTTGGGCAGGGGGTCAGGTTTGAGAATGGCTGGATAGACCAGTGAGCAATGTGTCATTTGTTGAGAGCTTCTCTAATACCACTATATTCCACCTTCCGAGACTGGGATCTGATCCCTATCCCATTCCCACTCGGTGATTGAACCTATAAAAACAATGTCAATCTATGAATAGATTTAAGTTTTTAGCTCCTTAGTTGCTGGACATGGGTTTTATTAGTATTCTTCGGAGTGTTTGGAATGTACCTGGTGACTTTACCCCTAACATGGCTTAGTTTGTTGACAAAATATTCAGGTGGAATGCGAATGAGTTTGGCAATATTTTTAAATGGAAAACAAATTTGTTGCGATGATTGGGTAGCATTCAACGAGCATTGGCTATGCACAAGATGCTTAATCTTACTAAGGTGGAGGAAGAATTTAAAAGGGATTTAGATCTGGTTCTGGCTTAGGAAGAAGTTTACTGGCAACAAAAATCTCGGGTAGATTTACTTGCAAATGGTGATCGAAGTATAACTTACTTTCATCGTATGATGATCCAGAAAAACAAACTATGAGAGTGGAGGCCCTTAAGGATGATCTGGGAAATGTGCTCTATGGTGAGGCTTTGAGAAGGCAAATCGTAGAATGTTTTACCATTATTTACACTCACCCTAACAATATCTCCATTTCTAAGAATAAGGTCAGTCTTTTTTCTCATATTGACAATCAGGCGATGGCAGGTTTGGTGGGCATAGTTACAAATGTGGAAATTCGAAATGCCATTTTTAGTATGAAGCTGATGAAGGATCCAGGCCTCGACGAAATTTCTCCCATCTTTTTCCAAAAATGTTGGAGTGTGGTCAACACATTTGTTTGTAACTTTGTGCAGGACATTTTTAGAACTCAAACCCTTCTGAAAGAGTTAACCGAAACGTTCCTCGTGCTCATCCCGAAGATGGAGAGTGCAACCTCTATCAAGATGTTTCACCCTATCAGTCTATGTAATGTTATTTACAAGACACATTCTAAGGTGATAGTCAAACACTTAAAAGGTGTCCTTCCCTCGATTATTGTCCCAGCGCAAACGTTCTAGGTGCAAGGGCTTTGTGGTGATCAACGTGGACTTGGAGAAAGCGTACGAAATACTTTCATAGGATTTTTTATGTGACACCTTATGACAAGTGAGAATTTCGATAGGTTTGATAAATTTGATCACGGGCTGTGTGACATTGTCCACTATGTGCCTTTTAATTAGTGGTAAAGCCTTAGATTCTTTTGTCCTTGTAAAAGGTACTGGACAAGGTGATCCTATACCACCATATATCTTTGTCTTATGTATTGAGTGACTTGCGCAAGATATAATTCAATCTCTGGAGCATGTACGGTGGACTCCTTTTCAATTTAATAGTAAGAACCCTCCTATCTCTTATTTGTTTTTTGCAGATGATTTGTTACTTTTCGCTGAAGCTTCCAAGGCACAAGTCCGGATTGTCCAAACGTTGGTGGAGGATTTCTGTACTCAATCAGGGCTAAGAACCAACACTATTAAAACTATCATATTTTTTTCCAGAAAATGTGCCAAAATAGGTGAAAGCCGCACTGTCTCGCTGACTAGGCTTTCAGGCCACAAAAGATCTAGGTCGATAATTAGGCATGCCGATTCTGCATGGGCAGATTACTAGGAGAACCTATTAAGGCATTATAGAGAAAGTGCATAAATGACTGTCGAGTTGGACTGTTTCCAACCTTTCATTGGTAGGTCATGTGACGTTGGCCAAGACGGTGCTATAGAGCTGTTCTCATTTTGCCATGCAAACGATTGAACTGCTTTATTATCTTTGTGACAAGATCAAGCATCATGTTCTTCAATTTATTTGGGGCTTATGCACTACTAATTATAAGCTCAGCTTAGTGGTATGGGATGATCTGTGTCGTCGTAAAGAAAATGGAGGTTTGGGGGTAAAAAAACTTCGAGTGATGAATGAAGCGTTCTTTATCAAAGATGGATGACAGTTAATTCATTCCATTAACAAGATATTATGAGAGCGAAATATGGAATTCAGGACATTGTGCCATCAATGCTAAAGAGGATGGATTCGTCTTTTTGGAAAGAGATTGGATCTTTGTGAGGTAAACTTTTTGCTGGCCTCGCTTGGACTATCGGTAATGGCAAAATGGCTAGCTTATAGACTGACAGATGATCGATCAATGAGCGTCCTTTGGCAGCATATGTGATTAGTGACATTCCAGAGAATACTTTGATTGAGCCAGCGAATGCTTTTATGCAATCAGATGGGAGCTGGCATTGGCGTCGGTTTGAAGTATGGCTTCCTCCTAGGATCCTTATGAATCTAACTTCGAATTTGATTTCGCTTTCCTTAGACGGAAAGGATGAGCTTTATTGATGACATTCAGCTAATGGTCTATTCCTAGTTAAGTCAGCTTATGTCGTCTTAATGGAGGACGACGAGCCCCCTAGGACTAATGAGTGGATGCGAATTTGGAAGTGGGAGGGTTCAAAGCGGATCAAATTTTTTCTTTGGTTAGACTCCTTACATGATAGGAGTTAGCTCGTAGGCATATGATTCCTGATACGCGTTGCCAACGTTGTGAGGAGTGTTGGGCCCCGTTCCCGAAGCCCGACCTCGGAGGTCGAACCACATTCCCGAGACCCAACGATCCAAATCAAAGGACTAAGACGCGAGCGGAAACCTTATAGGGTTATCCCGACAAACCCTAAACACCAATTTAATAAGAAAAACATT
>JAOSBP010000008.1:14026362-14036824 GCA_027563825.1 Erythroxylum mucronatum | reverse complement strand
CTCCATATGTGTAGGTAAAACCAAAAACTAATAACATACACTAACTATTGAATGGTGTATCTATAATTAGTGGCACATCATATTATTTCTATCTTTTATAACATATTGATATTTGTTGACCAATTTGACTTTATAGATCGACCGATATATTAACCATTGACATATAATCTCATGGTATACGTTTTGACCAATCTACTAGCTCATGTTGGTCGAACAATATACTTAATAATATGTTTTGAAAGATTTTTCAAGTTCTTTCAAAAATCAAAGTACATTCCTTTTATAAAAATTTGACCAAAATCATTCAAAAGTTTCTCTAAAGTTTGTTTAAAGATCAAAAGAGTTTTCTTTAAAATCAAAAACTTAGTTCCTCGTGACAATTAAAAAATGTGTATTAAGTTCAAAATATGATACACTTATGGATTAAAAGCCCTTAAAGCATTAAAGTAATTACTAAGTAGGAAATACAAGAAAATTTACAAATAACTTTGGGGACTTGTTGTGCCTGGATCTTTCTTAATCTTGGTTTTATCCTTTACCTCGATAGATTACAAGTTTCTTTACTTTATTTTATTAATAATAATTATATTTTTATCAATATAAATAATGGACATAGTTTACTAAAGCTAAAATTATTTATTAGTTATTATTTTTATTGTTTATTACTCGCTATAATGTAAGAATTAACTCAATTGTGAAAAGAAGAAGGGAAAAATATTATCAAAAAAACTAGTATCTCATCAATTTAAAAAAATTCCTAAACATATACTAAAAACTGTTAATATTTCCTTATTCTCGTAAGACCAACTTTAATACATGTACTATTATTAATGACATAGCTACATGATAAAGAAGAGATATTAATTTATTAATTATCTTATGTATCATATGTTATATTTATCTATTTTTTATGCCAACACGGTAAAGAAACTCCCTTTATTCCGAGTCTTTCATATCAATATTTTTCAATAGTTCAAGATGGTTTTCAATAGGAAATACTGCAATTCGATTAGCTAAAAGTCAGTAGATTCTAGTTCTATTTTCTATTTTCTATTTTTATTTAGATTTCTATTTCTTAAAAAATTAATACTTTTTTTATTGTTAATATCAACGTGGTTGCACTTTTATTACTGATAATAATTAAATATTAAACAAAATTATAGATTAATTTGATGAATTGATTAAATAAATAAATTTATTACATAATATTTATTAGTAAATATTAATGAAAATTTTATTATATTATGTTTAAATATATATATAAACAAATAAATATGTAACTTTCACTCATAAACTAATATCTTTTTATTAATGTATTTTAATTATTATAATAGCTTATTATTTAGAATTAAATATGAAATATTTAAAAATTTATTCCACAAATAATTATTTTAAATTAAAATTTAAAAAATATTTGAAAATATTTTTATTTTAAAAATAATTTTAAATGAATTACTTAATTATATTTTATTATTCATAATTTTTATCATTAATAATAAATAATTAAATAATATATGTTTTTATTAATTTTATAGTTTTGTAAGTTTTTCAAAAATTTAAAAATTGAAATTAAAAACTCAATTAGATTAAAAATTAGAACTAAACGAAGCCTTTAAATGTTAATATTTTTCATATATTAAAACCAAATCCCTTTTTTAAGTAAGAATGAAAATATCGTTTTTTACCGGTCAGTAGCGGCCAGTACGTACCATACTGGATCAAAATCAGTACAAAACAAAAGATTGATTGTACAGGATTTAAATACTTGTCGGTACCAGCCCGTTTTAAATAGTACCAATCGGTACTAGCCGGTACTCAAAGTACTAGTTGATACCAAAAATTTAAAAAAATAGGAGAACCATTTTGCAAAATTGTCAAAAAATTTTAAAATTTCCCTCCCTTCTTCCCTCCTACTTCTCCTTCCTTCATTTTTTCAAACTTTTTTTAATTAGGTACTTTTACTTCAACTTTTATAATTATTGTGAATTTTTAATTTTTATTTTTAAATTAATAATAAATATTTACTAATAATTATTATAAATTAAATAAAAATTCAAAATAAATTATTTTTTATTTAAATTTATTTTAATGTTTTATATAATATTTATTAATAAAGTATTAATAAATTTTTTTATTTTTTAAACTAAATAATCTAAAAATTATTATTTATAAACTAATATTTATTTATATATTTTTAATTATTAAATCAAAGTTTATTTAAAATTCATATACTTTAAAAATATATTTAAAATTTACTTATATTTTATAATAATTATTAAATTAATTTTATAAATTAAATTAAAATTGTCATTATTAGTTATTATTATAATTTTTAAAGATAAGGTTAAAAATATACAATACAATTATATAATATGATAATTAATTATTTTGTATTTTTTTAAAAAAATAAAAATTATTTTATTAATTTAAAAAATACTTAAAATAGTGATCGGTATTAATGTAATATCGTATCAGAATTCAAACCCATGCTAAATTTGGTAACATTGCTTTTAATTACGTTCCAGTTACCTGTCCCTCTGATCCCAATAGCTGACAAAACTAGCTAGCTTGATTGTGAAACAGACATGAGAAAGTAGAAACCAGCAATGCAATGCATCTTATGTAGATCCAAGTTTTTCGAATACGGAACATTAATAACCAGCAAGGTCTGCTGCACTTTTTGTCCCAAAAGGCTCACTGAATCTTCTGACAAGTTTTTAGGTATGGATTCTCCAGGATTACAAAGCACAATCCAGAGGGTAGAGGAGATAGACATTCTCATGGCTGGGGACATGGGCTCCTCTGCACCAAAAAAGCTGCTGTTTCACATTTATGATGACATTGACAAAGTGGAAGTCGATGAGCCATCCATTTGACAGAATCAAGAAAGAAATCTTCAATGAATTTCAATTGCTTTTCAGCTTACATTTTCCTTTCACACTTGCAATTGGTTTCTGATTTCCTTGTTGAATCTGAACACCCCGAAAGTTACTTTGAATTGGATCCATCGATTGTTTAATATAATGAAACTATATTAATAATTGTCAATTTTTTAATATCTATCGACCATCTCTTACGATGATTAATAATAAAAATGATAATAAAATAACTCAAATAATTAAATAAAAAGCACTCAAAATAAAAATAATCTCTTAAACTTACAATTTCATCAACCTGAAATTCTTCGTCAAAAATTCTACTGTAAACTTTCAAAATGATTACTGAAACATCTGGCTCACAATAGTTATAAAACTTTCATCACTGAAAATACAGTTGCACACTCAAAAGATTTTTGCAATTTTTTCTCTCACAAAACAGTGACCAAAAAGTCACTTTATTGCCTATGGAGTATAGAGCGCAGCTACCAAAAATGATGAAATAATCGAAAGATCCGGCTTCTACAGAGCTACAATCATGATAGCTATAAAATGAGCTGCCAAAAATAGCTCTAAAATTATGATAATGTTATTTTAAATAAATTCTATATTTTCTACAATTTTATCTTTTGATCTATCTTATTTTTAATATTGAACTATATTTAATTATAAATAATGTTTAAAATAATTAATAAAATATTTTAACAAATATGTTCTCACAATCAAAGTTACATCGAGCTTGGCTTTTGCTTGGAAAGCAGACTACTTTTTTGTTTTTTTGGACATAGTTGCATAAATTGATTCAATCTGTCATTCTTTTTTCTTTTTTTTTTTGATTACAAGAGACGCAAAAACAAGAAAACTAGCGCTGTTGGCGGGAATACGTCACGCCGTCCGTATCGCGGTGCAGCAGCTCCTGGAGGAACCGAGGAACTCTAGAGGGTCCGGAAGAAGGTTATTCAATCTGTCATTTTAGTCATTCATAAATACGAGTTACGTCGCAACCTCTTAAAACTCTTTGGCACTAGCCTCTGTCTCCATTTCTGACTGCCCATACACCACCTTGAGGCAAAAATAACAGCATCTCATATCTCTCAGATAACTCCGAATCTCCATTATCTCTTCATTTTGGACGATGGATCCTTTCAAGCAAATAGTTGGCACAGAAGGATGTGGCAGCAGTGAATCTGGTTGGACAACATACATCGCCTCCGCCATGGAGGAAGGCGATTATGACTTCAATGATCATGAAGAACAACAGGACTACAATGATGATGGTGCCATTGGCAATGACGAGCATGGCAATGAGAAAGAAGACAGCGACGACTCCATGATTTCCGACGCATCCTCTGTTCCCCCTCGTGAGTGTAAGCGTGATGATGGTCAAAGTAGCCATGGAAGAACAAGCTCTAAGCGCCGCAACGAAGTTAAGTCGAAGCGGTTTTCTCTGTTCTCAAAGAAGAATAAGAGTGATAAAGGGAGAGATGAAAAGGTGGTTAACGACAGAAGATTTGCCACTATGAGGAAATGCAGCAAGTAGTCCAGTCCATGTGTGGAGCAAGGTTCGTAGAGTTCTCTGCGCAGAACATAACCATCTTTTTTCTTCCTTACTAATTTTAAAGAGGAAACATAGCCAATCACAGATTCCATTTAATATTCTGAACTGAACTGATCCAGGCAATTTTCAGTCATTTTCTGTTGATTCTTTGGGTCAGTTTACTCAATGAAAGTCAACAATAATCCTGTCTGCTGCAATCTAAATATTTTGCAGTTGACTTCTCCATGTCGCATGCATCTGGGATGAGGTTAATGGAAAATAGGAAAGGAGTCTTGAAAAGTGAAGAGGCAACGCAACCACCAAGGCAGGGTAGTGCCTGCTGGAAATAGTTAGATCCTTCCACAACTTTTTCCTGATCCAAGGGGAAATTATTACTTTCATGTTGCTGAATTGCATGGTTAAAACTCATTGTTTTTATTCTTTTTCAGAAGCGAAGTTATATCTCGCTGGTCTTTACCTGTTGCATTCAAGGAGTGTTTTTTTTTTTGGGGTCAAAGCATTCAAGGAGTTTACATTGTGACTAATTACGAACCTTGTCAGATTCCTTATTACATTTTGCGTTTTCTTTTTTTATTTTTTTTCCAACTTATGATCTGGCATCCTGCGAAGAGAACACATATCACGGTAGGAAGTTACATGGCAGTATAATTTATGTTGATCGAGTTTGGAGGACAGGAGATTCCAGATCAGGCTAGAAGTCAATGATGATTTTTTTACAATCCGCGCATGGTATATTTGTTTAGTTGTGTCCTCGTGTGTAGTGGCAATTTATGGACAAAGTATGTTGTGCTGGAAAGAATATGTAACGATCTAGAAAGACAAATGCCAGCCATTAGAAGCAACAACGTTTTTAGGAACAGAATGTCAAACTACTCCTGGAGCCAAATTCTACTGCAACAGCTAGGCAAATTATTGGCTGTCCATTAACAACCTGGCACAAACTAGAAAACAAGCTCAGTATACACGCTGAGGAAGACTATTCTTCTTCGTCTAGCGTAAATCAAAGGAAGATACTAAAAAATTTTAATGCCTTGTGAAAGAGTGGAAAAAATCTCGAGGGAAAAGAGCTTTTCAGAAACTCATATGGTTCACATCCAAGCTCACCATTTCGCATTTGTAATTAACATCCATACTAAATGCTCATGCTTAGTTATATACACGAACAGGATACCCCTCACTTCTGTAATTCTCTTCGAACTTTGGATAGAACCATTCTCTAACATAAATGACATAATTAAGAAATTTTGGAACCCAAACAGGATATTGAGTTGAACCGCAGCAACATAATGTCTACTTAGAAAGAAAAAGAGCTTTAAACTTGAAGGTTTCTGGACAAAATACAAAAGACTGAAGCTATCATAGCAACACCCAAAAGTACTGAAATATTGCATTAGATCTGCTCATAAGGTCCCAGAGAATGGCCAATAATTATCACACTTATTGAGAATACCGAGTAAGATTTCAGCAGGGTTTTTGTTTTTTTTCAAATTTTCGACTGTTTAGCAATCTTAAACCATTCAGTGTGGAAAGAACCTTCCATATCAATCCTTTCATAAGTATGAGCACCAAAATAGTCTCGCTGAGCTTGGACCAAATTAGCTGGCAGCCTCTCTCTCCTGTAGGTGTCAAAATAAGCAAGACTAGTAGACATACCAGGAGTGCTAATACCAGCATTGATGGCAAGGCACACAACCCTTCGCCAGGCAGACTGACGCTCCATGATTTCCTTTGCAAACTCTGGATCCACTAGAAGGTTAGCAAGATCGGGATTCCTATCATAAGCTCTCTTGATTCTGTCAAGAAATATAGCTCGGATGATGCAACCTCCCTTCCAAATCCTGGCCAGTTCCCCCAATTTCAAGTCCCATCCCTTCTCAACACTCTTAGAACGAATCAGATTCATCCCCTGTGCATAACTACAAATCTTGGAGGCATAAAGAGCTTGTCTCACATCATCAATTAACTTCTGTTTGTCAACCATTTGGTCAGTCAATATATCCCCAAATCCACCTTTTTTAAAGACTTTGGCAGCTTCAACACGTTCGTCCTTCAAACCACTAAGGAACCTTCCATCCAAAGAAGCTGCAATGGTTGGAGCTGCAACTGATAGATCAGCAGCTTGTTGAACAGTCCATTTACCAGTACCCTTCATCCCAGTTTTGTCCAAAACCTTGTCAACCAAGTATCCATCTCCTTTATCATCCTTAATTCCAAATATATCAGCGGTGATTTCAATCAAGAAACTTAACAGCTCGCCCTTATTCCAGTCTGAGAAAACAATTCGTAATTCCTCATTTGACAACTTTCCAACTGATTTTAATACATCATACGCCTCTGCAATCAGCTGCATGTCGCCATATTCAATTCCATTATGCACCATTTTAACAAAATTGCCTGATCCACCTTTTCCAATGTAAGTAACACAAGGGCCGCTGTCAGGAACTTGAGCTGCCACTTTAAGAAGAATGTCTTCAATGTACTTGTACGCCTCAAAGGACCCACCAGGCATCAATGAAGGCCCATTTCTTGCACCCTCTTCACCACCTGAAACTCCCATTCCAAGATAAAGCAATCCCAGTTCAACCGTGGCTTTTTGCCTCCTTTCAGTGTTCTCATACCATTCATTACCACCATCAATGATACAATCACCTTTTTCCAAGTATGCTGAGAGTGTCTTTATGGTTGCATCAACAGGTGCTCCAGCCTTAACAAGCATGATTATAACCCGAGGCTTTTGGATTGACTGCACAAACGATTCTGGATCATGGAAACCATACAGAGGTAGATTTCCCTCCTTCTTAGCTCTTTCAACAGTCTCATCAACTTTTGAGGTAGTCCGATTATATACAGAAATAGGGAACCCCTTCTCCGCAATATTGAGTGCCAGATTTTGGCCCATAACGGCCAGACCAGCAAGGCCTATTCTTGTTGGTTTTGCAGGTGCAGCCATAACTTTCCCTGTTCAATTATATCATCAAAATTGAACACAGCAAAGTTAAAGAGAAAAGGTTAAAAACCTTGAAGAAAATTTTCCCGGATAATGGAACTTGGATAATAACCAGAATGGTTGAAACAAAATTGACAAAGAGGAAAAAAAAATAGAGAATTGGTCACATAATATTATTAATCATTTCTACACCAGAAAAGCGAATAGTGTCATGAAAAGCAATTACAATATCTTGATAGTCCTTTTGACAATGTTAAGGATACATGTCAATTTTCCTTTACGTAACAGGTATTGATGCTTCAAATGACAAGATAGATGTGATTAAGTCAAAGAATTTTCTTTTCAAATTTTAACACAACATTTGTGGTGATAAATCCAATCTGCATAACTTTACACAATCCCTCAAGACAACCTCCCTCAGTATTTCTCCTCCCTTCACTGACCATTAAAGACGAGGAAAAAAATTGAAAACCTACTCTAAGTTAACCCTTGTTAACCACTACCGCTCACTGATATCGAGATCAATAATACTTCCATCAAGCCGTTGAAGCCCACTTTCATAGAGAAGGCCTGTGGCCTTTTCTACATAAATCCCCGACTAGAAGCTATACGCAACCGTCAAGGATTTTCTTTTTTATACCACTACAAAACACGAGCCATGACATGCATACAAGCAAGGTATTGAGCTACTCGGCTAACTAATAAAACAAAAGACTTCTTGCCTGCTCTAAACTAAATGAGTTAGAGCAGATCTTGATTGAAACTTGATTGTTGTTCCAGAAAGAAACCAGTCATTTCTTACTGTTCCAGGATTCATTCCAAGAAAGGGAACAGACTCCTCATAAGGACAGTAATTTCCATTTACATAAAAACTCATCACAAGTTCAGACGCAATGATAAGAACATCAAGTTATTCGAAGACGGCCTTAAATGAATCGTCAGTTAAATGTGAAAGAAATCTTTTTTGTTCTTCTCGGTCAGTAAAAAATCAAAGTTTTTGACTACACAAGAATCTGAATTTGATCATGATACCTTTCAACTTCTCCAGTCAAAGGAAAAATAACCAAAACAACAAAATCCAGATCAACAGTTCTAAAGCAATCCCAGATAAATCACCCTGTCTGCTAAAAAATCAAAATTTCGGACAGCAAGATGAGTTGGCAAACAAGTGGTAGCCTATGGTTAAACAAAACTGACAATTTTATCCGCCTTTGATATCTCGAACCAATCAAAAAAGAGAAAAAGTTAAGAAAATCAATAGAACGTACAGTAAGAAAGCACCCACCTTTGCTTGGTTAAGGCTACAGTTTGCTCTGATGGATAGAACTCAGGCCAACCCAGCAAAAATAACGATCTGGGTCTTGGAAGAGAGGCGGAGAGATTAGTTGTTAGGTGAGGGCCGACTAGTTTTGACGAAAAAAAGTAGCGTGGGGTTGGTAACTGAGTCCCCTCTAATATAAGTAAACAACTAATAACTAGTTGGCATTGCCGTCGTCGTTGTTTCAATGGTCAAATTTGCTTATTTTCATTGGAAATTACAGGAAACGGGCATTTGTTTTCTAGGTCATTGAAGTAAGTATCTTTGTTAAGATGGTGTTACATTATGTAAATTATAAAGCCCATAAAACCAATTAGTCTCCACTCCAAAGCTGTAACTGTGGATCATTGATCGAGCTCAATATCATGATGTGAAAACAGAGAGGTTGGTTTACATGTCGAGGTCCTAATCTATTCTTCCTCGTGTCTACTCTAATCTTTGTTAAATATTAGTATGAATTATTTAAGAATTTTTTTCAAATAATAATTTTGTTTTTAAACTTTAACTTTAACTTCTTTATTAATAATTTCTATTTTTATATTAATGTAAATTAGTTCACATTAATCTCATAACTTTTTTATGTTTTTAATTTAATCAAAAAAGATAAAATCGATTAAAATTTTAAAAAATTAAAATATTTTAAATAAATTATAAGGACAAAATTGAACTTTATTTTACAAATAATAATATGTAGATAAGTAAAAATAAAAACTTCGTCCCTCAAAAAATAAAAAATAAAAACTTCGATTATATTTTGCTTATCATTTGTTAGGTTGGTGAGAAATGAGAGAACTGATTTGACCTTTGCCTTTCCATATTTTGTAAGCGAAGATCATCCGACCCGTCGTTCATAAGGTGGAAACGCCACCAAAACTAGAACTGATTTGACCTTTGCCCTTCCATATTTTGTAAGGTAAGATCATCCGACCCGTCGTTCATAAGGTGGAAACGCCACCAAAGTTATGAATCCGCCGTTCCTTTTAGACTATGAAAAGTCATCGTATTCAATCAAACCAAAATTAAAACTTTGTGAAAATCTTTTTTTGTACTTCTTCCATTGCTGCTTTATCAAAGGCAAACGTCAACAATGACATCATAATCCATACCCAAAAATAGGCAGCCACGCCCACCTTAAAAAATAGTGGCCCACAAAGTTGTCAAATCCCAAGGTTGGTACTTGAATAATGTGCTGGCCAAAAAATATTACAAAATTATGTTTAAAGATACCGATTATCGGTATTCATCGATGCCAACAATTTTGTATGTTATTGTATGATATTGGTAAGTATTTAAAATATTGACTAAATATAAGTTGATATCAAAAATTTTAAAAAATAGCAAGACTATTTAACAAAATTTTCAAAGTTTTTATTAATTAGCTATTTACTTATTTTGTTGAACTTTTATTTTGATTTTTAATTTATAGATTTAAAATAAAATAAATATTTTTATTACTAATAACAATTATAAATTAAATAAAACTTAAAAATTAATTATTTTATTTAAATTTATTTTAATCTTTTATATAATAAATTATTAATAATAAATAATTTTAAATAAATTATTTATAAACTAATATTTATTTTTAGATATATTTTAATTATTAAATCAAATTTACTTATATTTGTTAATAATTATTAAATTAATTTCAGAAATTAAATTAAAATTAAAATTAATTTAAGTTATTTATAATTTTAGTAACAATTAATTTTAATTAATTAATTATATAATATTAAATTAAATTGTTTAAATTCTTATTTATA
>JAOSBP010000008.1:13998248-14011498 GCA_027563825.1 Erythroxylum mucronatum | reverse complement strand
TTTGGACCTTCTAACGAACCGACCTAAGTTTGTAGTATGAAAATAGACTTAAGATGAATAAGATGAAAAAAAAAATTTATCGAGATTTTCGGATTAGTCTAAGGTTTCTAAGGGAATCTATATAAGTAGTTGGATTTCGAATACGGGATCCAACATCTAAGCTGTTATAAATGGTATCAGAGTCGGTACCCAAATCGTTATGCCAGCTAAGCTGGGCCCTCAAGAGGGCTGAGCCCTAGTGGGGTAGAGAGTATAAGATCTCACATTAGTTGAAGAGGAGAACGAAGTATGCCTTATAAAGGTATGGATACCTCTCTCCCACAAGACACATTTTTCCAAGAGTGGGAATAGCAAAACCATGAGGGACTGGGCCTGAGGGGCAACCCAAAGTAGATAATATCTGTGGGCGGATGGTCTAGGCTGTTACAAATGGTATCAGAGCCAATATCCAAATCGTTGTGCTAGCTAGGATGGGCCCTCAAGAGGGTTGGGCCATAAGTGGGGTAGAGAGTGTGAGATCTCACATCGGTCGGAGAGGAGAATAAAGTATACCTTATAAAGGTATGGATACCTCTTCCCCAAAAGACACATTTTTCTAAGGGTGGGAAGAGTAAAACCGTAAGGGGTTTGACCCGAGGGGCAACCCAAAGCGAACAATATCTGTAGGCGGATGGTCTGGGCTGTTACAAAAAATCACTATAGTATGAATGCTACTTGCACTTACAACAAGCTAGTAATGGAGGCTTTGATAGTTGGACATGAAGAACACTTTTTTATATGAAGAATTGGATCATGATATCTATATAGAGCAGCCTAAGGGATTTCATAGTAAAGCTTACCTAGAGTATGTGTACAAGTTGAAAGAAGTACTTTATGGGATAAAGTAGACATCCAGAGCCTAGTATAGGAAGATTGGAGAATTTTTAACTCAAAGTGGATATTATGTGGCACCAGCAAATTCAAACTTATTTGTCAAGGCATATGATGATAAGATTTCTATCATACTAATCTATGTTGATGATCCTATCATCATCACTGGATATCATGAATAAGAGGTTTAATAAATTTGAGCCAACTTAGAAGTACATTTGCAAATGAAAGAACTTAGAGAGTTAAAAACATTTTCTTAGGCTTGAAGTTTAACTAAGTCAATATAAATATGCCATTAGTTTACTACATAAGTTTGGAATGATTAATTTCAAACCACTCTCAAACTTAATAGAAGTCAATGCAAAACTTTTTTCTTCTTTTGGAAAAGAATTGAAGGATGCCATGATATATAAGCAGTTGGTTGGGAACTTAATCTATCTTACCTTTACCTATCATGGCATATCCTATGTTGTTAGAGTTGTTGGTTGATTTATGCAAACTCCAAAGAAGCCACACTTTAATTTTATATAGAGGATCCTTATGCACGTGAAAGGTACTATGTATTGTGGGTTAATGTAAAAACAAGAAAAACTATGTCAAGTGGAAGGGCACTGCTACGTCGACTATGCTAGTGATCATGACACATATTCGTCGACCACTGTTTGTATGCTTAGCTTGGCTCAATAACAATCTTATGGTACAACAAGAGGCAACCAACGATATCATTCTCCAATGTTGAAGCAAAGTATAGAGCAGCTTCCATAACATCACAAAAGTTTACATGGTTGAAGTAGCTTATAGAAAATCGCTAACAACTTGTTGACTACCTAGTGCAAATGCATTGTGATAATTAGTTAGCAATATGCTTAGCAGAAAATTTGGCCTTCCACATATCAAGCAAGCAAATGGTCATACATTTTCACTTTGTAGATAAGAAGATGCTTAACGAAGATGATGAAATAAAATATATCAACACTAAAGATCAAGTTGGTGATATATTTACCAAAAGACTCAACAAAGGAATATTTGAACAATTTCAAAGACTATTGGGCATGACTTCTTGGACAATAATATGAGAGACTATTCATTAAGGGGGAGTGTTAAAAGAGTTTAATGACTCTCTTTCTCTTTAGAACTATCTCTCTCTTGAACAACTGTAGTGCCCAAAACTTTGCTTGCTTGTCAAGGAAGCTTTGCATAATTTACTACAAAATTTTATAGCAATATTTATAGCTTCCCTTGGAAGTTTTGTAATTTGTGGTGTAAATTTTCCTAAATCCACTAACATTCATGGCTATAAATAGCCTAAGTGGTTGTAGGATTGTATGTAGAATGAGAAAAGAAAGATTTGAGAGAAAACAAAAGCTTGGTTGAGTGGTGTGAGTAAGTGGCGTGAGGAGGGAGAGACTAGTTTTGACCTCTTTCTTTGTATATTTTCAAGTAATAAATGTAACAACCCAGATCACCCACCCACAAATATTGTCTGCTTTGGATTGCCCCTTAGGCCAAACCCCTCATGGTTTTGCTCTTCTCACCTTTAGAAAAATGCGTCTTATGGGGGAGATGTATCCATACCGTTATAAGGCATACTTCGTTCTCTTTTCTAACCGATGTGGGTTCTCACACTCTCCACTCTCCTTAGGGTCCAGCCTAACTGATACAACGGTTTGGGTACCGACTCTGATACCATTTGTAATAGCCCAGACCACCTGCTTACAGATATTGTTTGTTTTGGGTTGCCCCTCAGGCTAAACCCCTCACGGTTTTGCTCTTCCTATCCCTGAAAAAACGCGTCTTATGGGGGAGAGATATCCATACCCTTATAAGGCATACTTCGTTCTCCTCTCTAACCGATATGGGATCTCACACTCTCCACCCCCCTTAGGGTCCAGCCTAGTTGGCACAACGGTTCGGGTACTAGCTCTGATATTATTTCTATTAGCCCAGACCACCCTCCCATAGATATTGTCCGCTTTGGGTTGCTCCTTGGGCCAAACCTCTCCCAGTTTTGCTCTTCCCATCTTTGGAAAAACACGTCTTGTGGGGGTAAAGGTATCCATACCCTTATAAGGCATACTTCGTTCTCCTCTTCAACTGATGTGGGATCTCACATTTTTAGTACTAGATTAAAGGTCTCATCATAGTCCAGTTGATACTTGAGTATCCACGAGTACCAGTTACACCTTGTATCTTTCAATTGAGCCATTATGATGAGTGTTTATCTTGTAAATTGGATTTACAAGATATTATTTGTACATATTTAATTTTAGGCACCAAGTCCTAAATCTCAATTTGTTTCATTGCTCATACTTCTTCTTCCATAGCTTGCCTCCATTCATTACTCTTTATGACTTCTTTAAATGTAATAGGCTAAATGCTATCAATATGGACAATGTTAGCATACCTAGGATTTGATCGCCTATTCCTCTTGGACCATCTCAAATTTACCCTTGGCTCTTCATCTTTATTCTTACTTTCATCATGACTCTCTAGATTAGTCCAAAACTCCTTTAGTGTTTCATGGTGACCTATTATTATGTATGGTTTGTAGTCTTATAAGGTGAGTTGTGTTTATCATCTTCTTGTAAAGACTCTCATTTGTTAGGGTTGAATTAATCCTTATCAATATATTATGTCTTCCTCTGGAGCTTTTCTTTAACAATTTTGGTGTTGTGCAACACCCTTCTATTAAATGACCACCATGATGAGGCTTTGTCAAACACTACATTTCAAAAGACATGATATAAACTAGTTTTGGGATCAAAACACCTTTAACCTTTCCTTTGGTTGTCATATCCCATAAAGATACAGTGGATAGCCTTCTTATCAAACTTGTTACAAAGGTGGTCATCCACAAAGGCACAACAGACACATCCAAAAAATTAGTAGAGGCTTATTGTGGGCTTCTCTTTCTATAGCTTATGATGTGGTGAGATGAAGCCCAAATTAGCCTGTAGTAGCCTATTTGTCACATAGAGAACAATTTTCATACACTTTACCTAAAAATGTTTTTGGCACATTTTTGGCATGTAGTATGCTCCTACATATTTCTTCCAAATGTCAATTCTTCCTTTTTACAACATCATTTTGCTATAATGTATTAGGATATGTTAGTTGGCACCGAATATTACATTGTTCTAAGTATCTTATAAATTTGGCATATGTATATTCTTCCCCCATTATCTATACATAGGCACCGTATCTTTTGACTAACCTTTTTTTCCACTTCTTTTTTGAACCCCTTAAACTTCATTAAAGCCTTAGATTTTTCTTTCATAAAGTAAACCCAAATGTGCTTTGATAAGTCATCGATGAAGTTTATCATATACTGCATACCTTCGATTGATGGTTACTTAACCTTCCAAATATGTTGGAGTGTACTAACTCCAATGGTTCCTTGGCCTTGAACTTTAGAGTCCTCAATAATAGTTGATGTACCTTGCCAAATTTGCATCCTGCACAAATAATGACATCTCAAACCTCCAATTACGGGATACCATTAGACTTAAACTTGTTCATCATCACCTTCAGCTTGTGATAACTAACATGCCTAAGATGTGCCTACCACAAGTCTACAATCCCATTCTTTAATGTCTTATCTATGTAAGCAATATATGTTGACTTTATGTAGATAGACTTCAAGCTTTGTCCCTCCATGATTAGAGGACTGATTATCTTGACACTCTTACATACTACAATTTCTTCAGGCCCAAACATCATATGATTTCTATTTTTTTTCCAGTTGTGACACTCACAACAAGTTCTTTTTCATATCAGGGATGTGATAAAAATTGGATAATTGTAGTTGGTTATGATCATATATAATTGGGATTCCTAAAATGTAGAACCAATAATCTAGTCATCTTCATAATTAATCAATTTATCACTTACCAAGTCAAGTGTAATTTCCTCTTCTATTTTGGTGACAATTGTAGTTACAGCTCCTTCCCGCTTTTTACTTCCTCTATTATCTATAATCTGAGCAAGTCCCATTCCTCTTCATTATTGTCATTCTGGGAAAATATTGCAGCATTTCCTTTAATCAATCTACTTCAATAGTCTCTAGCAAAGTGACCACTCTTACCACAATTATAGCATTTCTTATCACCTGGACGATAATTCCTTTTATTGTCCTTATCTGTAGCTCCCTTTTATTGGTTACTACCTTAGTCTGAGACTTCTTTTCCTAGCATCATTCTTCCACCTTGGTTAATCTTCTTTACCTCTTAGACTCGTAGCCCTTTGCCCCTTTCCTTTATTTTTTTATTATTATTGTAAAGGGCATTCTCATCATCTCTGAATGAGACCTCAAATTTTTATTGGTTAGCTAAAACACTTTCTAACTCTATGAGAGAAGGTTCATTTGCCCACTTATGAATAGTAGAGTGATGAGTCTATTACATTTTGGTCTTAGACTATAAGTAATGATTCTTCTCATCCTTACTTCCATGGTTGGGGTTTGAGGGTCTAATTTATTAATTTTGGTGTAAAGTAAATTTATCAAAAATATTCGCTTACCATCATATTTTGCTGCAAGACTAACATAAGCTCATTTTTTAGTTACTAGAGTATAGCATCATATGTTCTAGAAAACAATGTTATGCGATTTCCCACACTTCTTTGGGTGTCTTTGCAAACGTAATTCACTCTAGGTTATTGTCCTAATTGCTATCGATAAAATATGTCTTTATTGACCTTCACCTTCCACTTCTTTAATGCCTCGACTTCTATAGATGACATGGCCTCACTTCCTTGGACAATCTCTCACAATTCTTATCCAAGTAGGTAGTATTTAATCTAGGTACATCAGGTGTTATAATTTTTTTAATTTAATTTCTTAATGCTATTGCCCAAAGTAACAAAATCTAGTGCAATGTGACTTACACAACACTCAACCAAGTATATTAAAGACTTGATAATGCACACAGTGATTTATCAAGTGACTCCTTAGTGATGCACACAGTAGTCTCGAACCTTCAAGCCGGTGGAGTTTCCACGTACAACAGCCACATATTAAACCTTGCTCTAATATCACTTGTAAGGTGTAAAGAGAGTGAACACCATCTTAGATCAAAAGTTTACTGAAAGGATGACCTTTGTTACTTTGAAGATGTACAAAAGGAACACTCAAAACTACTATCTCCCTCATCATGTCACTCACTCACGCCACTCATCCAAGCATTTGTTTTCACTCAAGCATTCACTCAGTCTTTCTTTTTTCATTCTACATGCAAACCTATTGCTTACTATTTATAACCATGAATGTTGTTGGGTTAGGAAATTTTACTCTAAAAATTACAAAGCTTCTAAAGGAAGCTACACAATTATGACTGTAAAATTTTGTTGTAAAAAGTGCAAAGCTTCCTTGACAAGCTAAAAAAGTTCTAGACACTATAGTTTTCCAGGAGACACACCGAGAGAGATAATTTTCTAAAGAGAGAAATTTATAGAAAGAGTTATTAGACTCTTTTAACAATTAATACCCACAAATTCGCACTCAACCATACAAATGTTATGTCTAATTTCTATTGACTTTTCTTACCTTCATATCTTGATTTTGGTTACAAATTCGTGCGTTTTGATCTAAATGAGAGAGTAATTGAGTGAAAATGGTGTGAATATTGCATGCATGTTAATTGTATTATTTTGTAAATTTTGCATAAAAAATGGAAGTTCACGTAAATTTTGTATGAAAAGAAAAAAAAAGAAAGGTGGTGACTAATCAAGTTAGTCATGGTGGTGACAAGTAAGTCACCACCGTGACAAGTTTCACGATAGTGACTAAACTTGTCACCACCATGACCAGCCTCATGGTGGTGACAAACAAAGTAACCCCTTTGATATGTTTTTCCTTTCATTCATATAATTATTACCTGGCATCTACAGGTTGATGGCTCAAAACCCTAGACCTAAAATGAAACTACAAATAGAAAGAAGAGAGGAGGGTGGCGGCACATTCTAACATTCTGTCATTCCACACACAGACATAATGGGACTTATTTGGGGACATAAAATAGATAGAGAAAAAGAAGGTGGGGAAGAGAGGCAGCGAAACAAAGTAGGCTAGGAAGAGAAAAAGAAGAAGAAGAACAATAGAGAGGTGGAAGCAGTGTGGGCAGTTGAGCATCTAGGTGAGAACCAAGAAGAGGCAGAAGGCAAGAGCCAATGCAGAAAGCTTGAGAGTGGCAGGAGATTACCCCAACTCCCTCATCTGAACACTTGTTTGCTCATTCTGTTTATTATTTCTCTATGTTTTATTGAACTTATTCCTCTGTAGTTGATAGACTCATCTCTGTTAGCTTTTTGATAATTTATTTGGTTATTTACTAGGTTTATTGCTTAAATACTTCTCTTATACTGATAAAGATGGGAATGAAGTATTATGATGAATCTTGCTATTTATGTGATGAGCTAACTTATTTTTCTTGAGGATTAATGTAACTATTTTAGTCAAATATGCATGATTGAGGGGCTCCGTTGTTGCCTTATGTTTGCTATAGTTTTTGAAGTGAATGGATGTAATAACATGACCAAACTTTGCATCATTTTGGTATTAAATGAAGGATTGAAAGAAAAAGTTTAATATGGAACGAGAAACCACAAACACTTAGGTTAAGAATTAGAAATATATTAACTTCAGTGGTAATAAGTAGTTGGGTTTCCATAATTAATTCAGATGATAACTTGTCGAATACGAAAGTTAGATTTAGTTTATTATTTGAGTTGATCTTAGAACCCAACTGTTAATTTTATTAAGACCACTATCCAACCATTTCCCCTTAGTCCTACATAGGAGATTAAATTAGTGAAATTAATTCTCAAGAGTTTTCCACTTTGATTAATCTATTCATTTTTTGCTTTCGGTTGAATCATTTTACTTTTTAATTTAATCTTATGATTTTATTTAAAGCCTTCACTCAACAAGTCAGGATAGAATATTTAGGATTGCATATGTTTTTATTTTTGTTCAAGATTAATTTAAGTGAACCAATTTAACCTCCGTGGGAGACAACCCTAGGTAATCAATTACAACTACCTCGTATACTTGTGAGTAGGATAACCTAGGTATTTTTAGAACTTATTTAAGGCACAACAACGGACTTCTGAAACTCTTTTCTTTTTCCTTCTCTTCTTCATAAAATAATCAAATTCAAAGAATCATAATCTTTCTATATGTGATTAATTCTAATTGTAATAAATCGTTTGAGCTCACCAAGCTCAACATTCACGATTTCATATATCTAAAAAATTTAAACATTGCTCACTAAGATATTATGATTCCTTGTGAATATTCGCTTTTTCTTACATTAAATTAACAATTTCATGACTATGCACTTTGTTTTATCATTGAATTGACAATTTTCATTTCTTATATTAAGACATGCTAATACAAAATTATATATGAATTTTTGGTAAGCTATACAAACATGACTTAAAATAAGTGATGGTAAAAAGTTTAAGATTCTAATTAAAAATCAATTGATGAAGTTAAGAAAAATAGACTTGAAAAACTTTGAGCATAAGGATGCTCGGTTTGAAATATCGCTTAAATATGTATGTGTGTGTGTTTGTGTATGTATTAAGACTATAACACTAAATTGGGTTAATTAAAAAAATTTGAAAATTTCTCAATTTGATAATCCAAGTCGAAACTTTAAAACATGACTTTAAAATATTCTAATTTATAAATTTTCTCAAAAAAAAACTTATTGTTACATGCTTATTAATGTTGTTAACTCACTTTTTTATTATATTGATGACATGTGCATTATTAGTTGTCATGTTTGAAATTAAAAATTAAAAATTAAAAGCATCAAAATTCCTGAGTCACTTTCTCCCTAAAAAATATTTTTCCACCAATAAAGTTTCCACTCACCCAAGTCCCTTGCTTTACCTAACTTCTCCACACATCTCGTTCATACTAAATTACCAATGATGTAATCCATTGCCAGCATATTCTGGATTGTAGAATCTTTTTACTAATTACATTATATTCTCAACGGTTAAACCGAATGTTGTGATGGGCTACCTAGCACCTGAGTATGAAATCATTGGCTAATTTATATATAGAAAAGAGTGGTGTATATGTTAGAATAGGGTTTCAACCATATTATTTCATTACAAGTATTATATTTATACAAGTTGTCGAAGAGCAAAATTAGGAGCTCAAAGAATTTTGTAATTATACAAGGCAGTAATATAATTTTTACGATTATAAGAATCTCTTGGATATGCTATATCTACTCTTTCCTTAGTTAGGTATACAGCTCACTCCAACACTCCTGATATGTGCTTAATTGTCAATATTTTTAATTATTTTCACTTAGCGATTATTAATACAAAAATGATTAAAATACTCACTTTAATTCATATTTGTTTTTAGGTACAATTTGATAGCAAAGAAATTAAAGTGAGTTAAAAGCATTAAAGTTGGGTCATTTTTTTGAATATTTATTTTGCTTGTCTTTATTGAAGAAGAAGAAAATTAAAAGACAAGACAAAAATTAGATGAGAGTTGACGGACAACAATTAATTGAGGAAGCTTTAATGAGGGCAAAATCAAGTGAAGAGCTGTAGGGTGCAAGCTCCGTGCGTGAGACAAGCAATAAAAATAGGTGCAAAATCAACAATAGAGAGGAGCATTTAAATTGTCACATGTAGAGAGCACAGTAGACACGCAGAAGGCTTAAAATGGACAGAAACAAGGGATGACAATTAATTAAAGAGGATACAAGCAAGCAACAGCGTGGACTTGGAGGGTTTTTAATTGACCTATTTGTTCTGGAGGCAACAAGCCACAAGGAGGCAACATGTGGAGAAGCAAATTATTAAGAGCCAGCAACACGAAATTAAAGATTAGAGAGCTACGTGCCATCGTTAAATGGCAATTCACGCATAGCCAAGGAGGGATGCAAGTCACGTGGAGGAGCAAATGGAAAATAAAAAAGGAACAGCACAAAATCATAGGAAGGTTGCGACAATATCAACGGACAGGAAGAGGAGAGCGTGAAACGTGGACGCTGTAGACGTTTGGAAGCAATTAAAAGGACAGCTGTGGAGCGGCGCTGGGGAGCACGCATAAAATGAATGAGAGACAGAAATAAAGGGGCATCGGTGCAGCTGTGAGAAATATCAATTAGCTAACAGCAAAGGCCGGCGTTGATGTGAGGAGCCAGGGAAGGCTTGCAGCTTTCGGCTGGGCTGGAGCTAGCGAGGAGAGCGCAGACGGTATGGAAGCATAGTGAAGAGAAGGCAGCGTCCAATGGAAAGAAAGCAATAGGTTTTAGGAGGTTGGAGAATTTAATTGTCAAATCAATGAACAGTAGATGGGCTGTAGCTTGCGGCAGTGAAGGAAAGATTTAGGGATTTTTGGTTAGGGATGAAGATGAGGGCTGAAGCACTTTGTTGGAAAATAACGATGAAGGGCTAAACATTCTGACGTCGGTTCGGAGGTAATGTCGACACCGAAGACCCAGGTTAAGTATTATTTTAATTATTTTGTTGTTTCTTTTTCTCATTAGGAATTGATTGTGCTATCCTTTGTTAATTAATTGGGGTTTTGTATGGATAATCAGATTTTCGTTATTATTCGGTTATTTGTGTATGAACCAATTAGGTATTGTGATTAATGATTTTAATGTATTCATTGAATTGTTAATTTCGAACCTATTGCTAGAATTTCGATATAATCCGTAATTGTTGTGTTGAAATTCATATGTAGTGACTGATGATTCATATTCATTAGGGATAACATGGCGTAGGTTAAATGACGCATCATATGTAGTTATTTCCTTGATTAATCGGTTTTCCTAATTCATAATGCGACTGCCTAATTAAATCTAGAGATTGTATCCTAGGTTGTTAGGTGGTTAGGTTTAATTAACGATCGTATCTTGATTAGACAAAACCTAAGGGAAAACTCGGGTTAATTTTTAACTCACGATTAATAGTTTCTAGGAGAGGTTAAAGAACAACAAATTAATAAGATTTACTTGCTTAGGATTTAAGCCGAGATTGAACCGAAGAACCGGGTCCCTACCGAATTCTCCATTTTTATTAATTTTGCATGTTTTCTTTAATTTGTTTTTATTATTTAATTTTAATTTTATTTTTCCTTTCAAAAATCCAAACCCCCCATTAGTATAAACACCAGTTAATTTCATTTCTTAGACTTTACACGCATTCTCTGTGGGATCGACCTAGACTCACCACTATACAGTAGTAGTCTAGTAATTTTAATTTTGATTAGCATTACAACGCGCGGTCAGGGAATTAATGGGAAATCAAAAGACACAATTAAGACTAGTCTTAAATTGGAACATATGAATATAAGAAAAGACATGCATTTGAAAAGAAGAGATGATGGGTCATATTGTTGAGAGCTAAGTCTTAATCTAATTAAAACCCTCAAATACTGTAAGCGCACAAGTCGTGATTATAGTATAAGAGGTGTCAATCCTATGAGCAAGGTGAACTAATCTAATTCCTAAGTTATCTAAGGCTTAAAAATTAATAAAATGAAAAAAAGTAAACAAAAAAGTAAACACGAGAATATGATTGTGGGAAAATTAACTTGTAAAAAATAATGTCAAACAAAATTTAAGTTAAGCGCCATAAAAGTCACAATTGAAAATCAACCAAGAGAATTAAACAATTATGAAGGAAGGGACTTATCCTATCATCAATGCTAATCTAGTCACTTATGTATTAATATGGTTTCGGTTATAGACTATCAAATGATGGTATAATCTCTAATTAGGTCGAGTAACTGAATCTCTCAATTAACGATCAACCCATAACCTAATTAGTTCTTAAATGTTCTAATGAACAACTAGGTCCTCACACAAGATCTCTCTCTATACAAATTAACGATTTTATTAATCGTGTGGTCTATTGAGTCATTTAACTCTCATTAATCCAACCTAATCATTTTTATTCGGTTCACCCTCTTAGTTTATTATCGAACATACAAGCACCGCAATTAATCACAGCACCTAATTAATCAACAAAAAAGATAACTAAATTAACATTGAATCAATTCAAAATCCCTAAAGAAAAGTTAGAACATCATCAACAATCTAAAACCCATAATCATCATTCTCATATTCATCTTAATATTCAAAGTAAAAGAATACAGAGACTAAAAGAAAGGATCACTTGGAAGGGATCAAACAACTTGGGAAAGGTGCAGCTTCCCTGTCTTCGTGGGTGTTTGCTTCTTGTCTCCGTGTCCTCGTCCCCTGTGTTTAGTCAGATTCATATAGGTATTTAGGTCATATTTGCATTTATTTTGCATATTCATTCATTCATTTTAGTAGTATTTTTAGGTTAATTTATTTATTTTTATTGAGTTTGTTATTTATTTTATTTTCTAATTTTTCTTTATAAAAAGCATAAAATTTGTCTTCAAATTGGACTAAGAGGTTGCTACTACAACAGATGGATAAGAAAAGAACAAAAGGACAGCACTTTAAGAGGACAAAGCCAAAACGACAACACATGAGGATAGGCAGCCTGAAGAAACGACGTAGCACAGCTGGGAATTGTCCAAAACGGCAGTGGAGAGGAGACACGTTTTCAGCATTTCTAGGTTTCAAAAATTGAAACGCACGCACAACAAGGAATGAATGGGTGTGAGCACATGCGGCAATCTTGTGGAGAGACATGTGGCAGCTGAGCTTTTAGGTTTTCAAGGAGCAGCAAGCAATTATATATTTATCATGTATTGGAAGCGGCATAATAGAGAATATAGACATTAGAGGCTTTTGTTATCATTACACAGCAGAGAGTAGCGATAGAGTTAGATTGATTAGAGATAGTTTTTTTATTCTTTAGACAGTAGTGGCAACAGGGACGGAACGCAACACTCCAGGAATCAACACACGCTCGACAGGCAGGGGACTCCAAGCTTGACGCGCAACGCAGGCGGTAGCAGATTGGAGGGACGCCGACTGGGCCACTGCGTTTGGAGGCACCTGGACGTACAGGAAGAGACGCAATTCCAGACCTGATTTGACGCATTTTAGACTTATTTTCTCTAACGTTTTATGTCCAGACTCATCTGGTTCTTCGTTCCTTACTTTTTTCTTTAATGTTTATTGTTCTTATTTTAATTTTTATTCTGTTAAATATGAACATGACTGAGTAGATTTTCTGTTAGGTTTCAAAGATTGGTAGTAGTTTTCGATTTTCTACATGATTTGATTCTGAATTTTATTCAATAAAATTGATTCGTAGTTGTTGATCCTTGTTTTGCGAATTATTGTGCTTGTTATGTGTTAGGCCTCACATGATTTGCGTCGAAATTATCGGTTGAAGTACTGAAAAGTGAAAATCGGTAGTGGAAAACCAAAATTAAGAACTTATAGGTTTGGACCTAG
>JAOSBP010000008.1:13956504-13981968 GCA_027563825.1 Erythroxylum mucronatum | reverse complement strand
GGACGAATTCTCTCCATTTTTAGCGACGGAAACTTAGAATCGTCGCTAAATAAATTTTATCACGTCGATTTTAGCTACGAAAATAGATTTTCCGTCGCTAATTTGCTACGCTTTATTTTCCATCGCTAAATGAATTTGTTCACGTAGAAATTAGCGATGGAAATCATAATTTCGTCGCTAATTTGCTACTTTTTCTGCTCCGTCGGTAATTTTCCGTCGCTAATTCTTACTTTTCTTGTAGTGAGTAAAAATAAAAAAACATCTAATTTAAAGGGTTTAAAATGGAATATAAAATGATAAACAACTTTAAACTATATTATATTATAAACTTTCGTCCAAACAATGTTTCACTGCATTACATTATGAAGCTTTCCATTCCTCCCAAATAATAATTTTATAATATTATATCCATTTACGTTTCATTTTATTATAAGCTATCCAATTTTATTATATTTCATTTCATTTTATTAAAAAATTTATGTCCAACTAAACATAACCTAAGAGCCTCTTCCATCAAGGAGTGCGGTGAAAGGTAGATTCCATAGGTCGCGACAACATTATGGTGTGCATAAACGCATATTACCACATTTAACCTCTTGCTTGTCTTCCCAGGAGCCCTCTAGCTATGAAGGAGACCAGCTGAAAGCCTCTACAAATATTTGTATTATTCCTCAGATTAAAGCGGCAGCATTTTTTGCCATGTAAATTCTTCATGGATGGTTGCTTCTCACTGTTTCAGCAAAGAATAGTGTCCAGGGGATTCCACTATCACCCCATACACCAAACTTGCTGCGACAAAAGCCATATTTTAAACGGACAATATTAAACCAAATAGATCTGAACAAAATACAGTAACGCAAAGCACTGGAAGAAGAGATAGGACAGGCACAACGGTCATTTAACATCCATTTCTTTTCATGTGAAAACTTTGTCGACAACCAAACATAATATCCCCATTGTTTGACGACAAAAAGTAATTCAATTACGCATCAAGTTGAAGGTAATAAAGGATTAATTGGAACCAATTTTAGTGATTCAACTCGCTGAGAAGCTGGATCGAGCAAGAATTTAATTTGTTGATGCGATTTTTTGGGGGTCAAAACAGTAGTAGAGTAAGACCAAGGTAATAATCATGGGACAAGTGTACGATGCAAAGCTGCAAAGGGGGGTTAACTTAATTGTATTGGAGATGAAATTGAGTAAAGTTTTGGAGGTGAATGATTTATTTGCCCTTTATGGATATAGAAAGTACAGGAAAGAGAAAGCATGTTCCAACCTATCATGAGACGACAGATTTCTCTATATGTTTCGTTTGTTATGGTAATTTTTGAATCATTAACAATGTTTGCCCACCAACCTTGTCTTTTGCTGCCCAACGCTCACCGCGTCCATGTCCACAAATCCATTTTGCAGTTGTTTCTTACATTTGATGAAGTGATTCCGTCTGGGAAGATATGTTTTCATGTTTTAAAGATCAAAGTTAAGTTGCGGTTCTTCCTTGAGCTGCAATGTTCAGTTGTTTGATAGTTTTAAAGTTGGTAAATAAGTCTCTGAAGAGAATGATTACGGAGTGTTTACAAGTCCTAATATATGTGACAATCGTAATTGAACATAGCTTCAAATTGCATTCAAAAGAATTATTGCCACTCTTGTTTATAGTCGTACAGCTAGTGGAGAGAATAGGACTGGCTCACTTGCATACAAAAAGAAGAACCAAAAATGGAAGAAAAGATAATCCATCTTAGCCAAGTAAATGAGTAGAACTTGTGATGGAATGATTTGAAGATTCAGTTCTGAGATAAGCTGTATTACAGGGGATATCATCCAGGTCTTTCAAAGTAGGGAAAGTGCTACTCAGTTGCATTTCAGTTAGCATTTGACGTAATTCTGAGGCTTCCTCTTTGAGTTGAGCATTCTCTTGAACGGCCCGATCATGACACTCCGAGACATGATTAAGCTTATCCATGAGCTGGTGGTTTTCGTTTCTGAGCCACACAACCTGCGACCATAGCTCATCCAGGTGTTTCTGCTTGCGCATGCGCGATCGACGCGCAGATTCCCGATTGGATATCATCCTTCTCTGTTTCCTTTCATTGATGAGAGAAAGTTGTTGTTCATCTGCTTCATCCGAAGTAGAGTTGTTGCTTAGGCATGGTTGCTGTAGGCTGAATTCTTGAAGTTGAGGGGGAATTTGGAAATTACGAAATGGATTATTGAATCTGTTGAACTGGAATGTTGGTAGATTATTCTCAGAATATAAGGACTGGTTTGAAGGAACCAGATAATGAATTCCTGAAACCTCAGCAGGTTGCATGGTTTGCAAGAGAAGGAAGATGTGGGTTTATTATTATTTGGAGGGTGGATGCATCAGGAGTGGCCTTTTATAGAGTGGAAAGAAGTTGAGATGACCCCATTATTTGCAATTTGGAGTAAACAGTGAGAAAGCAGACCACTAGAATATCATGCAGATCATGTTATTGTCGTTGATGTAGCAAATGTTATGCATGTATGCATATGGGTCGTAATGAGTATTAGAGTGTTAAAGATTGTTCGTTACTTCTTACTTGCATTGATATGATCAGGTTATGCTCATATAATGACGTGGTTCTATAGCCTCCGCCTGCAATCCTCTCTGTGGCTGAAAAACAAAAGGAGATGAACAGGGATCAAGAAGTCAATCTTTAAAGTAGGGTGGAGTATTATTGCTACCCAGGTTTTCTTAAGATCATTTATACTCCAATTAAGTTACTCTTAATCCCACCCGGATTTGTGACGCAAGAAGCTGGAGATGCGTAGAAAGGCAAGCTCTTTTCTATAATCATAATCCCCAAAGATCAAACAGAGAGTTGATGACTCAACAATCACTTCATAATAACAAAAGCAATAATACATTAATAGTAACCCCCAATTAGTTTTTATTATCTTTAAGTCCTGGTTCTCATCTAGGAACAACTACAGGACAGGTTTGTGAGTGCAAAGAACTCTTCTGGAAATTCAGTTTCTCAAAGGATTTGTTTCTTGTTCAGAACCCGTTAACCCTCCTTCTACGAAGAAGAAGATGGTGAAGAACATGGCTTGTCACTGAGCTGCTTTTATGTATTATATTATATATATATATATATATAGATATAATTGTTTTGGTGACATTCTGGAAGATGAGAAAGTATGATATAAATACGCATTTGAACCAAATTTAATGGGATATCCAATGACATGAAGGTAACCATGGTTCATTGTCTTCCAAATGGATTAGACATGAAGACACCATACAAAAGGCTTGAGAACTTTTAAGTGGTAGCTACCAATTGTCCAAGGTGCTCAATTTACCAATTAGAAGAAGGGAGTAGCTTTCGGTTTAGAAGAAGAAGCGGATAGCTTTCGATTGCCACAGAACCAATAACTATATAATCTAATCACGTATGGTACGGCTTAGTGCTGACCTTGGCAACCACATTTAATTAAATTAAGAGACTAAGAGTCCAGGCTTTAACAAAACCAACCATTATTAGAGGTGATGACACCTTCATAGAATTGAAAGGGAAATGGAATTTATTGTTTTAGTTGAAACCTTTCTTTTATTATTATTATTATTATTATTATTATACAAATAGAAATGTTCCTTCTTCTTTCTCTATCTATCCATATGTAACTTTCCTCAAAAAGTACAAGCCACCAGGAACTATTAATCGGACTTATGTTAAGTGTAATCCCCACTCGACACCTGTAGACTAGAATATTAGTATATCTAAAATCTCAATTCAAAAATCTGACGATAACCACATGGAGAAGATTAGATTTACTCATAGCCACACTCTTTCAACTAGTCTCCCTGGGTGGAATGATCTCATCAGCAAGTGGTGGTGGGGGGATGGAAAGCAGGTTATATGTTTGTACTTTGGAACGCCAAACTCTCCCACTAGCTGAATAGGCTTTGCGAGACATTCAGAACCAAAATCTCTCTCCCCCTCACTTCAGGTTGGGTCTGGTTGAGTGGACTAAATAGTCAACAAAATCATTAGACAGATATGGACATATATTTCTTTTCTTATTTGCCACAGTTTTTCTTTTATTATATATCAATTTCCAAGTAGATTGTCAATGGCAGACACAATTCGGGCTGTGAAGTTGGACGAGTTGTTGGAAACCTGCATCAGTAACTATTTTTCGTACTTGTAGGCTTTACACTGTAAATATGTAGAGTCAATTTCACACCCTTCTGTTCTTTTAGGTGGTTGAATTAACGGAGTAAATTCACCTAAAAGTATATGAATCTAAGAGGTTGAGATATGACCTGCTTAGGACAAAAAAATTAGACAATCCACAAGTAAGATTGAAATTTTTATGAGAAAAATTAGACCAGCATTTTGGAAAACTTAAAATTATATTTTTAATAATTCCTAAGGTTTAATAAAAAAAGAAATAAAAGACTTATATAACTAAAATATGTATTTTTTATTACTAAAATCTCCTTTATATAAGATGAACATAAAAATAATACAAATATCTCAATTATAAGTGCAACAAGGATTTATAATTACATTAAGACACTAACTATTAATACTATTTTTATTAATTATGATAATTTTTTTTAGTTAGGAAACTATTAGTCCTAACTTAACCAAGAATTAAGGAATTCTATTTCAATTCAAACTTTTAATGTCACAATCAAATTACCACATTCAGGATTTTTCATCATCATATTGGAATTTAACTCCACAATAACTCTTAATTCAAATAGGAAAACAAAAAAATATCAAACATGTTTAGAACTTTATAAGTGTAAGTATAGTCTAATTACAATAAACTAAAGACTAGAATCTTAAATACGTGATTATTCATAAAATTAGTCTTAATATCATGGTTTATGTGTGTCCAAATTTTCTTTAACCTTAGCTTAGATCATGTTAGTTAGTGCTTGATTTTCTTTGGGATCCAATAAGCTTTTTAAACTCCTATTTATCACTTCATTTTGACCATCAATTTAAGGATAATTAGTAATAGAAAACATTTTCTTCCTAACTTACCCACGTATCTTAATCACTCACTAATTATATACTTATAAGAACTCTATTTAATATTACTAGTTCCTAAATAATAAACTACTACAAATACAAAGTTTCTATCCTTCGTTGACCTAGGTAATCTTAACATAAAGTCTATAAAAAAAGCCATTAAAATCATTATATTTGGTACTACTTTGAACCTTAATGTTTATAAAATAGTATTATTTGTACTTTAAGAACCAACTTTACTAGGTTTTTGTTTGGCTCCGGTTATTAGATGACTAACTCATCCAATATGACATTGCCAACTGGGTAACGTAAACTTACTAAATGTTGACGTAGATTTTTAAAACTTAAAAATATCTTACTTTTAATAGTTTTAATAGTTAAAAATTAAAAATATGAGTCTCTAATTCACTACTAACCGACCATCATGCCACCAGCATCACCACCTCAATCTCCGCCACTCTCCTTTACTCCTTCGATTGCCACCACCATTAGTAAAATCTCACCACTGTCCAAGGGCACCTTAGTTGGCATGCCACATCAGATGAGTTAATATTTTATTAACGAACTTTTAATAGAATTAAAATTTTAAGGTGCAAATAATAAAGTTAGCGTACTCAATACTCAAAGCTTCTCACTTTGTGGAGGTTGGGGAGGGTTATAATGTACACAATCTTCTCTTTGTATTTTTACAAAGGAGCTATTTTTATAACTTGAATATATGACCTTATGGTAAAAAAAACTTTACCAATTATTCTAAAGCTCACCCCCTAATATGAAAATAATATAATTATGTAAATGTTAAGATATAAAATAATACTAGAAATAATGATAAGAGCTAACTTATACTTTCTGCGAAACCCTTTTTTTTTGGATAAATTACTTTCTGCGAAACATTGGAGTGGGGCAGTTTGTACCTTTGGGCCCATCAGACCCCATCATGTGCCTCACTCACAAATGATTCAATCAAAGAATTCAACCTTGCAAACATCTAAAAAAAAGAGACTAATGATCAAGGAAAAAAAACAAATCACAAGTCAAGCAAGAAACATGAAAATTGACCAAGACAAAGAAAAACTAGAAATGATTCAATTGAACCATATTTGCAAATAGTAATTTTCGAATAAATTTCAGCCACAATAAAAACCATAATTAATTACACAATTAAAAAAATAGATTGAATTTGATTTCTTAATGAAATCATATCTCTTCACAACTTTTTTTGTTCCTTTTGTTTCTTTATTTCTTTCAAATAAATCCAGGAAATTAATTAAGCAAAATTGAAATAAAGAACAATCCAAAGAACACTATGTTTGCATCAGTATGAACGTATATACCAAAATTAGATTTTGAAGTCACGAATTCATATGGTAAGAGAATTGCACTTCACTTAAAATATTGAAGAGGATGATTGATTGAAAGTAAAAATATGATAAAACTTATAAACGCTAGTTGAATGAAATTCATAACTTTACTCTAAGTTATTAATCTGTTAATTGACTTGTTAAAACACACAGTTGTGAGCTATCAAATGTACATGATAGTTTATTCAATGCTTAATAAAAAAATTAACAACTAGAGTTTTATTGTTATATATAAGAAAAAACTTCTCACCCTTTTCTATTCTTACTTTTGAGACTTTTCAGCCAGATATTTAACTGTGCATTATTGTCACCTTTTCATATAAACTCTAGTAAAAATTGACAATATTCCCTTACTACGTGACTAGATTCTTATCATTCCTTTTCCTTTGGTATGGATAACTCTTAACAGAAACGGCGTGCATCAAACACAGCGACCCTGAGGTTGAAAGTTTATTTGAATGGTACATTCTTGTCAACAGCATAGAAAAAAAATGTTGCCTCTGTAGAAAAGGTGTATAAGCAGTAGAATTCATGCCTGGTACGGTCACATTCAATACATGCACTACTATATAAAGATTTCTTATTCTGTTCCAAGCTATCCTCAAGCCTAATTGAGTTATATTTTACATCAACAAAAAAGAAAAAAGAAAATAGTTATGCTTACAGTGTGATCAAAGTAATTTGTTGCTAGTTTAAGTTTTATTCAGGTGCATGTGCAGACACTAACATGTTCTTTGATTGAAAACGTACCTAGTCATAAAGCCCTTGCTATCTTAGAACAAAGGCCAAAAGATTTTGCCAATTTATACCCATCCAAAGGTAATGCATCCTTTGTGCAACTTTAACGCTGTATGTCTCTCTTTGCTCAGTTTTTGGTAATGGTAGTTGTATCAGCTAGTCCTTGAATGTTTGCGCCTTTTTCTTTCTTCTTTTAAGATTGTACTCAATCATATGTCTCCAAGAATATGGTAAATAATTCCTATATTATTACTAAATTATGTTTCACACACCAAGTTCTATATTGTGTAGCTTTTGTATTTTAAAATGCTGCATATTGCCATGAATGTTATCTACTTCTCTATGATAGAATTGCTTTCACGTTATAGTTTTGTTTTTGATCATTTTATGTTTCTTGCCAAAATTTTTATTTTTATTCATTACATATGAAACTGTGAATGTACAAGTGAGCACTGCCGCTCAACATATTTGTTCTAAATAAATCCAAGTTTTTCACACACACAAAAGAAAAGCAAGGAAAAATCCAAGTTGAACCCTACCAGGCTATGAACGATGTGTATGTGTACTGCATACATGATAGCACACCAATGAACAAAACGTAAGAGATGATTGAAGCAGGAAGCAATTAAAGAGTGGAATTACAGGAATCTTATGTTAGCCTTTTCCTACTTCATTTCTGGTCCTATTTTTTTCAACAGGCGGAAAAGAAAAGGAGTCAAAAGAACAAAAGAGAGCTTCTCTTTCCTAACATCAAAGGTCGTGGCAAGCCTAATCTTTTCTTTAGAAAGCTTAACAAATCTTATCACCTACATAAAAGCACTCTTGACTACCCTACCCACAAGTCACATATGAAATGACACGAATATCCTTCAAATTTATATACTAGGATTATTAAAGCGAGTATATTATAAGGGGGAGAAAGGAGAGAGAGTTGAAAACTAAGTTAACTAATAGTTGGAGACACTCTCCCAGATAAAGGTGATAGGTGATGCACGGAAAGGTACTTGATTTAACTGGCTATGCCCCTCCCCCCACTGTCACTCCCACTCCCACTGTCACTCCCACTCCCACTCTCTATTGTTAAAGTGACCAAACCCACTCAACTCGAGTAAGCCAAACCAAGCATAAAGTTTTGTTGATGTAAAAATAATACGAGCGACACACGAGCGAAGGCAAAAGGTTGGGTGGATGACAAAAACGCAGACGCAGAATAGAGACATATGTCAGCAATGAGATGGGTTCCGCGAACGTGCGTGGTATCCCACTGCACCTCCCTTACTCCCTATTGCTTAGCCTATCACTTCAACTCCTTAAAACTAAAACACAAGGAGATGGATTGGAGTGTTTCTTTTATCCCCCCCTCCCCCCTTTGTTAGTTGATGGCCCACATCTATTTAAGGAGGAGGAGGAGAAGAACGAGGGTACCTTCAGCAATTTTCACTTCAAGCTATATTTCCTGCACCCCACTATGCCAACCTTATGCATATTCTTGTTGGATGATGATGCCATTACAAAAATAGCAAATTAGAGGTAATACCTATATATTACACTTGTATTATATTTAGAGTTGAATGTTATATACACGTGTTGATGCATCTTTTCATTGATCTTACACTTGTATTATATTTAGAATTTTAGGTACACGTGTTGATGCATCTTTTCTTCATTGATCTTCGTCTCGTTTTGCTTTTAAAAATATATATTGACTTATTCTTTGTGCCTTTATTTGAACACATGCCTCCACAGAGTGGTTCGCTTGATGGTGGACACAAAGTTTTAAGTTGTTGAAATCAGAAGTTCTCTAATAGTTCTCTTTAATTTTAAGCATCGGTTTTATTAGCACATATGTAGATTTCTTCAATAAAAAGTAATAATTAATGTTACAAGTACATACTATTTATTAAGTGAAGCAACAAATTTAAAGATACGATTATGAACCCCAAAACAAAATACTTGATAGAAGTGTGGTAATACACCTTGGTTTAATTCAAATGCTCCATCAATTTTTTGCATAATTTTGAAACCATTTTAGTAATTCATTTATTAGAAACAATGATATTGTATGTAGTATTCATTTGATTTTAACAAAATATCTTATGAAAAAATCTTATTATTATCACTGCTGGTGGTGGTGCTGCTAGGAAGCCGCTATTATTATTATTATTTAACTATTAATTTATTGAAATAACAGGAAAACAAGCCACAATCTTTGATTGAGCGAGCATCCTAGCAAGAAATAATCAATCAAAGGCAGGGGAAAAAAATGTTTTGATAAACATTCAATTGGTACATCTGTGGCCTTTTGAAGGTAAGACAATAAGCTTTTAATTAAGACAACACAAATAACAAACAATTAATTCCAAACTTCATTATTCATAATTATATTATCATGAGATAGAAATCGGTTGGATGAGGATAAGCCCATCAATCATCTAACGCCTTCTTCATCATTTATCCTTTATGACTGGCCATAGTTAAAAACTGCATAATTTATTAGTCCTTGTTGTATTTGTTGTTTAATTAATACTTGTTGGTGGACATTTGAGTAAGATTAACACACAGTCCACATTAGTCTGCATGCTGCTTCCATGCTTGTAATAAAGTTATTTCACCCACTAACAATGTGGATAATAAAGGTGAACTCTTTTTTTTCTTTCCCTTTCCATAACCTCTTTTAAATACTACTAATAAACAAATGAGTAGTGCTTGTAATATATGCGTTTTGTTTATTAAAAGACGTAAAGAGAAAATTTCATCATCTAAATTGTCTTTATAGTTTATATCACCTTGTTTTAGCTGCTTCTGTTGTTTATGTTGCTTACTTAATTACCGTCTTGTCTGATTTCATCTTGTCTTGAAAGAAAATAACACTGAACTGTACACCATCTTTTCTGTTGTTTAAGGTCTTTGATTGTCCAAAGTGGTCTGCTAACTTTTCATCATGTTATGCCTTGGACACTTCCACCAACGTACATTAGTTTCTTTTCCCTTACGTGTATCCTAACTACAACTAACGACCGTTCACGTATGTAAGAAGTACATATCTAAAGTAGATCTGCCACACTAAAATATGACACATGGCAGTTCTAATTAATTTTTAATTAATTTAATTAATTATTAAATTATGACACAGGTGTAGATCGAGTATATGAGATACTGTACCTGTTTCATCCTCATTTAATGATAACAATATTGTGCCATTATCCTATCACTGTTATTACTATTTGCTATTCATTTGTTATTTAACCTGCCTTTTCGTTTCTGTAACTGAGATGATTAAGACACGCAAATTCTTAGACAGATATAAAACAGAACAAAACTTCAAAATAATTTCTAAATTGCACTTCAAGAAGGTTTCGTCGGTTAACAGGATAGGTTTAGGTTAGATTTCAAAAAGGTGAACCGTACGTTATTATATAATATAAATAACAACTTTTCTGTTTCTTCTTACGTTTTGCTAAAGCTATTTACTTGGTATCTAGCAACCCACGTAGACATTCTAGCTTATACGTATATATGTATGCTGAAAGCTTGCCACCTTGGTCCAGTTGATCAAGTCTTCAAACCTTAAGAATCAAGCATGCGCCACCTTGTCTTTTACTTCCATCATTTCTAGGGTGAGAATTGCTCAAAAAACTATCAGGAAATTATGAATATGCAACTCAAAGTGACCGACGATGTGGTATGCTGGGATATGTACCCTAGGGTCTGGACATTGTTACACCACTTGTTGTTTGTCCGTAATAGATTTAGTAGTTCCGTGAGGTTCGAAACGATTTTGTTTTTTGTTTTCCCTTTTCCCCACTGTTGCTCAAACATCGACACGTAACTTTTTTTTTTTGGTGAGAATCAACACGTATCTTTGATTCAGATGAATATACCTTCATTTTGATTTCTTTACCAGAATACTAGATCTCATGATCAAAGTTTTATTTCATGCTAAGGACAAAACTGAATGATTATATGATCTTGGAGAATAACAAGGGTTTGGCCTGAAATGGATCCCTGGGGAGTGATCAGTAAGGGTCCAAAAAGGCTTGTCTGCTCCCTAATAGATAGAAAAATGGATCCGGTCTCTTTGCTATGTAAAGTTTTCTATTTGTCTACGACTCTTACAGAATATGTATTTAAATTTGTAATTAGTTCATGATAATTTAAACATAATGTCACATGATTATTTTAAAAATATATAGGAGTCTCGAAATGACTTTAGTTAAAGATCGAGCAGCAACGTAACCATTAGTTTTTGTTATATTTGTCAAGACATCGCCGATTTAACCAGTAAGCCAGCCCCTTCCTAACTAATGAAGAATAAAAGACAGAAAAAGTATGTTAAAAAACAAAAAGAAGCAGCAGGTGGACAAAGGTGGTCAAGGCAGAAAAGGCAGAGAAATATAATGGAGTGGACAAGGATAAGTGGGGTGGCTGGTGACAACAATTCATAGCCAAAAGTAACAAAAGGGATGAGGTTTGAAGGGAAGCATATGAAGCAACAGAAAGGGTCTACACAACCTAGCTAACCTACATCAACATCCACCACCACCATCACCACCTCCGTAATATTTCTTTTAACCCCATCAATTTCAACACCAAAATGATTGAAGTAATAATTTTGAGTCTCCAACCCCACCAACCATTATATTATTAAGTAGCATAAGGACCGGAAAGATTACAAACTTCTTCGGCCAAAGGGCCACAAAGACATACCATACGCTTGTTTTTCCTAGAGGGCAAAATACGAGTGCTTTCTTTTGATTTTCCTTTGTGGACACCACGAGAGTCCATTAGTGAAAATGACAAGTTTGTCTGTTAGTTTGATGCACTTCCTTGTTATGGAGGGCTTTGCTAATGATGTAACACCCAATTGGAAATGGTGGATATATGTATGCTCTCTGCCATATAATTGCAATTTGATAATAAACAATATCTCAACTCGACCATTATATGCTCTCATTCACAAGGTATTTATTTGTATTGTCACCTTTGACGGGCACAAGGTCATGGTCTCTGTTTCCTAGACCTTGGCAGTGGCAAAACATTCTTCTCCTAGTGGATCAAGTAATTGACTGCGCCAGATATTTCTCAAGTCCGGTTCTTCTGGTAATTTCATCTGCAATTTTCTTCATTGGCCTGAACTAGGTTTTCCCACAGTAACTTAAGGAATACTGTCTTTAGCTTCCTTCAAGAGCCGTTCAACTTGGCTTAGAAGGCCTGAATCTTTTTTAGTCAAGGGAAAGTTGTACTAGAATATGTGAAACACAAAATAATTGACATTGAAGAAAGTCAATTCAACATGTGGATTATCTCTAGATCACTTGGAAACATATATCGTTGATAACATTTGAATTGGCAAGTGGAACAATATTTTGTGTTTCAAGTTGAACAGCTTCTGGAATAATATATACTGTTGTGCTGTGTATTTAAAAGAGTCGTCTCTCTTTTGTTTTTGAATAATATATCATGGTATTTTTTTTAGTCAGAACATATGATCTATGTTTAATTTAATAAATATCATACCTAATTTAATATTTAAACTCTAATTCTGTCTACACATTTTAGGGTTGATCATTATCGAATGAGGTAATGAATTTTTATGGGTCAAGGGCCAGTGGCTAAGGACTAAAGTTTACAAAAGCCACTTCCTAAAGCTATTATAGCACTTAAAATAAGTAGATTAAAATTTTCTGAATTTTAGGAAATATTTCATGTGATTTTAATTAAGAAATATGAACAATCAATTCTTCTTCGAGAGATAATTTTTAAAATAAGTTGACGCATTATTGCAAAGACTATTAAGGAGCTGTTCAGCGTATTATTATTTTTTCTTTATATTTTTCTAAATCACAGTGCTCATGAAGTAGCGAGGAAATCAGTCAAATTGAAACACCTTTCCAGTACGTGAAAATGACTAAAGCCTGGGAGCCCAAAAAGTGACCCACTCGTTCGGCAAGAAACGTAATTGGCTACTTTGCCTTCTTTATGGTCAAAAGTTGTTTTTGATCCAAAAGTAAAGCGGCATGCATATAATATCTTTTTATGCTTTGTTGTTGTTCATGAAGACTTTATTTAAATCGTTTGAATCATTATTTAAAATTACTTTAATTAATCTCTTAGAAATTAACTTATACTCTTCTTTAAATTAACATTTCTCTATTGTTACTAAAAACACAGTTTTATAAAGTTTAATTGCATATTAATTATATACTTTCTCAAAATGGTATATCTTTCCGTAATGATTTTAACGTGATCTCTGACTTCTTTATTTTTCTTTCCCTAAATGATTAGGAAAAATGAAACTCACCAACTTCTAATTTGTAATACTAAAATCTTACTAACTTATAATGGTAAGTCCTTCATCAAGTATTTTTTTTAGTTTGATTTATTCATCTTAATGTCCCAACAAAAGGATGCACAAGCAAAAAAGCATCCAAGGGCTCCTTCCGGAATTTCTCCAGCTTATTTCTTAGCATTCCACGAAGGCCAAGTCCCACCTACATGGTAGTTTTTGCCCTGCAATGAATCGATTAGGTGTAATTTGCTAATATAAATATTTAAAGACATTTATTATCTTATACATATTCAGATGTATACGATAAATTTATAGGATAAATATAAATTATAAATAAAATTATTATGAGATTATAATTATGACATTTATATTGTATTTATATATTATCTCTAAATTATTCTTAGTCGTTGTTCTGTTAAGATTGAACATTAATAGGACATATAATGATTAATAGACATCATGTGTTTCTTGATGGAGGAAGAAGTAGATCTTATATACAAAAGTAAAAAAAAAAAAGAACAAACATATGATTATTTGCTAGAGAACAAGTTCAAAGAATTAATCTCATATGAGAAATCTATTTGGAACATTTGCTTATATGTTTATAGAAATAATCATTGTGATGATTATATAGGTGATCATTTAACTTGAGATTTCTAAAGTTATCTTATATAGAGAATGTTATGTTTTGATACTATTTATGACATGTTCTGGTCAAGGATAGCTCAGCCGGTAGCCATTTGGATATAACATGAACTATAAGGATTAGAAAAAATATTCCATTATTCTCGATTAGTACTGATTCGAGAAATCTTTCGTTCAAGTGGAATTGCACTTTGAAAAGCAATTTTTGAATGTCATTAATTGAATCAATTACTAATAGTTGAGAACTAATAATTGAACTTAAATAGAATAGACATTACTCTATATCTAATCAAAGCATTGTGTGATAAAAGAATTGAATTATACAGAAAAATCATGCGTATAAAGGTTAGTCAAAATCACTTTGATATTCATGATTATGATGCTTTGTTATACATTAATCTGAATATGTGAATATAAATTGTTTAGTTAGAGAATTAAAGATAAATTAAAGGAGTTTAATTTATCTAATCTTAAATATAATTTAGAGTTATTATTTATATCCAATGCTAATATATTTAAGAATCTAATAGGTCATCCACAAAGAACAAGTTGAAGAAAAAAAGATATTTTAATTAAATTGGATTTAATTGTAAAGTCTGAGAAACTTTATGATTAAATATGAGATATTGAATCTTATTTGGGCACAATTAGTATTTAATTAGAATTATTTGCAATTCTAATTCTAATTAAAGTTTAATTGAAATTAGAATATAATTTCAATTAAATTATTAAAATATCTAAAAACTATTATAAATAGATTTAAGCTCTAAAGAAGATAACACTTTTTGGTTGTGTAATATTTACAAGGTTCTTTTAACTTTTTCTAAGATATCGTTGGAGGCTGGACCCTTGTGCGACTACAGTTATTAAGATAAGCTAATTTTAAAAAGAGTTTGAAAGGAACTACAAGAAAATGATCAAGCTTTGAAATAAGGTACAAATTATTAATCATGCTTTATTATGATTTATGTGTTAATTATTTTATATAATTTAAGTGATCTAGACTTTCAAGAAATTAAACAAAAGAGTTTCATTATTGTTCCATTATACGGGGGATTGAATCCCTTCCCAATCTCCTAATAGTGATATTAGAGCTAACTTTAATTTTAATTTGATTAAATTATTTAATTTTAATGTTCATATTTTGGAATTTAAATTAAAACCCTAATTATTCAAAAAATTATATTTATTAGAAACTGAAAAGTTTAGACTAAAAATTTAGAAACCCTAAATTCAAATTGAAATTAAAGAGCTAATGAGATTAAGAACAAGACTTGTTTAAAGTTAAATAATAATTTATTAAAGTTAGAATCAATAAACATGACAAAAACCAAGAAAACTAAGCCTTAACATTAAAACACATCGCTAACTTCCGAAACAATCAAGGCTTAAACAACAGGAAATTGAGATTGGAGACAACTTGGGTGTTTTGGCTAACTCTTAGGTTGTTGTGGGTTAGTTTTTTTTTGGTAAATCAGTAATTTAAATAAATAAAAAAGAGTTATGTAGAAGCCACGAGATTGCCCAGGAGACAAATCTCTTACCAATACCCAAAAGAGTAGCCTTACCTAAGAACTTGAGGAACTCTACAATTGCTCCTTATGAACCGAAACATACCATAACATCTAGCCTATACATATCTACCAACCAAGATTAACTTGTAGGAAGGTACATCTTAACCAGCAACACAAATATTTACAGATTAAAATAGTAAAGAAATAAATTAAAATAGACAATCATTTCTGCTACAAAACCAAAAATTCAAGTCAACACTATATGAGTTGAAGCTTTTTAACTGTGTTCATCTATTTTACTAAAAGGTGGGATCTTCTTTAGTAAAAAACCGAGGATGATAAGGTATAGCTCTTATAGCTGCTTCTTGCATCCCTGTTGTCCCTAACAGCTTGGTCCCAAGTATGAGATCTCCATCGTATGCTCGCATAATTCTCACCCATTCTTCCTTGGTTAAAACTATATAATTGCTTCTGATTCTTTAGGACACCAATAGAGGAGTAGGGAATCTCCTACTGTCAAGAACTATCAAGAATTGGAATAACCTGCAAAACAAAACATTAGAGAAAATAATCCTCACCACTCTAGTGTTTTGTTCCCAACGTCCACAACTTTTTCTTTGAATGTTCGGTGATTTCTTTAAGACCAGAGGTTATAAACCGTCACAGAGAGGATAATGAGAAGAAGGTTGAGGTCAATATTTGTGTAGTTGAGGAGTTGTTAGACCAGCTTAGAAGTGCTTGAAGATTTGTTAGATTTGACAAGTGGATCTGAAAATGTTCTAGACAATGCGTTCATATTGTTTTTAAGTAAACACACTCAAAGATCAGATGGTCAATAGACTCATTATCCGAGAAACACAGAGAGCATTGATTTGGGACATACACAAAGAGAAGTTTGTCCTTCGTTTGCAACTTGTTAAGGAAAGCAAGCTATAGGATGAAGGCATACCTTGGGCTAGTTCTTTTATGCCATACTAGTTTATATTAGGAGACACAAGGATTGGGAGGTCTCAAGATGGAATAGGTCGAAGCACTTATGTATGTTTTGGAGGGACTTGCTAGCCATTCCAATCTATCAGGTTGGGAGCATTGTAGTTGGTATGGTAAGGGCTCCAGGGTTCGTATAGTTTCTATTGTGGCCTCTTACTAGTTCCACACATTATTCCTGATAATCTCAGCAACTTTTGCATTCATCAGTAATTCTAATCCATTTATCACTCTGGGGATTAAGATGTCCTTCAAAATACCTCTAGGATGCCAAAGGTCCTGCCATTAAATAGTAGACATCATATTTCCTATCTTAAATCTGAATTGGTTCCAAATAAGATCCCTAGGATGTAACAACTTCCTCTAACTCCAAGAGCTATTAGTATTAGGTTGTGCATTCCAAAAAGTTTTCCTTCTAAGAATAATGGTATGCACCCATCTGACCCACAAAGCTTCATTATCAATAAAAAGCACCCAAATTCTTTTTCCTATAAGCACTTTATTCCACTTATACAAGTGTTTAATGCCTAAACCACCCTCTCTTTTAGGTCTATAGAGGTCACTCCATTTAAACTTTGCATGAGAGGTAGACATTACATTCCCATACCACAGGAAATTTTTTAATTTTGTCTCAGTATCTTTAATAAAGGAGGAGGGAAGAATAAGATGACTAGACCAATACACCTGAAAAGTTGAGAGCATAGAAATGACCATCTACAATCTACCAGCATAGGAAAGAGTTTTATGAGTCCATCTGTTTACTCTAGCATCAATTTTATCCAAAAGGGGAATGCAATCTCTACTAGAAAGCCTACTTATTACTGGGGAACTCCCAGGTAACAAATAAGGAAGTGACCTCTTTGAAGGCCCATTAAGGATTCTATCTGATGAGCCATATGACTTATATCAGAAGATAAAAAGTATTGACTCTTACAAAGGTTCATGTACAAGACAGACATATTTGAGAAAATACACAAGCAATTAAACAGAGTTTGAGTTGAAACCAAATCAGCATGACAAAACAGTAAAAGATCATCAGCAAATAAAAGGTAGGATAGTTTTAGTGCTTTACATCTCCAGTGGTATTTAAAGGAGCTATTACAAGCTATAAAAGAATCCAAACTCCTTGAGAGAACCTCCATACAAATAATGAAGAGATACGTGGTTAAAGGATCCCCTTATCTTAAACCTGATTTACCACGAAATTTTTTTAAAGGAGATCCATTGTTCAAAATCGAATATGAAGGGGAGGTAATACACTCTCCAATCCACTGAACAAAAATAGGAGGCAAACCTATAACTAAGAGAGTGTTAAGGAGGAAATCCCAGTTAATGGAATCATAGGCTTTTCTCAAGTCAATTTTGAAAGCACAACACTTATGGTTATTCGACAAGTGGAAATTCTTGAAGATCTTTTGAGCCAAAAGGATATTATCCCCTATTCGGCTACCTTTTATGAAGGCACTTTTGGATAGGGCTAGCAATGTGAGGAAATAAGTCTTTAAGCCTATTTGCCATTATTTTAGAAATCACCTTATAAATAAGGTTACAATAGGAAATTGGTCTATAGTCATGCACAGAGGAAGGATGGATAGTCTTAGGAATCAGGGAAATAAAAGTATAGTTAAACTCTTTGATAAGCCTCCCATGATGGAAAAAAATCTTGAATAGCTCTAGTAATTTCACCCTCAACAATTTGCCAAGTTTTCTTAAAGAAGAAACCATTGAAACCATCCGAACTAGGAGCCTTATTGAGATTGAAGGAGTTAAAGACATCCTTAATCTCTTACCCTGTGGGTTAGTTACTTTATGTATGTTTGCCATCAGAGTGATTAAGTCCAATAATTGTGAGCTACCAGTGGTAGGGGCTTTGCTTCTGATGTCATGGATCTTGCTAGCATTTTTGTTGTGTTGTGGCTTGGATGGCGAGGAGGTTACGAGCGACATTACTGTTATATATATTTCCATTAAAGAGAAAATTGACGAACAAAGGAGAGAAGAAAAAGAAGATATAGAAGCACAAAAATACAGAAAACAAATACTCAAATTATTTTCTTTCTTCTTTTATGGAAACGGTTACATGGGTATTTTTATACTCTCCAAAATTGTTATTATAGTTGTATAATTTTTGTAACTTTTGTATGTAACAATTCCTCCTTACTTTAGAAAACCTTGTCCATAAGGCTTAGCAAGCAAATTAGTAAGGAGGTTTATAAAATGGATTAAAAATAACCATATTTTCTTTTTGACAAAAATTAACTTATTTGTTATATAGAGGAAGTAAAAATATGAGATCACTTTCAAATGTCACTATTTAGATAAGAGGAAAACATATAGAGGTATGGAGCTACCGTCATGGAATACGAAGCAGAAGGAAGAATAGCGAATGGAATGAAAGGAATTAGAAGTAATTAGAGGATTTTTACACCCAAAGATTAGGAGAGCAAGTGTAATATCCTAGTTCGATTATTGTACTGTGTAATGTGTTGTACATGCAAGTTATGGAGTTTTCTCTATTTATGGTGTACTAAAATAATATAAGCGTTTAAATGTATTATTAAAGTTATCACGGATATCACGGATAGATCATAGATAGTTCTGGACTCCACCGAAAATTTCTCGAAAAGTTTCCGAAAACTCCGGAACTAATCTCTTATTTTGAGATTCCCATTTTTCCTTTAATTTGGGTACCTTTCTTGTTTTTTACAATTTTAGTAAGAATAAAGGGAGCATTTGACAATATTTCCTAAAGATCTACACTTTCGATGATTAAGAAGAATCTCATCCTAGTTTTTCAATAAAGGTAATCATTGCCATCAAAGAAAGGTGGTCTACTAATGGTTTGTCCCTCTTGGTTGAATGATGATGATAATGTTTTTAAATATGCTATTATGATCTTTACTATAGGATTTAATTAGAAATTCTTTTTCCTAATGGACCCACTTTGATACCACTTGTTAGTCTTTAATGGCACTCAAGAGAGGTGAATTAAGTGTCTATAAAATTCAACCGTTTTTCTAACCAATGTACTCAATTAACAAAAATCAATATAAATAAATATGAGAAAATTGCTCCATATAAACTAATCAAACAATTGAATAATTTAAATAGGATAAGGGGGACAGAATACAAATCAATTTATAGTGATTCGACAAAAAACTCTTTCCTACATCCATCCCCAATATTCTTCTTAAAATTTCACTATAATTTTTCTTTCAAAGTCAATAATAATCTTTGTAAAATCTTTCCCGATAAGGAGAAACCTTCTTATAGTCTTCTTCCAAGGTAAAGTGAAACCTTAATCATACTTAAAACACTCCTAAGTACAATATCCAACACCCTAAAAAAAGATTACAAGTAAAAAATATCTCACTTATTCCCTTGATAACTCAAAATGATTCACTCACACAAATGTAAGACAATGGTGCTTAAATGATTTAAAAACTCTTTGAAATGTGTGTATACAATACACAAAACGTTCTTGATGCTAAACCAATAGGGAAAAATTATTTATAGTGTTTTAGGACCCCACCTAGTCATTACAATGTTTATTTGCACTGCACTAGTTGATAAGTACACATATTGGGTGACCCATACATCAACTAATATTGCTATAAACTCTCGGTACATCAAATTTAACAACTTTAACTTATACTGGTTGACCACTAAACTGTATAAGTCAAACAATCATCCTAAAAGCATGATTTTAACACCTTTAAATACTCAAAATCAATTTGATTAATGCAAAAATGAATCAGAAACTTCCAAAATGATCCTTAAATCGTGTTTTAAAGATTAAGAGGTTTTTATATAAAGATAAGGGCTTTAATGCCTCTTGATCAATGAAAAGACTTATGTCCTAAGGTTAAATGAAATTTTTACGAGCCTTTTAGATCATTAAATTAACAAAGTGAGATTACAAATATTAATAAACATATAAAATGACCTTGATAATCCTTAAACTTATGTTGTTCTTATTTTGATCTTCTTGTTGTTAGTTGTAAACTTTAACTTCTCTTGCTCAACTTTATACACTATGCTCTTGTATTTATGGCTTCATTTTGTTCTAAAATTTCTTTTCAGCAAAATAATAAATACATTAATAGTAATTATGTTTTATTATCATCAAAACATTAATTAGAATCTCCGCTAGTTCAACAACAAGCTTTAGATGTTATTTTCTTTCCTAACCTAAAAGTTGATTTCATTTCCATGTAGGAATGGAAACAAGTCAGATCTCAAGAATTGCTCCCTCACCTTTATCGACCTAAACCTCAATTTAGGCTAGCTCTAGTGATGGGAAAAAAGTGCTACTTCCCTCCCTCTCCTCAGACATATTGCTTACACCTTTGACTCCTCCTCCTAGTTCGTCTTTAACCCTTGCTCTCAAACTTTATATTATTGTCTCTTCTCTTCTCCCAACTCCTTCCACTCTTCAAACATCTTTTGTCATTGTATGCCATTGCTTCCACTCCTATCTCCACCTCTATTGTTATAAGATATGATAAATCATACTCCTCTACAATAACTCCTTTTTATGTGCTTACTATTAAGGATGCTATTGGCTCCTCCATGGTTCATACATTCCTCTGGCCATAACTATACTACTAAAACTTGGAATCAGTTAGTAGGTGATCTTAAATCTAGATACAAAGTAAGATTTATCTCCCAAGCTAGGAACATAGTCACTTATGCCTTTATTCTACCTCTGAAAATCCTTAGGGTAGAAGTTGCTAGATGGAAATCAACTTTGGTAGGTTACTTTCTAGATAAGATGCCATATTTTCCTCGTATTAAAATTTGGTCTGAGTCTACACTGGGAAAATGAGGTCTAGAGAATTCACCCATTATAAGGGAGGACTACTTCTTGTTTCAATTCAATGATACCTTAGGAATGTTAAATGTTTTAGAGTAGGGTCCTAGGCACTAAAATGGAAAACCTCTCTTCAATCTCAAGTGGAATCCTAGTATATTGTTAGATAAAAAGGTCTTAAATATATTCTTAAAAAGGTACACATTCATAATATTTCTTTTAAGTACTAGTCAAAACTAGTCTTAGTTACTTAGCTAGCTTTATCGGTAAAGCAATTTGTTTTGAAGAGCATAAAGTTAGTCTGAGAAGAATAGGCTATATCAAGATATGTGTGAAAGTGGAGAAAGAATGAGATTTACCAAATACCTTATGTATCCAAAGACTAGATGAAGATGTGGGATTAATAACCTTTGAATATCATTGGCATACCCTTGGAAATCAAATAAGATCACTTACGTTAAGACTTGGAAAACAACAAAGAAAAAAATCACTTCTAAAAGGGCAAGTAAAGGCTAAGAAAGAATTGGTTTCTAAGTATGATGCTAGGATTGATACCAACATCCTAAATAGAGATACTACTTCTATCCCTTCAAGTAGCTTAATTATCCTTAATACTAAGAATATCATAAGGAACTAGAAGACAGATACAACTATTAGTTCAAACCTGGAGAAACTGAAGATCCTAAAGTTGTTACCTTTACTAAAAATTCATTCAATCAAAACTAAGCCATTGCCTATATAAATAAGATAGTATAAAATAAAATCTAGGGCTCTCTAAGCGTTAAGAGAAAGAAAAATGAAGATCAAGGAAAAGAACTCAAGTTTGTAAAAAGGAAAATTCCTAGTACAAAAACTAAGAGGAAAAAAGGCTCTCAACCTTAAATACCTAATTAATTATTTCTTGAAATGTAAGGGGTCTAAATTGCTAGAAGAAGTAACATAAAATTTACGATTATCTATAAAATAAAAATATATGGTTAGCCTGTTGGAAACCAAATTAAAAGAGTACATATTAAGTGACCATAACTTTTAAGGAAAAATTAAATATCCTTTTCCAATCACTCAGCTCATTATAATGGGAGAATTATAGTAGCCTATAACCCTAATGTTATAAAAGTACTATAAGTTCAAATTTCTAACCAACTCTTCAATCTAAGGATAAAATTTGAATTTCTTCTAGAAGATATTAACATAACATTCATCTATGTTACCAATCTAGTTTTTCAAAGACACTAGCTATAGGAGGATTTGAAAGTTATTTCAAAATATTCTCAAGTTTTTTAGCTTGTGGTGCGAGACTGAAATTTTACCTTTTATGCTAAAAAAGTTGAAGGATCTTCTTATATGCTTAAACATTCCGACGATGAGTTTAAGAACTACTTAAGGTGTTCTGGTTTGATAAATTTAAAATTCCACACAAATTATGTACCTAGAGTAATAAGCAAAAAGGTAAATGGATGATCAGAAAAAAGTTTGAAAAAGACCTTATCAATTCCTCTTGGATGTATAGATTCCCCAATAATTGTGTTTTTTATTTAACAGTTATATTTAATCATTTAGCTCAATAGAGATTCAATTTTTTCTACCAAAGAGAAAAGTCAAAGTACCCTTTATATTTTTTATCAGTTGAACAATCTAAAATGATATTAAAAAATAGTTAAGAAAGGACTAAAGCTTTAAATTGAAGGATATGAAGCTTTCTAATTTACAAGGAAATTAAAACAAGTTAGAAAATAGCTTAAGATGCTTCACAAAAAGTATTTTAGCAAAGACATGTTATTATCATCTCTAATGAAATAAGTGTATTACTATTTGTATAGAAGGATCTTTATTCAAATCTTAGTAGAAATGACACCAAGCTAAAGAAAAAGGTGCACTTAATAGGTACATACATATGCTAGAAACTTACAACTGTTTATTTAAATAAAAATCTAGAGTTCAGTGGCTCCAAAAGAGGGATAAGAGCTATGCTTTCTTCCAAAATGTTGTCTATGCAAGAAGAAATTACAAAAAAAAATAGGGTGTTAAACGGATTATAATGGATATTTATATTAGAAATAAGAGAAGTTGAAAGCTCTAAACTATTTCAATGATTTTTCTAAGAAATAAAGCTAACTCTTTTTCATTTATGCAAGTCTTAAGCTCTTTCATTTCTTTTAAAATCTCATAGGAATAAATAGACTCTCTCATCTCACTTGTATCATCTATGGATATAGAAAAGGATCTATTTAATATGCACCCTAACAAGGCACTAAGACGTAATGGATTCAATGCATTATTCTTTCAAAAATCCTAAAATTTGGTAAGAAATTAAATCGTTGAGGTCATATAATAATTCTCTTTTATAGGGAATTTGCTTAAAGAATTGAATAAGGTATACCTATGCCTTGTTTCTAAGGTTGCCAACCCTAAATCATTCCAAAAGTATTGACATATTGCCTGTTGTAATACTATTTAAAAGATCATTTCTAAGATTCTAGCTACCAAATTAAAAGTTTTCTTTAAGAAGCATAATTAATCCTACTTAAGAAGCTTTTATGAAAGGGAAATAAATTGTTAAAAATATTATAGTTACTCAAGACATATTCAAATTGTATCATAGGAATAAATTAATTAGAAGTTGTTCTATTAAAATCAATTTTCACAAGGCTTTTGATTGCATCAGTTGAAAATTTATCCTAAACTCTTTTAAGGCTCTAAAAGTGTTTATTAGATAGATTGATCAATGCATATCTACTCCTTCATATAGTTTCCTAGTTAATGGTGAACTTACCTTTATGTTTAAAGGAGCTTAAGAAATCAAACAAAGTGACCCTCTTTTAACTTACATATGCACACTTTATATTAAATTTTTAACTCAACTTATGACTCATAATATTAGTCAAGGTATGCCTTTTAAATTTCATCAGACATGTAAGGCTTAAAGTTTTATCAATTTGCTAATATGATATACAATATGGTAAAACTCTCATAGAATCTCTTAATCACTTCTCAACCCTGTTAGGTCTCAAAGTTAGTAGCTCTAAAAGCTAATTATATGTATATGCTACATTTGATAAACTAATATGCTTACTTATAGAGATTGATTACCATTGCTTAACTCTATTTATAAAAGATTTGGAGGTTGGAAAAATAAAGCTCTATCTTATGTTAGAAGGCTCCAACCTATAGCTTTAGTGCTTAATGATCTCCATATTTGTTAGAGCTCTCATATCTTCTTACCCTAGAACTTGATTAATACCATTGAGAGATTTCTCAAGAAATTTTTATGGTCTAATGGAATAAGCAATATTAGTTAGAAAGAAGTGTCAACCTAATGATCAAGGAAGACTCAGTTTAAGATTCATAAGAGATACTAATAAAAGTTCTACTTTCCAAAAGAATATAAAGGATCTTTAATGGCCAAGAATTCTTATGGGTTAAATGGATGCATACTAAATATTTTTGGTCCAAAAAGAAGAATCTTCTCCTTTGAGAATAATTAAAAAAGAAGTATTCAATTAGAACATGAAAATGTGGTAGCTTGAACATACAAATCAAACCTAAAAATTATTGGACTAGTAACTAAATACTAAAAATGAGAAATATCTTGTCTAAGGAAATTAAAATGGATATTAAGAATGGGGAAAGAACTAGCTCTTAGTTTGATAATCGGAACAACTTGTGTCTTCATTATTTGATCCTTAAATTCAACACGCTTTATATTTCAATTTATGTTTGTACGCAAGTCAGAGAAATCATCAGGGAAGCAATGTGACATTATGATCATAGAGGTTTCTCTAAAATCATGGCCTCAATCCTTAACTATAATCCTAATCTAAATAAAGTGGATGCAACCATTTAGATAAGATGCAACTATAAAAACTTCATTAACAGCTTCTACTTATCCCTCTTTTAAATTACCTTAACAAATTGTCCCTTAGTGAAAATTAGTGTGTTTCAATAAGAATATACTAAAAGCATAATTTTTTATTTGTTTAGCAATCAAAAAGAGACTCAAAATCGTGGATAAAATTAGCTAGGAGTTTAATGGTAATAAGTTATTCAAGTTTTAAAAACTTATTCTTAAACACCAGGATTAAAGCCTTTTCTCCGATAGATATGT
>JAOSBP010000008.1:13898813-13950921 GCA_027563825.1 Erythroxylum mucronatum | reverse complement strand
AAAACAAAAATTAAAAATTCACAATAATTATAAAAGTTGAAATAAATAAAATAACTAATTAAAAAACTTTGAAAAAAAGAGGGGGAAGGAGAGATAAGAGAGAGGGAGGGAAATTATAAAATTTTTTTAAAATTTTGCAAAAAGGTCCCTTTGTTTTTAAAAATTTTCAGTATCGGCCAGTATTTGGCCGATATTTTGAATATCGACTAGTACTAGTAGTACTATCCGAAACGGGCCGATACCGATCGGTATTTAAACCTAGTATGACCCACCTTTTTTTTATACCGGTATTCATAATATTGTCTTCATCTATTCTTATTGTTCTCCCGTTAGTAGGATTTTGAATATTTTTGCTCAGAAGTTTCAATCACAATCTTCAGGTTCATATTTTTCTTTATTTAACGATTTCAATTTTGACTTGTTTGAATATTTTTGCTCAGAAGTTTCAATCACAATCTTCAGGTTCATATTTTTCTTTATTTAACGATTTTAATTTTTACTTATTTGTAGGGATATAATTGGAAACACAAGTCAAAATTAAGTTATATTTTATGAAATACTGTTACATACCAAACACCATAATAAAAATCTACACAATTTTTTGATTATAATTCTTATAAATATCCAAACATGTGAATATCTTTACTTTTCCATAGATTTATTTTCCGAAGAATCATATTCTAAATTCACTTTACTTTTCCGCCAACTAAATGCTAAAGCAAACTAATGTAGCCGCGCTTCTATATTCTTCATGAAGGACCAGAATGGGTAAAGGAGTTGCATTTCTAGAGATTCATTTTAGGGTTTCAAGCAAAGAAGTTTTAGCGTAGGGAGATGAGAGGAGAGGAGAATGAGATGGCTCGGCAATATTTTAGGGTTATAGTTGACAAGTTAACTTGAGGAGACTCCGTTTAATTAGTATTTTTATTATTTTATTTTAAAGTTACTTTTTTGTGACCAAAAAATTATAAATTCAAATAATAAAGTCTTTTTGTAAAATATTAAAAAAATTGTGTGTCATTTCGGACTATCATAAAATGGAGAGTTTTTTATACTAGAATTAGCCCCTTTATTATTTTGGAACGAGAGAAGTAAAGTTCAAGCACTTGTAATTCTTATTTTCTACCCAAATCGAGCTGCAGTTTTGAGCATCGAAACCTATCTTCAAGTCGTAGAACATTGTTCAATGCTTTCATAGAAGTTCATATTTTGTCTATTTCAGTTCATATTTTCAAATTCTATTAGTTATTACTCTGGACTTTGAAATGTGAGAAGTGCAATATTAGAATTAAGTCTAAAATAAGGGATCTTCAACACGAGGATAGGTCATTATATCTTCGATACTAACAAGAACCGATCACATTTAAAGCTTACCGCTTACGTAGAAGCTGAATATATACTATAGCAGACGGTATAAACAAGTTTATCTTTTGTTGACATGTAACCAGAAATTGCATTACAATTTCACTCGCCACTTGAATTTTTATTTATATATAAGAATACTAAATAATTATGACAAATGTAAATAAAATAATTTTTACCACTTAGGAAGTAATGTAAGTGGCCTCTGAGTATTATAATTATCACTGTCCTCTAATTAGTTTAAACGTCAACCATTCATATAGTTTCTCCTTTGTCTTTGTCAGTGTTCAACATCGTACATGTCTAGATATGTTTGCCATGCCAATAATCGTCAAATTTTAGCACATGTACGTGAATATTCGAATTCGATATATATATTTTAGTATTTGTCAAGCATGTTTACTGTACATAGGAATTGTATATTCCTGTTCGTGTCCAATACTAGAAATTAATTAAGATTCATTAGATACAGTCATTACTCTTTTTAAGCTTTGAATTTATATTAAATACATTTTTAACTTTTATTTATCTTGGCCTTTTAACACTATATTGTAGGGTAACATAATAATTTATTAATCAAGTGATATTTATCGAACAATTGATATTATTGGTCTCAAACGTCTAACTACCTTTAATTATGCCAAGGCTTAAGAGTAAATTCTAAAAAAAATACGTTCACTTCAAAATGCAATTTGTGGGACGAAACAGAAACATCACAAATAATTACAAGTGAGAATTTTAAAATATTTAAAATATTCTACCTTATTGTATTGACTCAAGGCTAGGAGTCAACTTCAACATTGTTTCTTGATTCTACCTAGCTAGATGTGATTTGTGCATAAACTTCCATCAATTATACCTTGAAATGTCAAGGCTCCAGCTAAATGCCAATCTAACCAACTACAATATCCACGTTCTTAACTAGAATTTACAGATTATCGCAAAGCGACATCAAGCACTATCATAACAAAATATTATTTCCTCAAAAAATTCCGACATCTAATTTTGGAAATTGTTCCAATGCAGTTGGAGTTTTATGTCTCTCCCTTTAGATCCTGCCTGCTCCAATTAGCCACCAGTCTTTTCTTTTTTTCTCATTAGAATTGACATTGCATTCTGTCTTGTATAAACGTTACTTATTATATTTTCATTTCCTTTTGAAAATAAGATTGTATTTTCCTAGACTCATGTTATAGTTAACCCTCTTCTCAGAGCCAATCAAAGTAAACAGTCCACACCTGATTTGAGAAATTAAAAAGACAAATTGAGATTTGAGTTGAGGAAATTTATACAGAAAACAAATTCAACCAGCTACTATGCATAAATTCTCTTAAGATTTTGTTAATTAATACGTGTAACAACACGTTCATCGCCTAATTTTGAGAAGCTAGCCAAACTTGTTTCCATTACCTGGTATAGTCCGGAGAAATCAAGATAGACGTCAGATACAGATTGGAATTGTTGATAACCTTAATAATTTGATGGAATCAAAACCATTGGATTAAGTGTATAGACCATTATAAGCTACGTAGATTATGTCTATAGTCGTTTTTCTTTTTCGTGACAAAATAATCGCAGTCGGCAGATCGCCACTTGTCATCGTAATTAACGATGTCTTCTGTAAATGAGACATTAGCAAAGTTCCTAAAATCAATGCTATAAATGGGTTTAATTAAGGTGAGGGAATAGCAGCTTTTCTTCTCCCGTTCGACTCCGACTTCATCTCCCGTTGTTGTCCAATTTATCTCCCACACACTCCAATATGACGAAGAAGGGGGTAGGTCAATTTCTTCCATTTTTCATTTCTTTCTGCTTTAATTTCTCCTAGCTATTTCTTCTTGCAATTGCATTCTCTACTCACCAACTTATACTTCATCAGTCCACTCACTTGTACATGTACATTTTTCTCTTTTATTCTCATGTTCTTTTTCTTTTTTTTGATCATCAGTTTCTTTTCCTTTCATTGGCTAACTGCTAGCTAACTAGGTACTGATTTATATTACGTTTTTCAGAACAAATGTTATTGGTTTCAGAAGAATCAAGTCGACTAATTACAAGCAGCTATGTTTCGCTTAATCTCGCTGTATCTTTCTAATCAAATCCCTCTTTTAAGAAGGCGATTTGTTCTATATCCTCCTATTTGAAAATAGGAGCCGCTTCAACCCTTGATTGAATTTGATCATATGATTTAGCTACACTCATGCATTTGACTAGTATAGCCCATGGCTCCCAGTGAAGGCTCAATCTTCCAACTATTTTTAAATCCCAGTTACAAGTTATAGCAAGTATGGTACCGAATTCCTGAAGAACATGAGTCAAGTTTAATTAATAAGTGCAATATTTAAAGGTTTCTAGGAGCTAAGGTTATCTTTCTATATTTTGTGCTGTTGTTTTTTGCTGTTTGATTGCCAATTTATGCAACACAGGCTGAGGATCGTACTAATATTTTTCTCGAGGAGGGTAAACAAAGCCAGAAAGTTGATGCAAGCCAAGATGCAAATGAATCCGAGACGACAGTTTCTGCTACTGTGCATGAGGAGAAAAAGAACATTATTAAAAATTGGACAGGAACGTTAGTGATGATTCCATTAACAATCATCATCAATGTTTTTGCTTCAAGTGGCAACTGCTACTTTGCACCGGGATCTTTCCCACACCGCAGTTTCTTTGTAGCAGTTGCGGTGAACTTTTACAGCTCTGTCGCCGGAGTCATCCTATGGAACACATTCAGGAGGGTTGCCACATGTTTTCTCCTGATGGCGTTCCTATCCGCCATGGTATCAGTTACAATTCTTTTAGGAGAAACACTTCAAGGAGAACTGAGTTGTGTTCCATGGATGCTGATGGTAATCCTCATTCTGATGGTCTTCTATGCTGTTATTTCATCAATTGCTCGAGCCCAAGAATGAGAAATTATAACTATCGAACAGTTACCATGGCTTATGAGATGTCAATAAGTAATAATAATAATAATCTTCAAAGCCATGTCTATGCACCAAGTTTCTGTTGAGTGTCCGAATGAAAGTAGCGCTTTATTCAACAGGCAACTTATATGTGTCTTTGCTTTTCAATGTTGAGAAATAACAGGAAGTTCCGTTTTGGCTTCCATGTGTTTACTATTTAGTCTATATTCTTGGTTCTGTCTGCAGAAGAATCAAGGGGTTATGATATTGCAAGATTTTCGATTTTATTATTTATTATTTATTATTTTCAGTGGCGACAACTTCAACTTTTCGATTAGTATTTATGTTTCAATACGTGGAGCAAAAGAACAACAGCACGCTTGGCACCAATTAGCATACTTGAACCTTTATATAATGAAGTTCTTTCTTCCACTTAGGATCACAAGCACTACGTTTTTTGTTAATATATTCATTATTTTTTACTACAAGACAGCTGCAATAATTTTAAAAGAAAATTAATAATTCTTTATTTTTCAGAATTAAAATTGTATTAAGATATTAAGATAAGGCAAAAGCTTGGAGGGATACAAAGATATGTACAACTCTATGAAACAAAGAAGCTGACCAAGTAAAATAAAGCTAAATCAAGTGATACAGTACCTAGTTTGGATAATTTGACATCTAGAGCTGAAGATATTGACCACTATATGAAGAATTGGAGCTACTAGGGAACCCGATGGCTGATGGGAACCTGATGCTGAGCAGGGGGAGCCAGTGATCAATCATCAGTTGACCAATCAAGTATGTGAAGATTCCTTGTGCACAGAAATATACAAGCTACGTAGGAACCTGAGGGATCTTAGAATTCCATATTTACATCCTCTAGGTTCTTGGGGTGAGGTCGTAGGGGCTTAGGATTAGTCCGGCTAAGTCGGGATACCTAATGTAAACAAAAAAAAAGGATAACCCTCATAAGTACCATTTAAAGACTAGAGTAGGGAAGAAATATAGGCAACCACCTCTCACCAAAGCCATCTCCTAATTACAGTGAAATTCTTATGCTGCATTACCTTGATATCTTTATTAATGTTCTTGAACAGTCTTTAATTAGTTCATCTCTGACCATAAGTTATGCATTGTACATCCCATAGCCATTTGAAGGAATTTCAAATCAACTTTGCATTTGATCTGAAGCTTTAAAATCCAATGAATGGTGTCTCTTCATTCATTGACTATACATTGAGTCCCGCATCTAGCTCAACTATCTTGTCTCCATCAAGAGTAGTAAGTCTTTCCTTTACTATTAGCAACAAATCAAAGGACACTTTAGGTGACATGAGTTTGCTATAGACCAAATTAAACAAGGTAACTTTGGGAGCAGTTTGTTTGAGTAAGTCCATACAGGACTTAATACTGGTGAATAAGCATGATGGATGTCTCAACCAAATTGCTTTGTCATCTTTGTTAGGGTTAGGAAGGTACGGAAGGAAGCAGCCTTACATAATGATATAAAATATGTTAGAACAATCTCAGTTTCCCCCTCAATTAAGGCATTCATTGTAGTATTAGTTGAGAAGAAAAGCCTTAAAGAAGTGAAATTTGGAAGTAGATAATGAGGACTAAGAGAGCTTTAATTGTCATTACCAAGTGAAGTGTTAAAACCATTACCAATCTTGATCTGAATAGAAGTCTGAATAGAGAGTCGTTTAGCTTTAAAATTTGTTTCGTGATCTAAGAGGGACTAGTTTCGTTTTGACTGCCCAGATGTTTTTGCCTCTCAAGAAGAAGACACGAACCTATTTTACCTACAAGAAATCATTCTCACTTATAGTTATCCATATTCTCTTTTCCAAAAGTGCCTTATTAACTAGTTTTAAGGGAAAAAAATTCCTAAGCCCCCCTCATCTATAGGTAAAAAAATGTTATTTTAACACAATTTATTATAAGCTTTAGTGTTAATATCCCCGGACCATAGGAAGTTGCTCAAAAGTTTCTTTATGTCATTACAAAGCCTCTCTAGGAGCATGAAATGAGAGGACCAAAATTTGGAGAGGTTATTCAGCATGAAACAATTAGTTAAACCAGTAACTAATTGTCTCCCAATAAATGATAGGATTTTATTTGCCTAATCCCCACCCTTCTTCTAATTAGATCAAATAGCGGTTGGTAATCCTAATAGGCAATGTTTTAAAAACTGGATCGGAGGTTAAACCGGTAAGATAAAAGATTTAAAGTTTAAAAGGGTCAACTGATATTAGACTGTTATAAAACCAGTTAAAGATTAAATAAGATTAAGAATTTGAGATATGTTTGAAAGATATTGTAAAGAATTTAAAGTTTAATGAAAAAAGATATTGTTAAATTAAAATTTATAAGAATTTATTAATTTATGAAAATTGATTGATTAATTAATAAATTGATCGATTTTTAAGAACAAGAGTTATTAAAATATATCGAATCGACAAGTTAGAAGGTTTAAGATTTTTATAGTTGAATCGGCTAAATTAGTTGAGTTTTTTTAATCATTAATTTTAGTCATTTAAAAGTATATTTGTTATTAATTTATTTTAATCAACATCGAGTAAAAATAATAATTTTATAACACTAAATAATTTAACCAACACATAATGAAAAGATATTGTATATAATACCATAATGTACTATTTTAAATAATTTAAATTAACAAAACATTTTTTTCAAAAAGTCCAAAAAGTTCAAGTCAAACTACATGGTATCGTGTAGAATTAATTGATAAATGATGTCCCTTTTAAATTGGTAAGTTCAGTTTACTTGGTCTCTGACGCTCTCTCAATGCTTGCCAACCTTACTCTCTATCTCTCTTTTGCTTCTTGATTTTTTTTCTTTTTTAATGTTTCGCCCTTTTGCTTCATCTTTCTCTGTTGCAAACCACCACCCACTGTCGTCCTCCTCCACAATGGCCATTCCTAACTCTTCGTTGGACCAGACTACAAGGCAAGAGGCTTCTTCCACGACATGATTCCCAACCTTCTCACTGTCGACCTTCTCATCGTCTCTTGATCTTTCCCTGTCCTTCCCTTCATAACCGTCATTTAAATTAAAAAATTATGATATTTGTTGGGACAAAAAAGATACAATTTTTAGGTTAGATTAGCAAGATGGTTCACGGTTCAGAGAAAACAAACCGGTTTATTATTTAACCGACCGATTTTTATTAATAAGGGTTAAGAGTAAAACCTGAACCGAAAACTAGTCTGGTTGGCTCTTAACTCGATCAAACCGATCCATCTAGTCTGGTCTTTACATCATTGCTAATAGGAGATTCTTTTGGAAGAAATAGGGACTCCTAGGTATTTGAACGTTGGGGATTTAGAACCTAGTATTGGAGAGTAGATTATGCATAATTCATAGATACTATTAAAAACTCTTCTCTTTGTTAATACATAAGCCTGAAAGCTAATTGAATTCTTCTAATGATCTTATTATACAAGATATTAAAGAGTTATTAGCCCCATAGAATGAAAAGAGATCATCTACAAAAGCTAAATGAGTTATCTATTGCAAAGTATATTTCTGCTAGAATTTAAAGCCCTATCATCAAAGGAGACAAGTTTGCATAACATTCATTTTGGATGCTAGAGATCAATTTTGGGATAAAATCATTTATAATTAATAAGGAGAGAAAGTTTGGATGGCTATTATAATGCCAAAGTTTTGCTTCAATCACCTCTTAAATTTTGTCCTTGCTGGAGAATTAAAATAGAACAACTGATCTTCATTAAGCATAACATTTGGAGGGCCTTTAGCTTTCTGCTACTTTAATTCCCAAAGCCTAATGACTGGAAAGGTTGGCCTCTTACCTAAGCAGAACCTTACTATAATCAAATACAATGAGTTTTTTTCACTTTCCTTAAGAACGTCCATTACAGAGGAGACGATGGGAACCTCATCCTTAACTACTGGAGGGCTTTAATACATAATGGAGGAGGTAAGTTTACCTAGTACAAATTTTCAATTAAGGGTGATATTCCAAAAGATGGCTTTGAGGCTCCTGTAAAGCTACTAGGATTGCTAGCTATTAGACGACTAAGATAAGAGGGAAGAAGGGGAAAACTAGAAGAAGGGAAATCTTCAAGGGCAAAGAGGGAAGGATAACTTGGGGCACTATCCAAAGTTTGAAGTTTCTATTGACATAGCCAAAAAGACAAAGGGAGGGGGTGAAATTAGTCTCAATACAAGTGTTTAAAAAATAATTACCAAAAACAACAATTAGGTAAAGGGTAAGAAGAGAACTTTTTAAAACAGTTATATCAGAGGCCAAGTCTGAAGACTCCCACTCTCGCATCGAAAGGAAATGAAGAGGGAGTGAGCGACAGGATAAAAGATTAAGATTGACAAAGAGTAAAAGTAAACCAAGCTTAGATCTAAAGAAACAACATTAAAACACATAAGCAAACCTAGTCTAAGAAGAGGTGAAAAAAGGTTAGAATAAAAAAAGAAATGAACTAAAAGAAGTACATAACTTAGGAAATAAAAACAAAAAGTAGAAGAAAGTAAGATGGATACACTAGGAAAAATCATGATAAAGAGAGGAATGAACTTCAAACAATAGCCATAAACCCTAGTAATAGGATTCTTTTATAATGTTTTTGCTTTAAAAAATAATTCTTAATTTAACAAAAAATGAAAAAACAAAAGATTTTTATTTTGCTTTTGGTTTGGGATACCAAATATGTATTTTTTATTTTTTATCTTATGAAGTTATATTATGTCAATTTTATATCCTCTCATCTTAACTTAGCAACCACAAGTTGAAGACATTAACATTTGAAATATACTTAAAGAGTAAAATTACTTACCTTAATTTCTTAAACTCAGCATGAACTTATGTTGTTTCATGTATAGATAAAAACTAATATTTTCTTTTCCCATCCATACAAACATAAAGTCTAAATATTTAAAACCTTTATTCTAAATTGTTTTAATAAGATAACTAGTCAACTGGTATGTTTTTCTTTAGCACCAAATGATTAATAATTGGTATTTATGATGTGCATAAAAAATTATATATGTAATCATTTTTTAAGTATGTGTTCATTGAATAATAGATAAATGGGCTACACCTGATCAGAGGGAAACATCACCAAGGTATGTCACATTGTTAGACCATATAAATTGAGAAAGGATCTTTTCATTATAACTTCTAGGCTCGTGAAATATCTCACCGATAAGTCTCAACAGAGCTGCATCATGGGCTTCCAACTTATATACCATTTAAGTGGTTTATAAAACATATCATCCATAAGAGATCAAAGATTGAATATAGTATAAATTTCAAGTATGTTAGCTGAGAAATAATCCCTTCTTCTCACGAGCATCAATTCTCAAGGCTTCCTTTTTAGAAATCTAAATTGTTCAATCTTTCCCCATTTAACAAAGACCTCAAATAGGATCTATAATCTAAGACTTTATGATATATAAGATCCTCATAAAGAGGCAAGTGTCGATCATATTATCTTTTTGTATAACTGTGGCTATATTATCCAAAAATCAAGCTTTCAGAACAGAGAAAACTTAGAAAGAAGTCATAAAATATAAAACACACAATATTTTTATTGATTTTCTTCTTCTGATTATAATGAAGGAGAAGCATTACTTTTATAAACTAAACAAAGAGGATAGAGACAAACAACTTTAGGGAAAATATTCCCATACTACAATAATGCACACAAAAATACAAAGGCAAAAGTAAACAGAAGAATTATTAGGAGACACTGAGTCCCAATAATATTCCTAAAGGATACTAAAAAGATAAAAAGGAATCAAATCAACAAGGACATGTAGAGAGAGCGTGGGCCACCACTGTCATCATCTGAGTTTGACATCTCCTCATCCATTTTGTCCATGGCTCAGAAAAAACAGTCAATTTTTGTATCAGTTCAAATAGGAGGCCATGCGTCCTAAGCATCTTGGAAATAATCGGGAAGATTGGGCCCAGTACTAGTGTTGGGTTTTGGATTTGTAGAACTTTCTCCCAATTCAAACGTGCTTATCGAAATTAAGAGGCCTTTTAGGTTTAAAACTAGGAGGACATGGTACTTCACCAACCATAATGTTAAAACCTATAGTGGCAAACTAGTCCATAGAGGTCCAATATCAGTTAGAAGGAGAAATGGGTTCTGGTATAGCAAAAACACCTGGGTATGGTCCCAGAAAGGTATACGTTGTAGGCTTAATGGTCTTTGAGTAATGGTTTAGATGGTCTAAAAAAAAGTAAAGATCTTTCAGTAGATCTTTATATTGCTTGGGCCAATCTGTGATGGTGTGCCAATTTTGGAAATGGTTGATAGTGTAGATATAATCATGACTAGTAGGACTATATAGACAATGAATGATGAAAATAGAATGGGCCTTTTGTTTAGAGAGAGGAATAGCCCATAATTGATGTTTGTTCAAAATCTGTCCAAGTTGGAGGTGCCATTTTTGTAATGGTTAGAATCATTCTAAAAATGTCCACAAAAGTGAGTCAGCATTGGCTAGGTTTAAAAGGTGTTGATAAGCATACAATGGTGAAAGACAAATTGAGTAAGCATAGAGGGCAGATAAAGCCCAGAGATGCCACATGCTTGATTCAGAAAGAGAATCGTAGAAGTGGTAGATACTCCGATGGGGAGTTTTTGTATCAAAATAATATGGATGTGGAGGAATATTTAAAGTGGTGAGAACAATATAGAGGTAGTAAAACAAGCTCTTTCAAAGAATAAAAGCAATGTCATCCTTAGGGACAATCTTTGTAATCAGTGGAAAGGTGTTGTTGATTTTTGCATACAAAGGATACTTCATGATAGGAAGGAGGATAGGTATTGATTTCTTGAGTGAGGGAGAAGGTAGCTAGATTAGTTTGTAAGGTTGAGAGAGGAAGTTCATTAATATGTTATGGTGACCTTTGATGTGGCAAATGATGAATTTATAGTGAAAAAACCATAATTGCCATTGAAGCAATTGGCTATCTTATAATGTCTTTTTTATTCTTGAGAATCTTAGGCAAAGATGTATTTTCCATTTTAATCAAAAAGTGATAAGGGCTTAGATGAAAGTTGAATTTTTCGATGCCCTTTTTTATTGCCAAAATCTCTTTATAGCTAGCATGATAGTGCTTTTCTGATTCTTTGAATTGGTCACTGGCATGGCCACAATAATGTCTTTTCCCATCAATCTCTTCAATCAAGATGGCACCCCAATAGTGGTAACTAGTATTTGTTTGAAAAATGCGCTGCCTTTGTCAAGAATCTTTAAAGAAGGTGGATTTGACATGCTTGTTTGAGATGTTGGATAGCTCTGGTTTGTTGTTTACTCCAAGGTAGTGGATTCTTTCTCAATAATTTAGGTAAGGGACTAGTTTAGTTAGCCATATAAGGGATAAAATCTTTAATGTAATTGATGATTCCAAGGAATTGCTGGATTTGCTTTTTACTGAGATTTTCATATGGGAAGTGTAATAGCTCACTAGCTATGTGTGGACCGAGATGATAAAATCCATTATGGAAGTTCAAACCTAAAAATTCTATTTAGGTGATCCCAATATGACTCTTTTTGGTTGAGATCATAATCTCATGTTGCCTTGTAAGATCAAACAAGGATTGAAGTAAGGCTTGATGTTCTTCATGGGTTTTGAAGTACAAAAGTATGTCATCAATGTAGACTAAGGTGCTAGAAAGAATGGGCTCATAGATCTTATTCATGGCCCGTTGAAATAATAAAGGGGCTACCTTGAGTCTAAATGGCATCACTGTCCATTAATATTGGGCATTAGGAATGCAAAAGGTTGTCTTATATATTTCCTGGGGTTAATTCCCAATTGCAAAATTCTACTTTCAAATCAAATTTCGAAAAGATTGTAGCTTCTTTGAGAAATAGGACCTGTGCATTGACCCTAGCTAATGGGAATTTGTCATCCTGAAGGAATGTGTTTAGAGGTTTATAATCAATCACCAACCTTTTTTTCTCATTGTTGCTCTACTCTCTTGTTGACATAAAAACCTGGCAAGCCCAATCTGATTTGGTGACCTCAATCAATCCTTGCTAGAGTAAAATAACATATTCTTCATATGCCAATTTCAAGTTATCAAGATTCATAACAAGATGAGTAGCCTTGGTAGGATTGATGTCTTCATTCTTCTTGAAAAGAAGGCGAATCAAAAAGTGGGGATTTTTTAAAGAGGATTAAGGTGTGAGGTGCATCATTCTCAAAACAGTGTTCTAAAAACTGGTCCCATAGGGCTTCATATGGAGGAGGAACTTGAGCGAGTTCAAACACATTTCTTATGTTTGTGTAAGAGCTGAAGTTAGCTCGGCACCTGATTCCTATAGGTAGGATTTGTAATAGAGATATTTTACAATAAACATTCACACCTACTAGGATATTTGGGCCTGGTAAATGGCTTTCAAAAACTTTGGTCCAAACTACACAATCAGGGAAGAAGTGGATCCTTATTTTCCTTTTGGTGATAAGCCCAATTATGAATGAATGTCCGTTAGCAATAATGAAATATTAGTCATATGAAATCTATGCATCAGGAGGTAAGATGTTGGGCTTCATAATACTTCGACACGATCCATTGTCCATATACCTAATAGCCTTGATTGGCTTATCATATTTGTCTTATTATAATAACTGGATATGGACATAAAGACAAGGGGCATTGGTACGCTTAGAAGCTACCTGCAAACATTTTTGTTGTAACATGTATAGCAAGTCATCTTCAGGATAATTAGAAATTTGGGTATTAGAAGACTCATACTCATCTTCAAAAGAGTAGATTGAAAGAGTGAATTTTGTGTCTTTATCTCCATTGTATTGTTCTTTAATAAGATCTTCAATATTTCCATTATCATGGATAGGCATTATAGCCTCAATAGATTCTAAGAGTTTTACACCTATTTTTGTATTATCAGGACAATGGCGAGCATGATGTCTTGACTTGCCAAAAATAAAATATCGATATGCGTTCTTTTGTTGGGGAGTTCTTCATTTGAAGAATCTAACAAATCGATGTTGTTTCCTTCATCTAAAGGGCTTATAATTTCCTTCATGAGAAATTTGGGATATACAAGACTTCTTGTAGGAGAATTTTCTATGATGATGCTTCTTTTTTTATATGACATTCATAATATCTTTCCTCCTTACACTTGATCTCCAAATAAGGCTTTCTACAAGCCTTTTTCAATAAAGGACTACCTTTAATCATGTTTTTGAAAAACATTTGTTGATCACAAAGCTTGTCAGGTGAAGCTAAGACGAGTTGATAAATTTCTCCAAGAGATATATCCCTCATATCTCGTCATAATGAAGTAATGGACATTTGTAATTTAGGTTGTAATTCTTCTAGAAGAGAGGAAATGAAAGTATGATAGAGGTTGACATCGTTGAAACCTTTTAGAAGATAATAATGTTACGTCATATGTTGACAATGTTTTTATCGGTCTCGTCTATCCAGAGAATAACAGTTCATTTCAAAATATTTCTACCAAATTTGTTTGTCAATGAGCTGAAAAATCACTAGTGAATTCTTTATTAATTACCCCCAAGAAGTAGTCCAACAGATGTGCCTTGTATGTATTGAAGTTTGCAATAATCATCTAAACTTTGCCACCATTCTTGCAAAGTGCTAATAAAACAAGAAGTAACTCAAACAAAATATCCCTTAATGGATTATTTGGTTTATTCATTTGCAAATCAATCCATGCTCCAAATTTATGGAGACATTCTCTTTATTTCTTTGGTGGAAGATCATCGCAGGTAAATTAGGGTCCTGAAGTATATCTGGTTGGTAGTACTTATGCTGGTGGTGGTGAGGTTCTGAATGGTTCGGTTCCTGCGGATTCACTTCACTGATATCTTATTCAATTTTAGTTGGTTTAAGCATAGTCATCATGATCTGAGATAGGTCAGAAAAACAAACAAATTGTTCATACTCGTCTGAAGATGGTTTAGATATTTCAGAAGATTGCTCAGATATGTTAGAATGCTCAAATGGGCATTCTTCAGATATAATAGACGTTGGTGTAAGAGTTGCCATAAATTTTGATTAAGGAGCTTTGTCTTTCCTAGTAGATGGAGAATGTTGAGGTTTTGGTGGAGAAGAAGGTGAAGTTTTGATCTGTAAGGGTTTTTTCCGTGGATCATTTGGTTTAGTATATGAAGTTGAGGGATCAAACGTTTTTGCGGGTTTAGGCTTTAGGGATTTGGTTGATTTGGGTTTAGCAATGGTAGGATGAATATATTATCTGATCAAGGGATAATTCATTTTGAATACTTTCTCATAATCAACAACTTCAGGATAAGTTGAAGAGGAATAAATGGGTTGGATTACTGAAAATGTTGTGGGATAGGCTTCATAAACAGGCCTAGATTGTTCGTTCTGCATATCAGTTTCCATTCTTTGTAGTGACTCCTTCACTTTTTAGAGTTCTTATTCTGTATTTGTAAAATTGGGCCCAAAATATTGAGTGTCAATATATCTTCTAAGATCAGGGTCAAGTTGAGCCATTTGATCCTTTAAGAATTTGTATAGTTTTTAGACCTAAGATGAAATTGTTTCAACTTGGTTTTTAATGGCTTAAGTTTGTTGATTAATCCCATTAAATTTGGAATCACTTTGTCAAAGAACTCTATTTTGGGCTATTGCATTATCAGTTTGCTAATTGAGCACTTCATCAACAGGATTTGAGATAATAGTCCCATGAGAAGTAGTTTGCCAATTAATTCAGATGTGTTGAATGATTTTGGCTGATTATCATTGGGCCTGGTGTAGATAGATTTTATTGATCCATCTCATAGAGTCCTAAAAATAGGAGTTGTGGTGTGGAAGGAACGCCTATGATGGGTATGGAACACTTTCTGGTAGTAAGTGATTCATTCAGTCGACATTAATTTTTCAAGCTCCATTAGTGGTAATTGCATCAAAATTTGTATGATAGTGTTTGGTCATGAGCTTTATTTGCCACCATATACAAAGCATCTGAAGTGGAATTGGAAAAATTCAGATCTACTACATGATTATACAAACAATAGATAGTTTGGTAGTGAAGAGTAGCCATAATGGCTGTAGGATCTTGCTCTGCTTCAATAATCTGGATTTGGATGTAAAGTCTCTCAGACAAGGTGGGATCATCCAACCTAATATTAAAATCAGGGGCACTAGTAAGGATGATACTTTTATTATTAAGGGTTGTCAACAAAGTACCAATTAATGCCTTTGGTATGTAATATAGACAATGTTAAGAAGAGAGATCCAGGCTATAACTGGAATTTCTTGTCTTCCATAGAGAGTGAGAACAAAGCGAACAGTACCAACATGAAGATGTGTATGGTTCTGCTCTCTCTAAAGAGAGATGAGCTCTTTTGGAATTTTTAGCCTCACATATTGTTTTGTTGTGGTAGCTTTTAAACCATATTATTCTAAATGAGAACTTTGGATGATTTCTCTGACCTTTGGACGATGTGTAACTGTAAAGAGAATAGTTCTTATAATTCTTGTCTAAGAATAATCACGGGAGTATATATTGTAATGATTGAGCAAAAGGTAATAAAGTATCATAATTACGACTTTTTGCAAGAAGAAAAGTAATTTCGTCAAGGTTTTCATTTTTATTATAAAGAGTACCTTTAACATGGGAAGGGAGATTGGCAACAAAGAGAGTTGAAAAAAGATGAAGATCACTAAGTAAAGATTCACTTATGACTGAAGAAAACCCCTTATCTTTTTTTATCCGAAATAATGTAATCACAGTTAATAACACTTATTACTCTGATACCATAAGGGCTACCTGTGGTCAGAGAACACATGGGATAACATCACCATGTTATATAGCATTGTTAGACCACTTGAATCAAGAAAGGATCTTCTTGCTACGACTCCTAAACTTGTGAAATATCTTACCAATAAATTTTAAAAGGGCTACATCATGAATTTTCAACCTATCTACTATTTAAATAATTTATAAAATAGATCATCCATAAGAGATTAAAAATAAACAAAATTAAATAGTTGAAATTTGCCGAGAAAACGAAATTTTATTTTATTTTTTGAAATTGAAATTTTATTAAAATAATCAGCCTCGTCACTACACCCGTAATTAGTCCAAAAATTTAAGCGGTTATGAACTTTTGACATCTTTGAACCGCTGGCCGAAGTACCCAGCCCACAAAAGGATGAGTGCTAATGTTGATGGCTCATGGTCATGGCACATCATCAGAACTCACGCTTATGCTTAATAACGAAACTCTTGACTTACCCGCCAAAATTTCTCCGCGGACAACTATTACACATTATCACTTTCTCAGCAATCTCTACCCTCCCACCAAGCCTAGAAGAACTACCCACCAAGATCCTGTCTTTTGCTCATCTTTTCCAGGAATGTTCCAAACTGAACTCTCTGAAACTGGGCAAGCAAGCCCATGCTTGCATGATCGTTTCTGGGGTTTCCCCTATGAAATTCACCTCAAATTGTTTGATTCAATTATATATAAAAACTTCGCATTTGGGTGATGCCAGAAACGTGTTCGATAAAATGATTCTTAGGGACGTTGTTTCTTATAACTCGATGATAGCTGGGTATGCGAGCCACGGCAAGATGGGGATGGCAAGAACATATTTTGATTTGATGCCTGAAAGAGATGTCGTGTCGTGGAATTCCATGATTTCGGGATTTTTGCGAAATGATGAGTGTGGAAAAGCACTTTGTGTTTTCTTGGAGATGGGAAGATCAGGTGTGAAGTTTGATCGAACGACTTTTGCTGTTGTATTGAAGTCGTGTGCAGTTTTGGGTATGTGTGATACTGGGGTTCAAATTCATGGTCTTGTAGTCCGCATGGGATATGATAATGACGTGTTCGCAAAGAGTGCTTTGGTGGATATGTATGCAAAATGTAAGGAATTATACAGTTCGCTCTGTGTTTTCACTGAAATGTCCGAGAAGAATTGGGTTTCTTGGAGCGCCTTGATTGCTGGTTGTGTTCACAATAATCAACACATTGAGGGTTTAGAGTTGTTTAAGGAGATGCAAAATGAAAGAGTCGGAGTCAGTCAATCTGTCTATGCTAGTGTTTTCAGGTCTTGTGCAGGGTTGTCTTACATTAGACTAGGTTCTCAGTTGCATGCCCATGCTCTAAAGAGTGACTTTGGATCAGACATCATAGTAGGAACTGCAACATTAGATATGTATGCAAAATGTGGCAGTATGCTTGATGCCCAAAAACTGTTCAACTCGTTGCCAAATCATAGTTTGCAATCTTATAATGCTATCATTACCGGGTTTGCTAGAAGTGACAAAAGTTTAGAAGCTTTACAAGTATTTCGCCTTTTAATGATGTCTGGCCTTGTTTTTGATGAAATAAGTCTATCTGGGGCGTTTAGTGCTTGTGCATCAATTAAAGGGAGTATAGAGGGCCAACAAGTTCATGGTTTAGCACTTAAGACTACTCTTAGGTCAAATGTCTGTGTGGCAAATGCCATGCTTGATATGTACGGTAAATGTGGAGCACTACATGAAGCGTTTTGTGTGTTTGATGAGATGGAAACAAGAGATGCTGTCTCTTGGAATGCAATTATTTCCGCTCATGAGCAAAATGGAAGTGAAGAGCGAACACTATCCCTTTTTGCATCAATGCTTCGCTCAAGGATGGAGCCGGATGAATACACTTATGGTAGTGTATTGAAGGCTTGTGCAGCTCAGCAGGCCTTGAACACTGGTATGGAGATCCATGACAGAATCATCAAATCTGGTATGGGTTTGGAGTCTTTTGTAGGAGGTGCTCTTGTTGATATGTACTGCAAGTGTGGGATGATTCAAGAGGCAATAAAAATTCACCACAGAACTCGAGAAAAAACAATGGTTTCCTGGAATGCGATAATTTCTGGATTCTCACTGTTAAAACAAAGTGAGGATGCACAAAAATTTTACTCTCTCATGTTGGAAACGGGTATGGAACCAGACAACTTCACTTATGCAGCAGTTCTCGATACTTGTGCAAATTTGGCAACTATCGGCCTTGGGAAGCAAATTCATGCTCACATCATCAAGCTGGATTTGCAATCCGATGTGTATATCTCGAGCACGCTTGTAGATATGTATTCTAAGTGTGGAAGCATGGAAAATTGCAGGCTAGTGTTTGAGAAAGCACCTAGAAGAGACTTTGTTACATGGAATGCCATGATTTGTGGCTATGCTAACCATGGACTTGGGGAAGAAGCCTTAAAAACATTCGAGAGGATGAAACCTGCAAAAGTAAATCCCAACCATGCAACTTTTCTTTCAGTGCTTAGGGCTTGTGTGCACATGGGGCTTCTTGACAAAGGTTTGTATTACTTTGATTCCATGCTAAGTGAGCATGGTTTAAAACCTCAAGCAGAGCACTATGCCTGCATGGTTGATATATTAGGTAGAGCAGGTCGAGTTGGACAGGCCCTAAAGCTAATTGAAGAGATGCCTTTTGAAGCTGATGCTGTTATCTGGAAAACTTTGCTTGGCGTTTGCAAGATCCAGGGGAATGTAGAGATTGCAGAAAAGGCACTGGCTATGCTTTTGCACCTAGATCCACAAGATTCTTCCGCTTATATTCTTCTATCAAACATTTATGCTGATTCTGGGATGTGGGATAGGGTTGCTGAGCTGAGAAAGATAATGAAGTATAACAACCTACGGAAGGAGCCAGGTTGCAGCTGGATTGAGGTTAAAGATGAGTTACACACATTTCTGGTTGCAGACAAGTCTCATCCAAGATGTGAAGAGATATATGAAAAGCTTGATGTGCTAATTGGTGAGATTAAATGGGCTGGATATTTACCACATATAGATCTCATAGTTCCTGATGAGGAAGCAGGAGAATATGATAACCTTGAAGAGCAAGAAACATGCATCTACAACCACAGTTCTAGCTGTTAACATGGCTGACCAGAGATTTGAGAAGTTAATTTTCAAAAGTTCTTTGTTGATAAAGAATAATTGACAATTTAACAACCAGGTACTGAGCAGATTTGGCACGTTTGTTGGAAGCTGAAATCTAGACTGAGTTGGTGTTTTCTCAGCAAGAAAGCCTGAAAAGTAAAGGACATTCTAGACGAAGGGCCCTGTTGAAAATTAACGACTTCGTCATTGTTAATACCAAATCAATCAGTCTATAACAGAAGGAAGAGAGAGAGAGAGGGGTTCTTCGGGGGAGAAACTTGCTTTGTCTAATCCAATAAAGCGAAGGCGGCAGTCATGTAATGGGGGCAACTGCAATGCTTTTCGCCAATTTCCACAGGTTCCTTCTTGGGCTTCATTTATCTTCCAAAACCCCTAATTCCTTGCGTCCCGTTCTGTTTTTATTTGCTTGTTTCTGAAATTGACTGATCAGGAAAGAGTTCTTTTCTATTTAGTAGCTCTTCGATTGTATTAATTGATTGTTCGTTGACATAATCTTTGCTGAGGAGAAGACCAATAGTATTCTTTTGAATTTTGCTATTCGGGTTAAAAGATGAGCAAAAATATGATGAGACAACATTGATTCTAGATGATAGGTCACCAATGGACAAGTTTCTAACCCTCAGAAGCTTAGGAAGGCTGGACAGAGTCGTTGGTGAGGCTAAATAGAAAGAGTAATGAGTGCTTTAAGTCTGGTTATAAGACTGTCCACTCAGGCAAACACCTGTGGAAAGCCAAGCAAAGTCTGGTGTTATAAGACTGTCCACACACCAGGCACATGAAGCAGCTGCCAGATATTTTAATTGGTCAAAAAATATCTGACATTTGATTAGGCAACATTGACCTGTACCTCCTGGAGCATCTATCTCATACAAGCTGTAGCTTAGATCATATGGAATATGAGTAGTGGGGAAAGATGGACAGCACACGTATGATTTTGTTGTTTCTGAAGATCCATATCATATCATATGTTATGTTATTATTAGTATTGGATAAAAATTGGAAGCTTAGGCCACTCATCTTTCTTCAGTTCACCACTGGGACGCACTATCCAATGAAAAATAAAAAATGAGGTGGAGATTCACCTTACGCAGGAGGAATCATGATTCTTGAGTTCCTTTTTCCATTTTTCTTTTTAATGCCTGCTTCTGCTTTGTTTGATTTTGATTTCAGCCAACTGTGGACAAAGAAAATACATCATTATCAATGATTGCGGAATTTGGATGCCTTAAGAAGGGTATTTTTGGTCTTCATTTCTCTACTTGGCTGCCGCAAAAACTTGTTTTGCTGTAATGGTAGGTTAGATTAGATATGTAGTATCCATTTATACCTGTTTGCTCTCTCTCTCTCTTTTCTTTTTTGTTTGTTTAGGGAATTCAAGTGCTTCCATTAAAATGAATTTAGATCATGATAATAGTAATACCCTGGAGAACACGTCATCCATGTGTTCTTCAGAATTCAAAACTCATACTGTATAATACTCGTACGTTATTGGAAAGACGTCAAATTCTACATATTATGTGTACGATTTGGAATTTAGGTAATGTTAAGAGTATGGTATCCAACAAGAAATGGTGTGCGATCGTGACTTACTAATAATGATAATAAGTAGACAAAATGAAGGGACCCATTGCAGTTTGAAGTAACGTGGCACCAACCGATGACATGTTGCTAAATAAAACCTTCAATGGCAGGTTTAGTTTTCTTTTGTTTTTTCAAAGCAAGTTGGTTCATTCGTAGAAAATCATAAATTCAGAATTCACAACCAAATCTATTATGACGAAGTAAAGGTAGAGTGTGACATATTATTTGAGTGTGTTGATGATGATAGTTTAGAAGTTTTCTTATTTTTACATTTGACAAAATCAACAATGGCTTCAAAATTTGCATAAAATATCAAATTAAAAGCGGAATAAAGAGTCACTTTTCATAATATTTATTAGGATCAATAGTTATTTTTAGGCATTGACCATATTTGAGATGAGATAACTGGAAAAGTTTTTAAGTGATTTGGATTTCTCACTTTAAAAATAGGATATTGCTACGGTGAAGCCACTTGTAAGAAAGGGTGGGCATTTTTTTTTTAAAATGAAGATATATATGTATATAGGGGTTGCCTACTTTAAAAGAATATCGTTACCTATAATAAATTAAATTAAAAAAAATTATATATATATTGTCTCTCCTAAAATAAATTCCTGAATTCGCTAACGTTGCTATTTCTTATTTATGTTCTACTTGTCTAAAAAAGACAAGTACTTCCTATTAATAATCAGAATAAGGAAGCGCAGGCGAAATAATTGTTTATCTAACAGGAAAGTAGACATTGTACAAGGTAGCAGGCATCCTAGCCTAGTCAGACTCTAATTGGTCATCACAAGACAGACAGACAGAGACAGACAGAGAGAGTCCACGCCTATTATTAATAATTAATATTATACCAAAACGTGTTGCTTTGCTTTGTTTAATTTGGCCTCTTATCAATCAAAGCTAAGCTCATCACAGGCATAGCCAGCATTAGCCTACAGGGTCTATATAGTCTTCCAAGTTGCGGCCTTTCTTTCATTTTCCCACTTTCTGTTCATTATTGTCAATTGGGTTCCCGTCAAATTTTCATTTTACCAAACTCGGCTTTGATTCCGTGTTCCGGGTTTCAATTATCGTCATCCTTTCTTGCTGTGAATTCTTATATTCGATTTTATGTTGCAGATATAGGGTATCTGGGTTTGATTTCCTTATTTGATGTAGCCTTAAAGATTCTAGCTTTTAATTGTGAATACCTGTCGTCAAATTTGAAGCTTTGATCGTTATTCGGGCTGAATTTAGAGATTTCGTGTTGTTCTGGTATATTGGTTCGTTCGCAATCGTTCTGGTACCATTTTCGAGCTATTAATCCTTTTAAATTAACCATCAAGAACCGGGCTGTTCAATTCTGACAGGTTAGTGCTTTTTTCGTTTATGAATTATTTGTTGTATCTTTGAACTGGATTGCTACTTGATTTGAAGATAATCCTAGGATATGGATCTCAGGTTTTATCTTATAGAAGGCTTGGTATCAATCACTTGTTGTTTTAAAGCTCTAAATCCGAGTTTTCACATATTAAGCAGGGCTTTGAAAGGATGACAATTGAAAATATTGCACCAAATAAGGAGAGAAAAGCAAGGAAGGGCAAGCAAGTTAATGAGAAGTCTCCTTTGTTGCCCAATAGGCATGAGGATGCTGGTGTTGATGAGTTTAACGGTGCTTCCTTTACGGGGGCGGTCTTTAATTTGTCCACTACAATAGTTGGTGCAGGGATTATGGCATTGCCCGCCACTATGAAGGTTTTAGGCCTCATTCTTGGAGTTGCTTTGATCATCTTCATGGCCTTCTTGACAGAGGCCTCAATTGAGCTATTGCTTAGGTTTAGCAGGGTAGGGAAGTCTGCTTCCTACGGAGGACTCATGGGAGATGCTTTTGGAAAATATGGCAGGATTTTGCTGCAAGTTGCGGTTTTGGTCAATAACGTTGGTGTACTTATTGTGTACATGATCATTATTGGTATGTCATCTTAAATTTCTTGCTGTTTGATGGTTACATAATCTGACTCTGTCTTCTTGTGAAGCTACCGTTAGTTTATTCGTGTTTCTAATGTCTACTCCAGTTAAAAGTTGTACTAGTTGTTAATGAAAGGACTCAAAATCTGTTTTTTGCTCTCTTGCTTGCTTATTGAAGGTGATGTGTTGTCTGGAACATCTTCAAGTGGAGTTCACCATGCCGGGGTGCTTGAAGGGTGGTTTGGAGAATATTGGTGGAATGGACGCTTCTTTGTCCTTCTTGTAACAACACTTGCTATTTTTTCTCCACTGGCTTGCTTTAAGCGAATTGGTTAGTGCTATATCTCAATTGTTAAGAGTCAAGCTATTTGCTCCAAGTTTTTAATGTTTCCAAACTACAATTTATCATCCAATTACTTTTATACTTTTGCTGCTTCTGATGGTACACAGCCACAGCACTTGACCTCCTTTATTTGCAACTTTGAATTTTTATCTCCTTCAGGGGCGGTATAAATTGTCAAAGCATATCTCTTTCTCTTCATGAGTTCATCCATCTTATAAGGTTTGGTATATAGTATTTCCTTGTTGATTTTTATATGTAGTTCTTCCACATGAAGGTGGATGCTTGTCACATACAGCAACATTTAACATGGATAGTAGTACTTCTGCTGCATATACAATTTAATGCCTTATGTTGTTGATTCTCTTGTGCATCTTTTGTTGTTTGGTTCTCTAACACTGAGATTGACTTTCCCAACTTTTATTTTCAGATTCTTTAAGATACACATCTGCCTTATCAGTTGCTCTGGCAGTTGTATTTCTTGTTATCACAGTGGGAATCACTTTCGCCAAGTTGATAAATGGAAGTATACCAATGCCCAGATTACTACCTAATGTTACAGATTTGACGTCATTCATGAATCTCTTCACTACAGTTCCAGTTCTTGTCACTGCATACATCTGCCACTACAATGGTATGCAATTGTGATTATTTGCTTATATTGGATGTACTAAGTGCATGCATATTTAACCTGCTCAATTGGTGGTTGATAAAAGTGAGATGTCTGTTTGATCAACCATCCAGTTAATGCTGCTAGTTTAATGACATCTTGCAACACCTCCCATCAACATTGAAACAAGAAGCCAACAAAAGCAACCAACATACCTGATTGTTTATCATGAATATGACAAGATTCTACTAAGGTGTTCTTTTTGGTTTTGCAATTAGTTCTGTGGAGAACTTTTGAATGCCTTACTCTGTGTCTGAAAACTTGAATCTTTAAGGATCATTTTATCTTTATTTCCTAATTGCTACAGGCATATTTTGATATTAGAATTTGTATTTCAAAACATTTCTGGTTTATAAACGTTTTCATAATTAAAATTAGCTTTTGGTTGGCTTAAAATTGTAAATTTGCCAGTGCTTATTGAGCAAGTTGCTGATCTTTTGAGCATTTCATGTACAGTTCACAGCATTGACAATGAACTAGATGATTCCACTCAAATAAAACCTGTGGTACGAACAGCACTTGCTTTATGCTCAACTGTCTATATAATGACAAGCATCTTTGGATTCCTTCTTTTTGGTGATGCAACTCTAGATGATGTGCTTGCAAACTTCGATACCAACCTTGGCATTCCTTATAGTTCTCTGCTTAATGATGCTGTTCGTGTTAGTTATGCGGCTCATCTCATGCTAGTATTTCCAATTGTCTTTTACCCATTGCGACTCAACTTGGATGGTCTCCTATTTCCCTCAGCCCGACCTCTGTATCAGGAAAATCTTAGGTTTGCTTTGATCACAGTTGGGCTTATCACTCTGATATTTTTGGGTGCAAACTTTATTCCGAGCATCTGGGATGCTTTTCAATTCACAGGAGCGACAGCAGCAGTTTGTCTTGGATTCATCTTTCCTGCTTCCATTACTCTGAGGTGCTCTTACGTTTTGAATTAGAAAATGACATTTCTCGTCTAGTTCAATTTATTTGTGTGCTTTAATATTTTCGTGTTGAACCTTGCACCGAATCACTTTGGGTTTGACGTGCAAAGTTTATGATGTCACAAATGTGAAAGTAGTACTACTTTTTCACTTACACTAAGTTGTCAAAAAGAGAGGGAAAAAAAAAACAGTTTGAGACAGTTGGTAATTATTTCCTGCTTGGGCATTGCCTTGCGATATATGTTGTTAATTTTTCTGTTCACTTCGCTAATCTGAAGTGCTCGATTCAGTGGACTCGTTCTGATTATAGTTTCTACTAGAGTTTGCTGATCTAGTTGGACAGACATTTATTGTAGTAACAAGTACAAAATGTCATTTTCATTTGTATTTGTTCCTATTTATATTTTTCCTCAGACCATAACGATTTTGATGACTTCGTATCTAAAATGTGCTCCATTTGTCTTTGATGCTTCAGGGATCGTCACAATATAGCAACAAAGAAGGACAAAGTTTTGTGCATTTTCATGATTGTCCTTGCTGTATTCTCAAACCTGGTGGCCGTCTACAGTGATGCCTATGCACTGTTCAAAAAGAATTCCTCTCCTCGTGAATGATCTGTTGTATTACTACAAGAAAAATGAACAAAAGGATGGCCATCTTTAATGATGGGACCTGACTAAGTTTAGTCTGACCAGAGGATCCAAGTCCTCTGGGAAGGTGTGGCTGGTTGAATAATATGAAAACTTGGACCAGATGATCAATGTATATAGTTCGTTTGCTACAGCAAAATGGAGGCTTCAGTATCTGAAGGACCTCTTGTTATGTGCATTATGGTACTGTTTTGTAATCAGAATTTTGAGTTTGTTGTGTGGATCAGAATGAGATCACAGAAACAAAGGTGAAGCATTGTTGTTTGTGAATCTTCAAAATAACTTCTGTTTTCTTAGAGTAATCAATTCTTGGTATATCTAGATGATATCCAATTTGTTTATGAAGCTCCAAAGATATGAATTTATATGGATACGGTAAGTTTTGTGACTGGCTAATGGCATGTGAGTGATGTGAACAAGAAAAACATTGAACAAGTTTTTGCCTTGGAATTTTGTCGTCAAAGTGTTTTGCAAAATCATTGAAGAGAGACATTTCTTGGATCTTAAGCTACATTTCACTTTAAATCTGAGCACTCCAAGTTGAATAATCATATAATTCCTGTCTGATCAGAGAATCAACAATTTTTTCTCCCTTTAGATCTGCCTATAAACCTCCAAAAGGGATTTTCATCAATCGACCAATTTTTGTAAGTTCTGATTTTTTCCTGTAGTGATTCTGTTCATTAGTAACTATTAATCATATATATTTTGATGTCTTTTATTAGTGGACAAATCATTTTTATTCTTTTCTTTTTTTTCAGAATAAAAATGCAACTAGTGGATTCTTTTTTAGGCAAAATTTAATGCCTTCTATGCACTAACAGAAAGCTCCAAAACATGATAGCAGAGGTCTCCCTTGTTTTCTTGTCTACTCTCTAGCATTCATTTCAGCTCAGCCTCAACTAATTGATTAACATAACATAGCAATAATACAGAAAGCAAGCAAGAGGGGTGTTAAAGAATAAATTTAATGATGCCTATGTACAGGAAACATTCCTTAATCCTTCTTCAGGGTTTCAAATAGTATGTACATGTTTAATAAGCTGGTTGTGTGTGTAGGTTTCCTATACTATACTGGTCACAAATGGCACCAGTCTTCTATAATCCCTTCTCCTTCCTAATGCACAGTTGTCTAAAACTCTGCTAAGGATCAGGCGTGTGTTCTGCAAAGCCACCTCTTTAGTTGGAATCCCCGAGTCTTGTGCAGTTAACAATGAGCCTGCTCCCATAACAAATTGCGGTAGTGAGGATCCGTTTCGAGCCTTGAAAGAGGGGTGCGGAGCAAGCATCTTGTTGTCTGCTCCAGCTCCATCATCATATGCCCATGGCTCGTGCTGGAGGCAACCAGGTACCGAGCTGCAGCTATGCAAAAGTGCTTCCAATACACCAAGAGCCTCCCAACACAAAGTACTCTCTACCAGCTGCGACACAATTGCATACATATGTGGACTCTGGGAGGCATCCATGGGAGTGTGCTGTAGTAGTGCCTTGAGCATGAGCAGTATCACGCGTTGGTATTCTACTGGCCCCTTCTCAAGTAGTTGTAGCAAATGCCCAAAAGCTAAAGCTGAGTGCTTTGGGAACCATTCATTGTGTAACAGCGGCGATACACAACCAAGGAGGTTTTCAATGCTTCTGATCTCCCCTTGGGCATAAGCTACAAAAACAGTGCTCAACTCATCCAGTGATTTCGCTCGACACCATACTGCTATGTTTTTCGCAACAAAGCAAGCCTTTTGCCACTGGTGTTGGAGTTGTGAGGTATGTACCATCGTACTGTCCATGCTGAGTTGCAAGCAAAGCCATGGAAGTAAACCTATAATGTGCATCAGGAGCCTTGTCTCCGCATCCCCAAATATGGAGTCACACGAGTGTATTGTAATGTGGGAAAGCACCTCAATAGAGATGTCATGACTAACAGTTGATAGGAGCCCTTTAAGCACAAGAGGCTGCACACCTTTAAAGACCGGTAATTTTCCACTACAAGTTGCAGCCAACGATTCAGTCCTTCGAAAATCTCCAATGTCTGCACTGGTGTGGAGCTTATCACGAGGCATGCTTGAAAGAAGTACATTTTCGGTTGTTCTGTCCCAGAATGATAAACATTCAATCACACGCAAGAATAGCTCAAGCACCTGGCAGTAGACATGAACAAAATCTGTGTGCATCATTGCTATGCAGCCCCAAAATAGTTGAGGATAAAGAATCACTTTTTCTGGCTCCATATTATCCGCCATTACTTGCAATGTCAACAAAATTTCCATGATGAATCCCAAAACTGGAGGAACTGGGTTTCCCAGGCATCGGTGAAGGCATCTGAGGAGTGAAACACAAGTATCAGCTGAGACACTAGGTCGTAGTGCACGGTAAATCTGATGTGAGCGGCATGCAAGGTGTCTTGATGTGCACTCCATAGCCCATTTTAGAGCCACACCACCCCAAGTCTCACGAAGATCTCCTTGGAAGAAGATAGCATCAACCATGCTCTGGACAAGGGCAGAAAGAAGAGCTGCACTTGGTAGCTCAGTTCTAACAACTGTGGGGTCCTCATTCTCCCACATCATGCTCCCTCGTTTTGACTGGACATACTTGATCAGACTAACAACCTGTTGCTTATTTTCTCCATCACTGTTTTCTACACCATAGAGTTCCAAGTGCCGGCCTGCCAGTGAATACAATAGATTAACCAGCAAATGTTGGCAGTGCTCCAGCACAATGTCTTCCGAACTATCCATTGAAACAAATGTGACATGAAAAAGAAGAGGCAAATGCTCCCGAAAATCCTCATCATTTTCATATGCAATTTCTGCCAGTAGAATCAATGCAATATCGGCATGTGTGAGAGAATGTTGTTGATGCCCCTGCAAGGCTGACTGAAGTTCTTTGGCATTAACACCATGTGCACCAACACCAGGATGCACCCCATCATCACCACAGTTTGGTGTGTCAATAAGGTAGTCTACACTGTCCCGAGAAACATGGCGGCTGCGCAAACTTCCCGTTGAACTTCTAACACCCATTAATGGACCTGGCATGTTCACTAATGCTGGAAGGAGCTGACCAATTAACTCTGAAGGCATCGGGTTTAGTGGGCCTGAGACACTTCTCCCTGCCACGCCAGCTGTTCGCCAGCTTAGACTTCCACTTGCATTTCTGAGGGAACCCTCAAGAGAACCCCGGACAAGCAATGGTGACATTTGTGGCTGGGTATCCACAACAGAAGCAATATGGGGAACTGCAGGCCCCTGGGAGAATTCCAGAATAAAATTCGCGTTCGGATCACCCTTGCTTGCACTTGGCCCAACGGGTTCAATGCTATCTTCTAACATCCGTTGAGCCAACTGGTAGACTAAGTGATCGATTGTACGTTGTGGACAAATTCGTGCTAAATATAAGCTTACCCGCTTTGCAACTGAGAAATACGTGGCAAATGCCCCGCTTATTTCAGCAGATGCATTGGAATCACAATCTTCAATCCCTTTCATTATCAAGAAATCCAAAACTGGACTAATGTTCCTGGACTTGCTAGCAATAGTGCTCCATAGCTTTTCAATTTCATCAGGGAATTGATCCCCATGTCGCCATGTCACATAGTAGAGGCTCTTTAATAATCTTTCACTCCATCCTGAATCCTCCAGTTTCCAGAGATTTAGGTTTTCAATCCAAGGAGCCATGCATGTTAAAACCTGATGCTGAGCAATTATATCCACAGCATCAAGTTGCCGCTGCATGATCTCCTCGCAGAGAAGTTGGCTTAGTTCAGGATGATCTCTAGCTAGTTTGCAAGAGAGTTTGTACTGGAATTGTTGATAAGAATCAGGGAGATTACCAACAACAGAAGCTCGATAACCTTCAGGGCCATCATCAGCCCACTCACGAACAGAAAGTGTTTCCAGCATCTGAAGGGCATCATCACGGATTTGCCGATTTGGGTCCACAACTTTGTAGAGGATCAGGCTGAGCAGCCTCTGTATTTCGCATTCTGGTATTTCTTGCCGCATGTAGACCTCCGCCAGCACACTGAAGTAGCCATCAGCTATAGCCGGATCAGAGTAGTAGCACTGCAAAAACTCTCAAGTCAAAACCCACATGTACATAGAACATGTTAGGAATAAAAAACAAATGAAAGATAATAAATAATTCCGTTATAAATGCAATGACCACAGGACAGAAACAATAACTAAAGTTTATAAGATCAACTTCATTAGTTAAAGTAAAGAAAGACTGAAAAAAAGAAAAAACCAAGTTAGGAACGTAGTGATGAGAGATGGATTGCATCATTCCATAAGGTACAATGAACTCAAGCCAAAGGAAACAACATCCTTTGTAATTGAGCAACCTTATTAATACCCTGATTGAAAAACTCCCATTTATCTTCATGTTTTCTTCCAAAACGATGACAAGTTTGATAGTCATGTATTTAACTTTTCAAGCATTCCTTTTCCAGAGATTTTAAGGAAAAGAAAAGAAAATTACCTGATCAATACAAGCTGGGAAAAGGTCTAAATTGGTAAGAAGAAGGTTCTTCAAAGCCAATTTTGCCAGGGAAATGCGATGATGAACAGCCCTTTGTCTATCACGGCCAGCAGGTCCTCGGCCTCCTTCTCCCGTGTACTTACAATAAGATTGAGTCGACAAAGAGTAACCAAATGGAGCTCTGGGAGCAGGGTCATAAAATAAACTATTGATCCAAGATATTGCTCTCCCACTCATCTTTCTTGCATTGTCATCAAAGCAAGGTCCATACAAAACAGAAGCCATAGCATTCATAGATGCCCACTGAATTGCCTCAATTTGTTCATTGAGTTCTTTATCAAAAGAAATCTTGTCTATAGAATCTTTTGATCGATTGTGCTGAGAAGCCTTGTAACGCTCAACCTCACGCCGGTAGTCACTGAGACCATCCAGCCCCCATGTACCACCAGCATCATCACTCCAGGAGAGTAGAAGATCAAATAGTCGCTTTCTAGTTCTGACGTCAAATTTCTCAGATTTGGAGTCCACAAATTCCGGTGCTAGAGACCTTAAAACTGAAGCAAGTGCATAGCGGAGCGGCAGCATTTCTTGAAAGTTTTCGGGTGGCGCTGAATTAATGTGTTTGACTGTTTCATCAATGAATCTGAGATAATGGAGCCTGAACACTGGTTTGCGGCAAAGCATGCCAGGCCAGATATTTTCAGCAACTGTCCGATATATATTTGCAATGTGGACACGCAGTTCTTCGCGGCGTGACTTTTGACTCTGCAAGATATTGCTAAACCATTTATTTTAGGAATTCAAATTTCACAACAGAAGCCACATTGGTACTTCTTCATACTGCATTTGGATATTGCTAAAAATCATGAGTCGGAGTGAAAACTGGTTTTAGATCAAGTCCTATGGGGACAACGCGGGTTCTTGAGTAGCTAGATTCAGTCTTCAGAAAGTAAAACATATGCTAAGTCGTGATACTCAACCATTGCCAAATTGAAAATCTATAATTGTCAAGAAATCATTCAACCTGAACCATTCAATCCGAAAAACTTAAGCTGATGAGTAAAGCCTAGAAATGGATCATATATTCTTCTAACAATGCTAACTTGTTCGCCAAACTTACGTTTTCATTCAAAATTGGAACAAAACACTGAACACTAGGATTAGCAATTTCAATGTATATTTTAACAGAGTCAGCCCTCATGTGTCAAGGAGTCAGTCAAAGGGAAAGCACTGTACTGTAGATAAAACCAACCTATCTCCATATACGAGACTCTACTGGTGCATTTGACGCTTGATCATGACGCAATGTCAAATTAAATTTCAAACATGGGTGGTTAATGCCACACTATATCTTGTCAGATGCTTCTGTAAGAGCAACCAATATTTGATAACGTCATTATTCTGCCTATCCATGCTTATGAAGATGTCAAATGGACATCATGCACATGACTTCCGTACTCTTTATTAAGTGGACCAGAAAACATTGTATTAAAAGTGTTTTTCATTGCAAGACTGATTGTTTTCTAGCTAAGCCTGTTTTATTCTATTAACTTGGCCTACAACTTGTTGGAGATCACTACACTCACTCCGAAATTGTCTTGGGATTTGTAATCACAAACTGGTGCATTGCCTCGACATAAATGCAGCAATGAGAAGATGTTGGAAATTAGGAAAACAACTCAGTAATTAATGACAGATTCACACCTTCCACTTGGGCTTTCCCTCAGTTTCAAAAGAAACCTCATCCACAAAAGAAGAAAGCTCGCTGAACATGATTTCACATGCTTCCAGATGTGAGTGACCAAGAGCCATGGTAGCAGCATGCTGCATCATAAATCACAAATCAGGTTAAGCAATCGCTATAACAGTAAAAACCAACGAGTATCAGCATATTAGTATTAACATTTCCTCGTTTCCCTAATTGATTTGTCACTTTGAGGTGTGTGTTAGCCAAATAATAAAAAACAAAAGTAGACTTTGGCTAAATGTTTGTGTTTTCCAAAGTAAACTTACTATGTTTGCCTCAGTTCCAGATTTTAGTGAGGGGAAAATAAGATGGTAAAGCTCTTTAGCAGCTGCTAAGCCACCTGATTCTCTACTATCTGGTGGACAGGAACAAGCAAACATTGCATACATGAGCCACTGGTCCACCTTGTTTTCTGCATCTTGTGATTGATGAGCCTTCCCACCTAACTCCACTGGAGTGATATGAGTCAGACGTTGCACAACCTCCACCCTGCCAATGAACATATACTGAAATTGAAGCTCATAAATTCTCTTTTATTGCAGAAGTTATTTTAAAAAATGGCTAGATGTCGTGAAGGATTCAACAACAGCGGTGATAGAACTAATGACAACATAATCAGAACATAATTCACATTTTCAACTCCAATTTCTTGTTGTTTACACAATATAAATTGGAACTAAACCTTATGTACTAAAAGCTGTATATGTACTAGAATTGAAATGCGGAGCTAACTTTTTACAGCACCATGCGAGTCCAGGGCATTTTAATTGCAAACTGCAGATGGTTTTTGGGTTTACCAATTCATGAGGATGTGGCATATAGTTAGTCATCAGAGGTAATACTTGCCACGAGGGGAGCCACCATTTACATTGAACATGGCAGTTAAAAAGACAACGTAAAACCAGGAAATACCAAATATAACATGAATATGACAGGGGAGATCTACTTACTTTGCTTCCTGAACAGAGCTTGGGCAAAGTTCTGCAGCATGTTTGACTAGTTCACTAAGACACCTAGCCCATCTGTTCTTATCAGGACTCTCAAATACTATGGACTGAAGAGTTACATCAGGAAGAATTGCATCAGATTCTCGTCTCAAATCAAAGGGACGGCCGGAATCCAAATAGCACCTCTGAACAATATCATCCTGGGATACACTCTAAATTTCAGTGTGCTACACAATGTAAGATCTATTCACACATTCACAAGATTGAAGGTCTTATTGAAGTAAAAACAGAGAAATATAGTGTTGAAGAGTTTATCTCACCCCATGTTCTTCTAGGACATCAATTACAAATATCGGTTCTGCTTCAATCCTCAAATTACAGTAGCGTTGCTTATGTAATGTGAGATCTCGTATATCATTCCTTAATGCGCGAACACAGCGCAACAACTCCAATGCTGTGTGTCTAATCTGACTATCCACAGAGCTAAGGAAGATGAGACCAACTGCATCAATCTCCGATGCACGAAACTCAATAACTTCTGAATGGGGGAAAGAAGACTTCCTAAATCCTTCACTCTGTTGTGTCTCATCCTTTGCCTCAACATTTGATTCTGGCCTATCATCAATCAAACAAGCTCTCCAAAATCGCATGAGTTCCAACAAGCGAACCAATGACGTTTGGATGAGAAGAGGGAACTCGTCAGGAAGCCTAAGGACAAAGTTTGCCATCCCCCTTATAGCTGCAAATCGGCGGTGAGGAAGATACCTAACTATTCTGTTCAAAACCTGCACCGCTTCCTCACGGACGCCTGGGTCAATACTTATGCCATGTTGAGGAATAATTTCAGTAATCTTATCACTTCGACCAACTTCTTCTATCAGGTATGGTATACACTTCAGCACTGATCGAAAGAGATAACCTTGAGACTTTTCCTTGGTTACAGAATCTAAGCAGCACAAAATTTGCCTTTTAAAGATCAATACATCACAAACCAAAGATTAACAACAGGGCAACATGAACATAGAAAATAAGCAAAAGCTAATTGATGTAGGACAAATAGCCATATTCTGGCAAGTTGATAAGAGAAAAAAAGGAGTGAAAAGTCCTGCAACAATATTACTCTCATTCCACCACCACCAACCTACTTACTACTAGGAACAAAGTGCATAATCATAGAATTGCTAAAGTCTCTCCCTGCTTGTTCAAAAGGAAAAATTGGCGTTTCTTTATCTTTAAAATGCTAAATGAATAACCTGATTATATTCAGGTACAGATCAGTGCAACCCAGTTGTGATTCATGATAAGTAGCTTGAATGAATTGAACAACCACATCTACAGATCAATGCAACCCAGTTGTGATTCATGATAAGTAGCTTGAATGAATTGGACAACCACATCTAGGTTGTGATCAAGTTTTCAGGTGTTGTATGCAAATTAGAGACAAGCTTGTTTTTATATAAACCAAGTAACCGTTCTAATTTTGCCAATATCTGATTTCATAAGAATACAATAAAACTAAATCCAAAAGAGGTTGAACTATGTTAAACAAGTAAAGCAACTTCATCATAGTCATGCAGGAGTCTAAATCCGAATACAAATAAAGAACAGTAAACTGAAAAATCACTTAAATTTCAAAGTACATGTACCCACTAGATGAAAAGTAATAAGGTCAAAGTTAAAATGAAATACATGTTTCATTTCAGTATGCTTCTTGGTTTTATTGATTCTACAAAGATTTTACCTATCGTTGTCTTTGAAGAAGTCAAAAGAGCTTGATAATAAGTCCTATGGCAAGACCTCAAAATCGACTCAATTGCAGCCTTTACTTTGGGTACATAGTGGCCAATTTCATGCCCTGATACGGAAAAAAAGCAAACCAATTTAAATGGTTTAGATATCAAAATGGAGGCATGAACCAATCTCAGAATAAATGACCATGAATTCATTACATTTGACTATTTCCAAGCCGACATGCTCGCCTGAAGGTGACATAACAATGGCAAGTAAACCACGGAGACCAATAACCTTAGCATCACTTGGACTATCTTGCTTCAGCAATTCTAATATCATATGGTTCATGGCAAAATCAAGGTTATGCTCAGCAATTGTCACACAAAACTCGACAAGTTTATCATGTTGGGCATCTTGTGTTATCATTCCTTTCCGCAGTACCGTTAACAGTTGAGAAGTTACACTGTCTAAATAGTCCCATATACGGTTTTGGGGCTGGCTAGCTGCATGAACACTCAAGTAAAACCTTAAAACTCGATGAAGACAGTCCAATGCCATGAAACGATGAGTTTTTTCCTATACATACAAAGCAAATGAAATTGCATGATAGTTCAAATGAAATCCCATATCTGGTTTCGAGCCCTCACTAGTACAATATCACTAAGTCAGTCCAAAAAAGTATAGACTTCTCTCCTTTGCATTCGACCTCAATGTGAATCATAAATAACTTGAACTTACTCTTAAAAGCTTGTAGAGTTGCTCCATGTGAGGGCTTAAGTTGCTGTGGAATACCAGAGGATCACCAAGACAAAGAAGAAGAGTGACCAGAGGGTACCCGACCTATCAAATTCATTCATGTGATTGAAGATTACAGGAAAATTAAAAATGCAAAAGGTCTTGGTCCGTGGAGATGAGATAGGATGCTACGTAAGTTATTATAGCAGAAAGTCATTGAAAATCAAATATAAACACCTAAGCAAAAAAAGATATCGACAGGAGATGAAAGCAAAGCTGTCAAATATCAACACCCGAAGTAGTAAAAAGTAGACGGATAACAATCCATGGCCAAGAAGGCTGATGCAAACAATTTTGAGTTGATTGTGTAATCCATATTCAAATTTCTGCATTAACATGAGATATAAAAATACACTTGGCAGCACAGACAAAGGAATAGAAGACGCTGGATCCACTTACAGCTATATGCTTGTTTTGTTTGTCCATCCAATACATTAGTTGCCCTCTTATTCGCCCTACAGCTTCATACCAAAGAAAAAGTGCATTGTCTACACCTGAAGGAGGCCACTGGCTTTTTCCACCATCTGCAAGCGGCGCTAGGATGTTGGAAAGCATGTTACAAAGTGCATGGTGAAGCTCACTTTTGCGTTTGTGTGGAGAACGATTAAGAGGGTTAGCTTTTGCCATGAAGGAAGCTGATGCATTCAGTCCCCCCTTGGTCTTAACCTGTATCAAATTGAAGCTTAGCTCATTTTTCAATGCATTTATCCAGAGAGAAAATTTTAATACACATACCCCGAGCTTCAAGTAACGCATCCCATTAATGATATTCAGTGTTTCACTACGAGCAATGCTAGTGTCAATCCGACGACTGTTTAACTCCATGAAGAATCGCTCAGTTACAGAGCTAAATCTGTGAAATGCAAACGTGCACCGTACAAATTGGTTAAGGTTTCAGTCATATGGCGGCAGCAAGGTTAAATGTGTGCTTCAAAGTTCAAACATCAAAATCTATTAGAAAGATTCAAGTATGGATGAGTAAAAGCAAAGAATGCAAGTGGATGTCTGGTTTTGTTTTAAAATACTACCATAGTCAATAATAAAAAATCTGTCGAACTGGTTACCTGATACAGGATAAGGCACCTAAGAGTTGAGCAACTAGGTCCAAAAGCAAACCACGCAGATCAATCAATGAGGGATAATCCACCTGGCTTACCATCCTGAAATGACAACGTATCCAAAAGACGCCAATGAAAAGAAGGGCGTGAACATAACTTATCAACACAACTAATAGAAAAACTAAAATCACTTAAGTTTTGCTATTCAACGCCTGCAATATGTATGTACAGGAGAAGAAGATAAGTAGTCAGCAACATCATTAAACTTCCTCAGCCATCTATTGCATGATTACCTGTCAGCATTAATTAGCCAGTCAAAAACAAAATTTTCAAGCCCAGACCATAGCTTCTCTGCACGGAAACAACCATCTTACGAGTATATCCATATTTTGCTTATCATCTTACTGATATATATAAGAGTATCAATTCAGACAGAAAAGCTACTTCACAAATTTATAAACAAACCAGTGAGCCCCTCCTGTGGACAGCACTCCACAAAACGAATGCATGCTGAACAAAAAATACACTCCACTGCCAGCTGATTCCATGCACAAGTTTGTGAAAAATCTGAATCAAACAAACCATGTTTTTCTTGCACAAAAAGAGGTATGCATATTACATGTTTCATGGGAATGAGATATTTCGTGTCTTAGCAGTATAGTCATCCAATAACAAAAGTAAGCAGAGAATTCTGCATGGCAAACTAGTGATTCCTTTATCTTGTTTCTCAACATGCAAATTGGTATTGATCTGCTGAAATATTTTTCTTAAAGTTAGTCCATTTTTAACTGTGGTGAAGCAGTTTAAGCGAACTTTTTGACTCAAGCAGTTAGTCTTGAACGCGGTGGGCAAGTTGTACAAAATTGTTGTTATGTAGGAATCTTCTGAATAAAGACTTTGCTAAGTAGCACTGTTACTACCCTACTTAATAAGTTTTCTCACATTCTCACATCCACACACCAGCAGATGGCCTATGTAATCTGATCTAACTGATTACTATACATGGTGCAACTGTTTGAAAATAAAATTTTGAAATATTTCCATTTAATGGCCGAACAAGATAATTTTCTTCAGAATTCTCATTATTCAGTACTTGGAAAACTTGAGACTTGTATGGTTCTTTAGACAATCTAGAATTTGATTGACTAGAACTGTTAAGTGTTAATAGCCCCAAAAAGGAACAAATGGCTGACAAATATTCAAAATAACCAAGTCCTGTGGATGTCTGATACATCCAAATAGAGTATTCATGATCTATTAGTTACCTTTCTTTGGAACGTAGATGCATCATTCACACCCTTTGGAGATTCACTGCAATAAATATTCAGTGGAGGGAGATGAAAAAGATGTCAGAGTACAACCAAACTATCAAAAGGCCGCTACTTAATGACATCATAGTCGTGGCATGGATATGCTGTTGCAAATTGCCAAATTCTAACTTTCTCTTCCAAAAAGTGCAAGGGGAATAGAAAAGTCGCGCTATTTTTTATGCAGTGCAACCAATTAGGCATGAAACTGCTAAAGTTCAAGTATATAAAGATGGACCACGTTGCACCCAAGGCGCCAACTACGCACAAATCTTGGAAGAAACAACAGCATTATCTTAACCACTATAATTAAATAATCATGTTTCTGAGAAAAATGCTCTTCAATAACCTTGCGCCGATACATTCAGGAAAGAGGTTTACGATATCATATAACTTCTGAAAAAATATGCAGCTGCTGAAATACCTTTCCCTCCAATTTAGAAGAGCTTCTAATAGAGGGCCTGGAGTATGTCGGGCAACCATAGCTAAGGAATCCAGCACCTGCTCATACGCTGGGTCCGATGGTCTAAGGTATTGTCCATCCTGAAAGTTCCCTCGTAACAGCGACAACAATTTTGGAACAAAGTAAAAAAAGTCAGCCTTGTTGGAAACACCAACTTGAATGGTAAACCGAAGCCTGCTAAAACTCGTAAAATTTTAAGAAAAATGGTTTAACTTCCATAGGAAGAGAAAGAAAAGAAGGACCTGAGCTTGAGCAGTTTCTATTCTCCGCCGAGCAAGCGGGAGAAACCGTTGGAGAAGCGCATCAACGATCAGCTTAGCAGCGCTTCCTGTCTTCATCTTCCTAACAAACCACAACAAGATTCAGAATTTGGAAAACACACACTTCCATGAAACAGTAACAAACGCATACAAGTCCATTGATCTATTAGAAAATGAGAAATGGCAACATTGTGAATCAGAGTAGGAGGAAAGAAAGAAAGTTGATCGAGCAACAAAAACACCAAAAAGAACTCAAAAAGTAAACATAAAAAACCTGAAAAAAATGGGGAATTACTGGTTTGAAAAATGAAAGCTTGAGCTTGGAGCCATGGTGATGGGTTTTGGCTAGTGTGTGTGTGTGACGTAACAGAGAGTGAAAATGTAAGTAGTGAAGACGCCGCTGGTTGGCGAATAGAGAACCATTCTTCTTCTGTTACAGAATCAAATAAAAAAGAAAAAGACTTGACAATTGGCTTAGGATCCAACATTGTCTGTTTCCAACTTCCTGTTTGAGTTTTTACTGAAATAAAATAAGGTTTCTCCATGATCTTTGGAGAGATTAATGTTGTCGGCTATTGACCAGAACTTACAGAAGGCCACTGGTTAAAGGTGGAAAGGTTCAACTGTCATTTAAGATCAAAACTATATATGAATTATGCATTCAACAGTAACACATTAAAATTAAAATTAAAAGATGTTTAGAGAGTTAACGCATACATTAACTCTCTGAGGATTTTGGTTCCTTTTGGGGAACTAACTCTCATTCAAAAGGTAATTTATCTTGAATAAACATGTAATTAATTTCTAACTTTTACGATTCTTTTTATTGCCTCATGTTCATAATTTTTCAACATTCTTCCATTCCAACGCTACAATTCAATCGAAGTAGTGGTATCACATTTTGTTATTTCCTCCTCTGTACCAAATTCTTTGATGATACATTGGTAGAATAATTAGTCTAATCCAACCACTTTTTTTAAGAAATAGTCAAGCTTTTAAGAAAAGGAAAATTAAGAAATTTTAATTTGAAGATTATAAAAACTTATCTTATTTTTTTCGTTTCAAGTTAAGACTTTCCGTGCTTTTATTAGAGAATAAATTAGGAGAACAAAATTATATAAACAAAGAAAAATATAACGACTAAAATTGTGATGGTAAATATCGATGATCAAGAGTTCTCATAAAAAAAACAATATATCAAATAGGTTTTGAACAAGAAATTCAAAAAAACAACCTTCACAATTAGGAATATATGACTTCACAATTAATGAATTGATCTTTGAGTAGATTTTGTATATTATATCTTAAGTCATATCTTGCATTTCAATCTCCTACGATCTTATTAAATTCATCTATGTCACAAATATAATCAATTCTTTTATTAAGAGTTGGTAGCCACCTTTGAATACATAATTTTTCTTACGCGCATTACTAATCAAAATGACTTTCCTTTGCTCTAATTTCTCTTGAATTGAATTTAATTTGCTTTCTCATAGTTGTCTCATAAAATCGTATGAAACATAATCTTCGAATAACATTCTAAAGCAGCAAAGCTTAAACTTAATTCTTAAGAATTAGACTAAAGTCATAAGAATGTATTATGAGATTCACTTAACCTCTAGGGTCTCACACAATGTAAGTTGACATCTTATGACTTACATTAATCCCTTTTGTGATCATTTTTGCATACATGATAAGAGTTATGTGTTACGGTATTAACTCTTATAAATTTAGAGTGTATGTCTACCATACAAATGTTGGTTCAAACATAATTAATGTTTAATTTGAATTCACTTATCTTCTCTTAAATTCATCTTTCTAATATGTCATCTCAAAACTTAAGAAAGATATAGTGATTCACTCCAAACTAATTCCTTTTGAATTATTATCTAAGTTGACATTTGCAGTTTAAGTTCTTTACTTTAGTTTAATTATCACCTTGATAATTAACTTAAAAGTTATCTCATCTCTAGTTATAAAAAATACTAGAGTTGATTGCCTACGTGAGAATATCAATCTTTTATTTATTTGACATACTTTTTGATTCATATGAAAAAATATGTCATACAACATAAACATATTTTAAAATCAAGTACTATGTAATGTTTATTACTTAATAAACAATGTCAACTCATATTTGTATTTAAACATGAAAATACATTGATTGAACATACATGGAGAAATGTTAATGACTTACATTTTAATATTAAATAATCCTGGTAACTTCACATGCCCATTATATGCATCTTGAGAATGGTTTTGTCATTGGGTCTACTATCATATCTCATGTAGATATATACTTCATTTTCACTTCTCTTTGTGCAACTATATCTTTCACATAATTGCAATTGGTATCTATATGTTTGGTATTATAATGAAATTTATGGTCTTTTGTGTAAGCGATTGTTGTTTGACTATTGTTATGCCCAGAAAGTTCTAAAAAGACCTAGGCTATTCTACTCGTAAGTATACGAGATAGTTGTAACTAATAACTTAGAATCGTCTCTCACAGAGGAGAAATTGGTTAACTTAAATTAAGTTTGAATTAAAAAATAAAAATAAAAACAATGCATTCCTAAACATTCTATCCTGATTGTTAAGTGAAAGATTTTAGGGAAAATTACGAAATTAAATTGAAAAATATACGGAATCAATTGGGAGCAAAGACAATTAGATTAATCAAAGTAGAAAAACTATCGAGAATTAATTTTACTAATTTAATCTCCTATGTATGATTAAGGGAAAATGATTGGATTGTTGTCTTACTAAAATTAAGAGTTAGGTTCTAAATCAATTCGAATAATGAACTAATCTAAATTTCGTATTCAACACTTGTTTTTAATCCATTCCTTGCAACATTTTCTACCACTATCACATCGCGATACAATTTCGAAGCACTCTCTCATATCTTAAATCACCATTCAAGAACATTTTACTCATCCTTCAGATCTCCTATGTGTGTGACCCATAAGGCTCCTGATTATGTTGACCACTTGAATTAACACTTAATTCAAGTAACTCAATAGCGGTATCTAGCAACACGTCATGACTCCCAATTAACTGAAAAGTTAGTAGTTTGACTACGAACCCTTCTACACGCAATGTTGCCATGCAATTCGTCCTTTCACCATCTATACCCCACTTGGTTTAGAGTATGGTTAAAGTGTTAACTCCCACTAGACTGACTACGTCACATCCACTCCAAGTGATGTTAGATCTTATCCTGAGGATCTCATTACTCTATGTATCATTAAAGACTCTTTTTATGACACATATCTGCTATGGCTATAGACTCCCGAGTAATGAACCTGACAAGAGGTTATGAGTATCATCTCCTTCTATCATGAGTGGTGAATCCTTTATTGGCTACGTAATTACCTCTGAATATCTCAAATTGTGCTTAATCACCACCTTATAAGTACCCCTAAAAAACACCGATGAATGGAATCAAAGCATATGATTAGTATCTGAGATATCCTTAAGCACATCAAGTCAAAGGATACTTGCATCATTGCTATGATGAGGCTATCATTGACACTAAAATAGAATATCCATATGATTGTATCATAGTATGTCAATCGAATGTACTTACTACCCTTAGTAAGCATCCACATGTTAACTCTAAACAACTCATGTCTACAGCTTATGAGATCCACTGCTTGATCTAATCAAGGAGTATAGTCTATCTGGATTAATGATATCCCATCTTATTAATCATATGACTAGAAAGGTTTAGATACTAACATAATTACACATGATAGGAATCTCATTATCATGATTTCCTCCATGCTATGTTTTGTATCAAGGAGTTCATTAAATCAATTTAAGATCAACATCAAATCTACAAATGTATGAACATCGAAATAATGAAAAATGTCTTTATTAATCATAAAATGATTTGTACAATAAGTGCTAAAGGTGATTGCCTTTAGAACACTTCTCTAACAACTATCAACAAAAGTATTAAAGCAATAATAAAACAGTGAATACCGAATGGATTATCAAAAGAAACAAATAACTGTCGACTAAACTAATAAGAGTATAAGTTAGTTAATAACAAATAGTAAAATGAAAGAAACAAAGCAACAAATGAGAAATAGAATAGGTAAACAAATCATCGGATGAAGTGTTATGGAGATTTCCAATCCCTCCCAAGCTTCCAGCTTCGGCTCTCACCTTCTACTTCAGCGTCTTTCCTAGATGAATGTTTGCTCAAGTTAAATGGGATTTAGCTCCAACTTTCGCTTTCGGCCTCTCCCAAGCTTCCACCTCTCTATTGTTTTGCTCTTCATCCCGACTCACTCTATTTTCTTTCTCTGTTTCTCTCTTATGTTTATCTTCTTCTCCTTTATCTCTCTGCACCTCCCATGTCTGTGTCTCTGTGTGAGTGAACCAATGAAATAGTGAATGAAAGATGATTCTCTTTAGCCACCACCCCCTCTTACTTTTATTAGCCTCTCTTTAGGTTTAAGGTTGCATGCCTTAACATTGTGAGCTGTCACATATTAGAGCCATAATTAATGTTAAAACTTCTCACGGGTGTGTATAGGGAGTCACGGGTGTGACCCCTTTTGTCACACCTGTGCATGGGGAGTCACGGGTATGACTCCCTTGTCACCCCCGTGCATTAATCATGCAAGGTGGTGACACAAAATCACCACCGTGCATAACATTTAATGCAAAAATTACTTGACTTTGGTGTTTTAATGCAAAATTCACAAAAGAACCCAATTAACATTCATGCAATATTCACACCATTTTCACTCAATTAATCTTACATTTGGATCAAAACACAAGGATTTGTAACCAAAATCAAGATATGAAGGCCATTAAAAGCAATAGAAATTAGACACAACAATTCCTCCACACTTAAACTATGTTTGTCCTCAAGCATAATAAAGAGCATTAGACTATATAAGAACAAACAATGTTAACAACAATTTTCCTAAATAATAGTCAAAGATATCAACGATCATTCTAATAAACACAGTCTAAGAACTTGAAACTCATAATACTTCATAAACAAGCAATTTTTCTCATATTTAGCCAAATCAATAAGCACTTCAATTCAAAGAACCTTCAACAAGTGTGATAGACACTGACTCCACTCTCCATCCTCTCAAGCATTCAAAGGTAGTAAATATTCACTCATCGTTCATTTTTTGTAAGGTATCTACCATAGGCTTGCTTACTAATCCAATCTTCACCACTTATATCAATCACAAATATCAATCTGGAGGTTTTTATTTCAGTTGTAATGGGGACAGGTTAAGGGTAGGAAAATAGGAAAATTGTAGTTTAAAACCACAGAGTTAATTGAGCATTCAAAGTAATTCAGAAAAATGACAATTAAAGTGCAATTCTTTCCTCTCACGTAATAAAGTTAGCACTCCCTATTTTTACGTCTCTCATCTTCTTTCATTTTCTGGTCGTCTTCTCTTTCCTTTGTTTCTTTTCAATTCATTTTTTTCTTTTCCATTCTTTTTTCTTTTATTTTTTTCTTTATTTTCTATTTTAATTAATTTATTCATGTTAAGCAAGGAAATTAAGGAAAGAAAAATATAGAGGAGAGAAATTACTACAACCATACTCATCCTTAACTCAAAAGCCAACTATAAGTTATGATTCTCCCATACTTATTCCCTAAACCCGATTATACCTTCAAATGCTCAACTTGCCCTTATGGTAGGTGTAATGAAGCAAATAAACAATCAAGGTTAAGGCTCATATTTTGGGTTTAAAGAAAGAAACAGATTCATTTAAGCTCAAGGAGGCTCACTAAAGGTGATATTATGGTAGCTTTTAAAGCTAACAGGGTAAATCCTAATTGCCTTCATCATTTCAACGTTTACATAAAGTTATGTGATCTCAACTAGTATTTGCATGCGAGTTCTAAAGTTCCTTAATCATGAAAGAACACTCTTAACAAAGAATACTCAAAATTGGTGTTTAATAATTCAAAAAGGCTCAAATTCTTACCAAATGAAAAATGTCATTCATCTATCACAATAAGCTAGTGTCCTTTTAACCGAAATCCAGGTTAATCAGTCTAAGCATGCAAGTATACTCATGCACCTTTAAATAATAAATGGGAAAACAAACACACAATACATAAGTAATACTCCCCCCTAACTTAAACATCACATTATTCCTAATGTGACACAAAAAAGGTAAAAGAGGGGTCTAGGGAAAAAGACAAAAATTAACACAAACGAGGAAAAACATTAAAGACTAAAAGAAATGAAATTGCATGCAGTACGGACAATAAAAAGAATAGGGAAAGGAATACGATACGAAAGTGTGGTGGTAGCTGCATCAATGCGGTTTGAAGCATGACAATAAGCATGTCGTCTGAAATTAAGGAGTCGAGATAGCTGCGTGGAAAACAAACAGAAGAGATTGAAAAGAAGGCTTGTGCACACAAAGGAAATAGATTAAGTCAAGTTTCACTAAAGGAAATAACAAATAACTAAATTAAAAGACAAAACATAAATGATATGGGTTGCCTTCCATTTAGCGCTTCTTTAATCTCTTTTAGCTAGACACCTCAACCGTTACGCTCAAGGTGGATCGTCTAAAGTGATCGATTCCCCTGTTGCCTTCTCTTCACAGGTCTTCTTCTCCAAAAATTTTCTAACCTCTCCCGCAGTTGCATCATCCAACAATTACAACACTTATCAATCTCCCTCACCAAGCTCAACTTCTTTTCTTCTTCTTCCTCCAACATAAAATCAAAGTCTGTAGGATTAAACTAGTCAACACCAAAGCATTATTTATAAACAATAGTTGTAGGAATAGGTTCAAAATTAAAGATTGAGAACTGTACTGTTTCTCCTAAAACATTCATGCTCAACTTTATGTTCTTCACGTCAATCAAGGTATTAGTAGTGGCCATAAAAGGCCTCCCTAGGAGTATGGTGTGCTCCTTCCCTTGCTATTTAGCCTCCCCCATGTCTAAGACTACAAAGTCTACAAGAACAATCAATCCGCCAACCTTCACTAACACATCTTCCATTATTCCTTTCGGATAACAGATTATCTTATTAGCTAATTATAGGCACATATTAGTTGGTCAAAATTGTCCTAGATCTAGTTTCTCATGAATAGATTGAAACATAAGGTTTATACTATCCCTAAGGGCAAGCATACCCTTAACCTCATCACCATTACCCATTGATACTTCCACAAGAAAACTCCCTGGATCCTTCAATTTGGGGGTAATTGTTGCTATAGCACTGCACTTGCAACCTCTGAAACTATCATCTTCTCGTTTGGCTCGAACTTCCATTTCTTGGTGCTTAGTTCCTTGAAGAACTTCATATAAGCTGGAATGTTTCTGATCGCACTTAACAAAGTCAGGTTAATATTAACTTTGGAAAATGTATTATAAAGATTAGAAAATTGCTTATCTTGTTTCGATTCCTTAAGGCAGCTCAAATATGGAATCGGTAGTCTATAAGGATTAGTCTCCTTATGCAATCTTGGTCCTTCATTGCTCCAGTTTTTCATCCTTTTGAACCTGACTTGAAGAGATGTTGTGCCCATTGCTTCCACTATTATGCTTACTTTCTTCGTTGGGAAGGCTCTCTTCCTCTTGATAACCTGCACCATAAAGATTAGAAGGGATCTCAACCTGCTTATCAATTACCTTACCACTTCTCATAATAGTAACTGCTTATGCTTGCTTGGGTTGACTAGGCAACTTTCCTTTTTGATTGTTGTGCAATTGAGCTGCGACTTGCCCTACTTGGATCTCAATCCTCTTCACAGATGCCTCCAAATAATCAAACCTCTTGTTGTTTGTTTCTTGATTTTGAGTTGCGACCTGAATAAACGCATTCAGGCTTTCCGCCAAAGAAGGCTTGCTTGGTGGGTTTTGAAGTGATGATTGCCCTTGGTAACAATTTGGCCTCTAAAATTTTGGCATTGTTGTTGGGGTTGTACTGGTGGATTATTGGTCTTCCATGAAAAACTGGGGTGGTTTCTCCAACCAGGGTTGTAGGTGTTTGAATATGGATCATTTCGCTCCCTTGGTTGAAAACTGTTAAATGAGTTCACTTGTTACTCCCCATCTACAAAAGGCTCACAAGAATACAACCATGACCACAAGTGCCACATATACCACATACCTCTTGATTTGGAACGTTTTGGGGTAGCCTTGTAGTTAGCATCTTCACATGCCTCATCAACTCAGCTAACTACTTAGTTTATTCTTGATTCGAGCTCACTTCATGAACTCCAGCTCTTTTTTCTCTCACGCATTTTTGTTGAGAATTAGCCCCTAACATTTCGAAGATCTCATATGTTTATTCAATTGCCTTCTCTCCTACAGCTTCTCCTACTGCATTGTCCACCATATACTGACATTGTTGTTCAATCCATCATAAAAGAACTGGTTCTGCATGTGGAGTGGAAAATGATGGTGAGGACACTGAATAAGCTGGAGTTTGAAGCATTCCAACATCTCATGGAATGGCTCTCCCTCCATCTGAGTGAAGTTACCTATATTTTTCTGCAACTCAGAAGTCTTCTGGTGGGAATAAAACTTTCGCATGAACTTATTGTACACCTCTTCCCATGTAGTCAATGAGTTGGGTGGAAGGGTCATCAGCCATGCCTTAACCCGATCCTTCAATGTGTATGGGAAGCACCTCTTCCTGAGTTGATCTTCATTTAGGCCATTTAACGGGAACGTCTGGAGAGTGGTATAGAATTCCTGAATGAAGTTTAAAGGGCTTCATTGGGAACCCCATAAAAAGAGGGCAACAAGTTGTAGTGGATACTCTTCAACTCATAGTTTCTCGCAGCCTCTCTCAGACGAATGCATGAAGTAGCAGTATCAATTACCGCTCTAGCATACTCCTTCATTTTCGGTTGCCTTTCACCCATCTCTTAATCTTCTGGTTTGAATCTCTTGAAATTGTCTTCAAAGTCCCTTAAAAGTTCTCTTATCCGATGTACGTTGTCAATAGAGGGAGCAAGTTCACCTTCCTGAAACCTCCTTTTTTGCATAAACCAAATAAAAACAACAATGAATTAATAAGAAAACTACTAAAATAACTCAATGAAATAACACAATAAAATGTATACATAAACAAAAAAAACAATCGACGAAACAATCAAAATCACTTTAGCAAATAAAAACAATCAAAATTAATTCAAGTTCAAAACACCAAACACCAAACACCTCCCCGACAACGGTGCCAAAAACTTGTTATGCCCAAAAAGTTCTAAAAAGACTTAGGCTATTCTACTCGAAAATATATGAGATAGTTGTAGCTGATAACCCAGGGCTGTCTCTCACAGAGGTGAAATCGATCAACTTAAATTAAGTTTGAATTAAAAATAATATAAAAAATATTGCATTCCTAAATATTATATCCCGATTGCTGAGTGAAAGCTTTTAAAGAAAATTATGAAATTAAATTGAAAAGTAGACAAAATCAATTGGGAGCAAAGAAAAATAAATTAACCAAAGTGGAAAAACACTTGAGAATTAATTTCACTAATTTAATCTCCTATGCATGATTAAAGGAAAATGATTGGATTGTTGTCTTACTAAAATTAATAGTTAGGTTCTAAATCGATTCGATAATGAACTATTCTAACATTCATATTCAACAAGTTATTATCCAAATTAATAATGAAAACTCGACTACCAATTACCACTTAAGTTAATATATTTTTAGTTCTTAACCTAAGTGTTCATGGTTTCTTAATTCGTATTAAACTTCGTCTTTCTAATCTTCATTTAACACTGAAATGATGCAAAGTTTGACCACTCTATTACATCATTTCAGTTCAGAAACTACAACAATAAATAAGACAACATATTCGTAACTCAATCATGCATATTCAACAAAGTAGCTACATTAATTCTCAAGAAAAGATATCGGCTCATCACGGATATCACCACATTCATCACCATTAAATACTTTAATCGCTTGTTACTATCAACAAAAGTATTAAAGCAATAAAAAGAATGAATATTGAATGGATTATCAAAAGAAACAAATAACAGTCGGCTAAACTAACAAGAGTATAAGTCAATTAATAACAGATAGTAAAATGAAAGAAACAAAGCAACAAATGAGAAATATAGAATAAGTAAACAAATCATCAGATGAAGAGTTGTGGAGATCTCCAATCCTTCTCAAGCTTCTAGCTTTGGCTCTCGCCTTCTGCTTCAACTTTTTCCCTAGATGAATGTTTGCTCAATTTGAATGGGATTTAGCTCCAGCTCTCGCTTTCAGCCTCTCCCAAGCTTCCACCTCTCTGTTGTTTTGCTCTTCGTCCCAACTCACTCTGTTTGTTTCTCTGCCTCTCTTTTCTGTTTATCTTCTTCTTCTCTATCTCTCTACACCTCCCATGTCTGTGTCTCTGTGTAAGTGAACCAACGAAACAGTTAATGAAAGATGATTCTCTTCAGCCGCCACCCCCTCTTACTTTTATTAGCCTCTCTTTAGGTTTAAGGTTGCGTGCCTTAATATAGTGAACTACCACGTATCAAAGCCAAAATTAACGTTAAAACTTCTCATAGGCATGTCGTGACTCCCTTGTCACCCCCGTGCATTAATCATGTGCGGTGGCATAAAATCTATTGGATCCGAAACTTTTCTTGGAATTTAGAACTATTATATGTGAAATTTTGAAAGTTAAAAGTCAGAAAATGTAGTTGGAACATGTTCATTGAGCATGTTTTGGTGTTTTAGCCATAACTTTTTCTCTAGTTATCCAAATGAGACAATTCTTGATTTAAATTAAAATAGAGAAATAAAGCTACAAATTATATGATGAAATTGAGTTCTAATTCAGACTCTAAGAGTTTCAATTTTTGGATGGAAGTTGAGCACAAAATATTGTTTTCGTATAAGAATAATTCGGAAATGTTTGAGATATAACTTTCAAATTTCCAAACTAAATTGAGTGATTTTGGTGTCATTAGAAAATTAAGACAATGAGGAACATTTTTCTAGAAGGAAGTGTTAGCAAAGTCCTTCAATTATTCCATGATCATTAGTTAAGAAGTTAGAAGTATAAGATGTTAGTTTTAAAGACCAAAGGAGGGTAAATATGGAAAGTCTACTTAAATGAGGGGCAAAATGGGGAAAGACAATTAAAATGTTGTCTTGAAATAAGAAAGAAGAAGGCAAAAATGTGGAAGAGGAGAGAAAGTGTCGTGAAAAACAAAAGAGAAGAGAGAAAAACGTAGAGAAAGAAGAGGAAGGAGAAAAGAAGAAGGAAAGAAGAAGAAAAGAAGAGGAAAAATCTTGTTAAGGTAAGATCTATGCTATTTTGTTCTTGTTTGGTTTGAATAAGGAAAAAGAAAGATGGGTTTTTGTGTTAGGAATGAATGGAGAAAGAGGATGGTTTAAGAAAACCCATTTGATTTTTAGGGTTTCTAAGCTAGATTTTGGTTTTCTAACCTAGATGGACTATGGGTAGGTTAGGTTTGAGGTTGATTTTTGTTGATTTCATTGGTTGTGATTTTTGAAGTTTATGGATTTTATTGAATTGGAATTGAATGAAAAATTTGCTTGTTTTAGGAAATCAAGAAAATCTACCCAAGAGCAGGGGGAAGGGTATAATTAAGTTTGGATTTTCAAGCGAAATAAGGTGGGTAATTTATTTATAGTTATTGTCTAATAGGCAAAATGCCTTGTGTGTGTGTATGCTTGAATTTCCAAATTTTGGTTTGCTATGATGTGGAAAATGTATTATGATATGTTTTATGTTATGTCATGCATTGAAAGATGTATGACATTTTGATTTGATTGAATTATGAGTATGATCATGTTATGCCATTGAATTGAGTCATGGCATTTTGTATAAGAAAAAGCATGAGAAAATGAGATTGTGAATGATTGAATAAAGCATGAGATTTGACTGTGTTTGAGCGAGAGTGTTAGGCCCCGTTTCCAGAACCCAACCTCGGAAACATAAATCGAAAAACAAAGAGGCAGAAACGAAAGAAATCAAATCGAATCAAAAAGCGAACACAAAAGTCAAAAAGCGTGGTCACAAAGCGTGGGTGGAACATGCTCTAATTTCGGATCAAAAAGCTGAAGGTCAAAAAACTTTGAAATTCCGACATCCGAAAATGCATACTTTAAATAAACGTCGCGTTGGAAACCATAAAGACACTTGATCTAAACCAATCCAATTCGGTAAAAAAAATTCATTTTTTTAATCAAAGCAAATTCAATTTCCAAAAGGGTATTCATCAACCCCACAACCTCAAATCACTTGATTCTTCATATTCAAAACATATCCCATTATTCATCTTTATTCAATCTCATACAAAGCAACTCAATTTCCCATTTGGAAATTCATCCTTAATCAAAATTACTTTCCATTTCCTATAAAAACTTACACATGTCAATAAACCATAAGTCATAAACAAAAAGCACTTCAATATTTCCAAGCCATCCACAATCTTCCTTGTGGATTGTTCTCTGTGGGACGATACCCTTGCTTCACTATTCTACAAATCAACTTAAGTAGGGGACAAAATTTATAGGCTAATGACAATCTATCAAATAAGATATAAAATGATCTTTTCAATCTATATAAATCTATTTGATCTTTTTAGTTGGTACTTGGGGACTTTAACAATGCCTTGTTTTGCAGTGAGACTTATGGGCAAAAAAAATTAAAATTTTATTAAATCATAATTTTGAAAGTTGCATCACTCAAATGGACTTCATTAGTATACAATATGAAATTCTTTCAACAAATAGGCTAAGAATTGGCATTTAGGACAAAACTAGACAGGATTTTGGTAAATATAAATTGGTTATCTATGTTTATAAACAATAGATCTCATTTTAGTTTACCATTTTTTTAAAAAAACCATTACCCATAGAGGTTTATCCAATTATCAACACCCCTTTTAGAAGAACTCCCTTTAGATTCTACAATTATTTGGCTTCTATTCTAGGATTTGAAGAAGCCAAAATCAAAGGCACCAGGTGTCAAGCACAAAGGATTAAAGCTTACAAATAAGTTAAAAAGTTGTAAGCTATTAAGGTGGAGCTTAAATCTCTTAGTAGAAGGATACACATTAACACTAAGTAGGTCATTTAGATCACTAAGGATAAACACACATCTATATAAAATGAATTAAGTCTCATTTTAATGAATGAAGAACTCTTATAAAAGGATAAACATGATCTCTCTAAGTTAGTTGAGCCCTTAATAATCACAATTCTAAAATCTAGAATCCAGTGGTTAAAAGAAGGTGACAAAAATATAATTTTTTTTACAAAATGCAATCTTTTATAGGAGAAATTCTATAGAATTGATTCCTTAAAAGACCACATAGCTGTAATTGTTTTTAATCAAATCAAGGACTTAGCCTTTAACTACTTTAAGCACCCTTTAGGAACCCCAGGTACTAACCAATTCTCTCTCACCTTACTACAATCCTTTATTCCTACTAGTATTACTTATGACAATGTGAACAAACTCGCAAAACCTTTCACAAGGAAGGACATTAAGGAAGTTGTTTTATGCCTTAACCCTAATAAAACCCCTAGATATGACGGACTAAATACCTTTTATTTAAAAAATATTAGGATCTAGTTAGTAACTCAATCGTTTAACTTCATCTTAGTTTTTCTTCTTCAAAAAAATTCTGGAAAAGGTAATCAAAACTACTAGATGTCTCATTTCTAAGTTTACTAATTCCTCATGTATTCAAAGGCTATAGACATATCTTATGCTGTAATATCCTGTAGGTATAAGTCAACTTGTATGTGATGTAAGGCGACTTATTCTGTCACGATACTGATAAGGCGACTTGTCTAGTGCGATAAGTCGACTTATGTACGTATTGTGACATTGTTAGAGTAGTGCCCTAAAGGCAATCCCTTGTACAAAGTTGTGTACAATCTTTGTTAATAAATAAAGAAAGGCATGTTTCATTTATTTGATGTTCATTTTATTATGAATTGATTGGATCTTAAATCAAATTAATGAAGTCCAT
>JAOSBP010000008.1:13873561-13889464 GCA_027563825.1 Erythroxylum mucronatum | reverse complement strand
AAAGCACCAAAAGTATCAGCGATGTTGAAGGCACCCTTCTTCGACCAACGCCACATGTATCCATCCGCATTATTATGGGGAGCAGGCGGTTTCATGGCAACGATGTGCATGGCCACCGTATCATCCACGTAGCTGCGAAATTGAGACCAATCCCACCGTATCATCCACGTAGCTGCGGTTTCATGATTGAGGTGTTTATTGAAATGTCAAATTTGTAAGGTCTACTATTCCTTTGTAAGTTAGTTCATAGGAAACATAAGACCACGCTTTGGTATTATAATTCATTCTCATATCGTTCCTTTAGTTTATTTTTGATAGATAAATAAACAACGAGAGATCACAGGAAGTTATACTGGATATACAATATCTACGAATATCTTATTTTGAATTAAGGGATTTCTACAAATGTAATTTTTATAAACAAATAATTTTAGTGACTCATAGTAATGATAGATAATCTTGTTAAATTTATCGAGGATATGTGAATATATTCACATATTTTTAAAGCTAAAGATGTCGAGTCAATCTTTATATTGCAATAAATGATTTTTTATATAAAAATCTTTGTTTCCAATGCAACATTCAACATTTACAACATGATATATGCTTCTATGCAAGTTGTTCAAGGCATTACAATTTTCTTAACTGATTTTTGTTTTAGGGACCATTATGACATAGCAACAAAGACAAGGCTATATCATTCATACTTATTTTGTTCTCTAATGTTAGTATAATTTAAATTAATACATACTCTTTATCCATGCAATTTTTAATTTGAAAATTTGGAATACACATGAAAAATCTTTAGAAATATTAAAACTTGGGCAATTACATGAAATCCTTTTCTAGTAATGTTGTTTTCAAAATAGATTTTAATTATAATTTGATCAAAAGTTTACAATTAGTAAAATATATTCTATTTTAATATTTCTATAATTATATTATAGTTAAATAAAATATTTACATGGTCAATAAATTTATTGTATAATCATTACTAGAAATTCTATCATCTTTTTTTTTTTTAGGGTACTAATTTTAAATTATATAGGTATTATAGTAAAATTATAATTATAAAGATGAATTTGGGCTTGGACGGAGACAAAATGGTGATATCGGAGCCGAAGTCTGTAAAAAGCACGTGATATCGGACACTGCATCGCCTCAACGCTGCCTTCTTCTTCTTCTTCTCTCTGATAGTAAGAGCCTCTCTAAAAGCCTTAATGGAACCTCCGCCTACTGGAAGCCCTAACGAACCCTCCACCATGGGCCCTCCACCTCCTAAAAACCCTAATAATAACAACACTGCACCACCACCTGACAAATCAGAACCAGAAAAAGAGCAGCGGCCCTCTTCGGTTCCCTACACAATTCCTGAGTGGAGTGGACCTCCTTGCCACCAATTCTCTCTTGAGGTTCTCAAAGACGGTTCCATTATCGATCAATTGAACGTGTAAGCAAACATTTCTCTTTTCAATACCATCCTCTTCTTGTTTATGCTTTCTCATTGATCCTATTCATTTCCATGGAATCAATCTTTCAGTTTTGAGAAGGGGGCTTACATGTTTGGACGCATTGATCTCTGCGACTTTGTTCTTGACCACCCTACAATCTCTCGCTTCCATGCCGGTATCCTTTACTTTTAATTTCATGATTAACTATGTCTTCCTGCTGCAAACTCTTTAAAATTTTTCTTGTATCCATCCAAAATTGCTTTCACTAGAATTGGAATCCTTTTCTGAACTGAAAATATGCTGTTTTTGTGCGCCCAATTGTTTCATTTTTACCCAGTTCTTCAGTTCAAACGAAGTGGACAAGCATACATTTATGACCTGGGCAGCACCCACGGTACCTTCATCAACAAGCATCAGGTATAATATTCTCAACATTTAATCGCCAAGGAATTTTGAATGTCTTGTATAACCTCATCTCATCAATGAATGCTGTATTTAGTCCTATTTCATATCATTTTCAAATCTTGAAGTAAGATTGTAATTTGATAATCTGGAGAACGAGTAGTTTGCTAACAACTCTGGACAATTGCTGGCCAAGATATCCCAGTAACTTAATCAGCAAATCAGGATAACTTCCTCTTGTTTGGGTTAGTGACTTTTGTAACGATCTGAAATTATCTCGTACTACTTCCATTATTAAACAAGTATATTGCTGATGAACAACACTTTGTGTTTTCTCAAAAGAAAATTCATGAAGTTGACTATTTTAAAAAAATGTCAGGAGCAGATTTTTTCAGTTGTAACTTTTGTTTAGTACTTTTGATCACCTTCTTGCAACATGTTAATCCTTTTCTGATTTTTGTTTTATCAGGTGGATAAAAGGGCATATGTGGAGCTGCATGTTGGTGATGTTATTCGGTTTGGCCAGTTAGTACCTATACCACCCTCTTTATAGTTTGACATTCTACCAACATCTATTTGCTTCCCTAACCATGCAATTCTGTAATTACTTTTTTCTTGCTGGTTGTGGAGATCATCTATGATCATAGACAGGTTAGTATAGAGATGAATGGAAGTAATTCATGTTACACTCTCATGAATTATCTTTTTTCTGGGGCCAATCATGGAGCAACCTTTGATGGGTTAATTGGCATGTGAATAGGGTTTATTATTGCTGCAGTAGAAATCTCCTAGGTTATATCTAAAAATGTTTGTGTTAATAGATGCTAGACAATATTTTGAAAAATAGGGACTTTCAAACACTGGGTCAGTTCAGGTGACATGTTGTGCAGAATAAGATTCTGCATCGCTAACTACATTTTGTTCATCTATTCCTCAACATCCTCACTTCATATTTGTACGCTGAACTCTTATAGAAAGATCCGGTTCTGTGATTTGTTCATTTGTATCCTTATGTGATTGTCCTTCTATCAAATGGGTGCTTCATCTTATTATCATTCTGAATGGGTCAGCTTATATTCATTATTATTATATCTTCTCTGTTTTGGTTTTATGTCTTCTTCTCCTCTATGATCATTGTAAGATGTCTATTTCTTTCTGATAATCACCTTTTCCTTTCTCACAGTTCATCTCGATTATACATCTTTCAGGGACCAGGCGACTTAATGCCACCGGTATGACTGCTTTCATTAGACATATGCATCTGGATAACATAGTGCTGGATTGGTTTCGTTTGGGATATTTGATTGTGTATTCTTTATGTCTATAGACCTACTTTGAAATTTACTATTTTACTCCAGTGTATTGGAGCTTTATCTCTTATCCTTCTCTAGATGCCAATAGTCCTATGGTTTCTTAAAAATTCTCAATTCACTTGGTTGTGCCACGTCATTTGAGGTAGAAGTTTAGCATTAGTGTGGAAAGTCAAATTAAAAAAATACTGATGGTACACTTTTTCTCTCATGCATTTATGTATTCTAGAACAATGCAAGTTATTAGATCTTACTTGACCAATGTGTGAATTCATTTCCTATGTCTTATCATGTTGATTTTTGTTGTAGGAAATTGATGCAAAAATTGTTAGAGATGCTAAGATCCAGCAACGGATGATTGATCGTGAAGCTTCACTTCAGAGGGCGAGAATGGACACATCTCTTGCTAATGGTGTCTCATGGGGTATGGGAGAAGATGCCATTGAAGAAGATGAGGTTGATCTTATGACAATTTTTTATGTGATTTTACAGAAGTTCTGACATATGTTTGTTGCTATTGCGGATTCTGTTGACATTAAACAGCCATTGTTGGTGTTTTATTGTTTTATAAAAAATGTGGCATGTCTGGATTACATGCCTGGTACACTCTTTAAGAACAATTTTAACACGATGTCTAATGCAAAAGATTCCATGGACTGCACTGAACTGTTGTTGCATATCAATATCACACTTAATGCAAGGAAATTTAATAAGTCTAACTCTGTTTTTTTGGGTGACTTTTTTTGAAAAAGAAAACTCAAACTGTTTTTTATGCAATGAATCCAATGATTGTCTGTTGCATGTGTTTAGGATGAAGTTGATGAGGTGACTTGGCAAACTTACAAAGGGCAGCTCACAGAAAAGCAGGAGAAAACACGTGATAAAGTACTAAAGCGAACTGAAAAGGCAGGTGTTTTTCATATTTTATCTTCCTTAACTATTAGGAGTGTCTATTATTTTGATGGTATCAAATAAAATTTTCTGGTGATTCATAGCTTTTTATTTTAATTTCTGTATCATATGCGACCAGTGGTCCTTCTAAATGCTCAAATCTTTTTCTTACTCAAAAGCTTTTCACTTTAGATTGCCCATATGAGGAAAGAGATAGATGCCATCCGAGCGAAAGAGATTTCTCAAGGTGGATTGACGCAAGGCCAACAAACTCAGATTGCTCGCAATGAGCAAAGAATAACACAGGTAACCATGCGTACAGAAATCCAAGCTGACCTCCTTGCTATCTTTATCGGCTTTTCTTTTGTTTTTCATCTTTTGCAGTGCTTGCCAGTTCAAATTTTTAGTTCTGTTTTTTCCTGTTTTGATCAGCTCATGGAGGAATTAGAAAATTTGGAAGAGACACTTAATGAAAGTATACGGGAAAGTATTGGTGCACGTGCAGGGAATAGAAGATCTCGTGGTAATGTGAAAGGAACAGCTGAAGATGATGATGATGACATTTTGAGGTACTTTACCTTTGGAGGATTTTTTGATGGTTATGATGAAGTGAAGATTCATAGCTTACCTTCACCTTTTATTCAGTGATGATGATGAGTTTTATGACCGGACAAAAAAGCCTACAATCAAAAAAGGAGGTGAGCCTCAGTCAATTGAAACCGCTAATACTCTTCTTGATAAGAGAGATACCATCTTGAAAGAAATGGAAGACAAAAGGGAATTGCTTTCAATTGAGAAGACGAAAATGCCAACAGAAACAGGACCTGAAGCTGAAGCTGGAGATGCACTTGATGCTTATATGTCTGGATTGTCATCTCAGCTAGGTAAGACATTGAAGGATCCAAAGATACAACCTGAATCTCTTTTACTTGTTTTCTTTTATTGTTTTTATTACTTTTTTGGGTTTACTATGATTGCTCCTGCCATCTTGCTTCCGATACTGATGTTCAATATTTCTTGTCAGTGCAAGATAAAACCACACAGCTTGACAAGGAGTTATCTGCTCTTCAAGCTGAATTGGACAGGATATTATTCCTCCTGAAGTTTGCAGACCCATCAGGAGAAGCTGCAAGAAAAAGGGAATTGAATGTGCTAGAACTGAAACATGATAAAGTTGGAGCACCTCCCGCAGCCAGCAAAAAGAGAATTGCTACAGAATCTCCCAAAAATAACGAGTCGAGTAAGCAATTGAGTCTCACCATGCAGAAAAATGGGACTGCAGATGCTGGGACTGACACAGTTGAACCAAAGGATAATTCAGAAGCTGACAAGACGATCAATGATACTCCTGTTTGTAAATCTGTTTATACGGCTGTAAAGCCACAATGGCTAGGTGCTGTGGAGGACAGGGAAGTGAAAGAAACAGCACGACAAGAAGTTTCAAATTTAGATGAATCTGATCAGTTTGTGGATTACAAAGACAGGCAGAAAATCCTGCAAGAAGATAGCGATGTCCAGGTTAAGATGGATTCTACAATTGAAAGTGCTCCTGCTGGTCTCATAATAAGGAAGCGGAAGGAAACTGAGAGACCTAAAGCTAGTGATGACGAAGATCCTGATCAGTCCAAATCTTCCATGGAAACTAAGTTTTCTGCAGAAGATGCTGTGGCATTATTGCTGAAACACACGAAAGGATTACATGCAGATGAAGAAGGAGAAAAATATGATGACCAGAAGATGTTCGAAGGAAGTCAACCTAACAAAAGGCCAAAAAGAGTGCTTGGCCCTGAGAAACCTTCATTTCTAAACAGCAGTCCAGAATACGATTCATGGGTGCCTCCTGAAGGTAAAAGTTGTCAAATCTAGAAACCAAAAATGGTTGTTGAAACTGATAGCTTTGTGAAAAAGCCATACTATAGACTCCAACGCATTTTGACATGACTTAAATGTTGCATGCAGGGCAATCAGGTGATGGGCGAACCTCTCTGAATGATAGATATGGATATTGAATGAAAGCTTGTGGTCCATGTATTTTCATACAGCCTATCATCCATCACAAGGATGGTTGGGTGGCCTTTGAATCATACTTTTGAATCCGATGACTTCACGTTCAATGCCTACAATGAGGTGACATTGTATTTGTATTAAAAAGTTGTTTGTTCAGGGGTATCCACTGTACGGATGGAAGATTTAGAAAGAACGTCCTGTCCAGTTGCCGTTTTCACAGATCATTGATCGCCAATGAGATGAGTAAAATTATGTACAGTGATTAAGATATGTCGGGGATGAGATGACGCATACTTGTCTTTATATAGGGAGCTATAATTTATAGAATCATCTCCTCAGCTTATATGGAGCATTCTAGGCCTGGACTTGTCATTAGTATTCGTTGCTGCTTCCAAGACTCGACAGCCATGTTAAACTTGTTCCGCTTTGAAAAGGAAGATCCAAGTGAAACAGAAACAATTGGATGTAAGCAACTTCAGTAAACCAGTCTTCATCTAAGTGTTTGTATCTTTTAGTTCACTCATCAAAAAAAATCTGAAACATTATCTTAAATACACACACACTCATTTTATTAGTGTTTTTTTCAATTTTTGGTTCCGTTAAGTTTTTCAATTTTAGTTAATATAAATGATTATAGATTTTTTTAAAATATTTGAATAAATCATCAAAAGATCAAATTGCCCTTACCTGTATAAATAAGTTCCATTGAAAAGTTGCACCAAGAAATAAATCATCAAACCCAAACATGAGTGCTTTTGGATAAAGAAAAAAGAAGATATTAATAGAACAAGAGCTATTTTGCACCAACTTTGAACATTATTAAGTACCTGATTAGCATTGTAACAAGTTCAACTGAACTAAGCAAGCATGATCCAATAGTACAGGGCAATGTAAATTGCTGGAAACTAAAATGTTGGCATTCATAAGCTATGTACACAGGAGTGGAAAAGAAGGTGGAGAAATTTTCTGGTTAAATTAATTTCCTATTTCTCTGTGGAAGATACAGTGTAACCAAGAAAAAACCACCAACTAAACAAATAATGGGAGTGGAATAATTGAATGGACCTTTCTACTTCCTCAGATTGCTGTTGCCGTGGGCCTGAAACAATCGATGTTGCATAATCTTACTGATCTTATCATGCCACCAAAGCTGCCATCAGTTCACTCAACAGTTAGACGAAAATAGCATGTTCCTTCACTAGACAGTAAATATGGAGGAAACAAAGAGAGTTAATTGAATTCAAGAGAAAGAAAGGGTCAACAAGTTACCGATCGATGCTATTCCTTGCCTTCTCAGGCGGCTCTGAATTGTTGCACTCTTTCTCTGAATGAGAATCATTTTTTCTTGGTTTCTCTGTCCTATCCACACTGGTTCTTGATTTGTCTCTGCGATCTGTGCTTAGCCTAGGGATTTCCCTTTGCTTAGTACTTGTCTTAAATTTCTCCCTCTGTTCCTTGCCTAATCTAGTCTCTTGAAAATCTGAGCTCTTACGTGGATTCTGAAATAGATCTGGAGTTTCCCCAGATACTTTTTCCAGACGGGATGATTTCTCTATTGCTGATATGAACTTTTTGAGATGTTTTATGTATTGTGGGTAAAGTTCCAGGTTACAGTGGTTCCCTCCCTTTACCCATAGTGGTTCATACTTCTCCTTGCAGAGATCCCAAAGCTGCTTGCCATGAGACCAATCTACAACATCATCTGCGCTTCCCTGTATGCAACAAGGCAAACGCAAATCAAGGCAACCAAGCACATAAGTTCACTAATCAAAGACTGTCATTGTTACATGCCCTATTAGTAAATGAGTATTTCATACTCAAATCAAGTTGGACCACCAATCATAGTGGTCACTGACTTCGTTGAATCATAAATTTATACATACTTTTCATGCATATGACACCACTTAAAACAATCAAAACCTCACTAGCAGGTGTGATAGGGTCATATATTGTCCTTTAACTCTGTCTCCTGTACTAAGAAAGGGTTAAATACCAATTATAGCATCACTGAATATGATATTAGGTTAAGGCCTCAGGTTGATGCATAAATATTGATCTCTTCTCTTCTTCTTTTTTCCCTTCTGATATTGATGCATAAATGTGGTTGATATTAGGCTAAACAGCTGGCAATATGTTTAGGATCATTGAACCTAGCAATTACCCACACTCTACATAATGTTTACAAGTAGCAGGGAATGTGAAATAGTCTATTCAGCACTCTTATCAAATTGGAATGAAAAGGACTGGCAAGAAGAAAGATAACCGGTAGACAACGGAAAGAAATCTAGCACAATATGAAGATTTGTACATAAGAACTCAGTTTCCTGCCAGTTTAATTCCCAGCTTTCTTTCATCCATTCTAATGCACAGAAGTTCTCCCACTTATACTGAAAAAGCAAGAGTTCATAAACAATTGGGGATACTTTGTGCAAAAAACACCGATTACACCTTAACGCCATCTATGTCAGCAACACTATTCATTCCAGCCTGAATAGAGAGGTTCAGACTGCCCACTGATCCGCCAATACAATGGAAGCGATAAGATTAATAACCATCTTTGGTCCTCCAACTGCAGATTAAATTTAGGTGAAGCAGCACACATTTCCCAAATGATAAGTTTTGAACCAAGATAAGGGGGAAGTTGACTCAAACCAGAAGATAATTGTAGAACATTTGTAGAAATGGAAATTATTATTCAACCAAGTCATGCATCTGGTGCTGATCACAAACACTCACAAACACACACAAACTCACAGACTCTAACCATAGTTGGCACTATTTTAGATCACTTGATTCGTTTTGTGATAAGGATTAGATTTTTACCAACCACATAGGAAAGATAGAAAGCAACATGCTAAAACGTCATTGCGTGTAAATATACATATAGAATTTGACCATTATTCTCAAACTACCAAACTACTTACATGAATAACCAGTACTGGACAACTGACAGACGGTATCTTATCAACATTCTGTGCCATATAACCACACCAAGTCAGAATATCATTGATGAAAAAGCAGTATGAAACAATACAGTTTATTATTCATCTGTAATCACCTTATAGATGTCAAACCAATACGTTTTTTTCACAGGATACATGACACGCAGGCCAGATGCTATTGGGCTGTGAAGAACTACAGCCCTTAATCTCTGTAATTGAGCCGCTAAATCTACAGTTGGTCCACTCCCAACTGATTGCCCATACAAGATTATATTTTCTTCCTTCACCCCATATTTCTCTTCAAGGCACCTATAGGCAGCTTCTATATCAGCATAAGTATTCTGCTCAGTTGGCTGTCCAAAAAGACAATTTAAATTCAGCAATCCATTTGTCTATTGAATATGACGCTGCATCTTGTTTCAAACATGATTCTGACATAACTCACAAGAAAAATCAGAAGGACTAGCAGCTGTTTTCCTCACCAAGAGATTCGTATTGTCATAGAAAGGGAGAGTTTAGCACGACAGAAACTAAGGAAATTTATTTTTTCAAACAGTAAACAAAGCCTGTCAAATTTAATGAACCAACCTCCATATTCCGTAGAGAGAAATCACAATACTACAAATTTCTCAAACCTCATCTACCTGCAAGCATTTGCTGCATACAGTACCGCTTCAAGCTTTTCAGCTAAAAATTTGCATATAATGTCCAGATTCAAAATAGTAGAAACAAAAAAAGAGGAAAAACTTCAAAATCATTTACATCTACTACGAAATCCCAACAACGAAAATACTAGATCTCTCCAGCTGAATTTAGCATCAACCAAGTAAATAAAGAAGAATCAATCAAAGGTGATACCTTCCCACTTGACTGCCCATAACCACTGTAGTCATACCTGAATACATGAATCAACAATCATTTCAAAGTTAAAACAAAAATTGGATTCGCACAAGAAGCAATTAAAGATAACAACAAAAACGTTAACAAACCAACCCCATCAAATTAACTCTGAGATGCAAACTGAGTTCGCAGAACAGATCACACATCTGACCCAGATCAGCTGCGTTGCCATGAGAGTAAAGCAGAGTCAGCGAGGCTGCTGGGTTCTTGAAGTACACCGCTACCACCTGATTCCCTCTCTTCGTGTCCAGTTTCAAAACGTCGACGTTGTCCCTCAACCCCATCGCAATCCCGGACACCAACATCCTAAGCTTCCCAGTAACCTGGTCCACCGCCACCTCATACGACGGCGGGTTCGGAGGAAAAAATGCTAACTTTGCGGCCATCGAAGACGTAACCGCCCCCATTCGTGCACACCAATCACACCCCCTCACAAGTAGATCAAAACTTTGAACGATTAACAAGTAGCCCAATATCAAATTCCTCTACTTTTCAGTGGAATCACCCCCAACTGCAGCTCGGATCACATAAATTAACCCTGGGCATCTGAGAAATGAAGTTTGCGTCGAAGGAGTTGGAAGAAAGCGTCAGCAGCCCAATTCTCCCAAAGAATTGTTAGTTGATGGGTGAAGTGTTTGGACTTTGGGTGGGAAACAAATGAGAGGAAGTGGAGGAAATTCCGGCGAGAGGAGCACGTGGAATGTGAATTATTTATACAAAAAAGAGAATTTCTTATCCTTTTGATAATTTGTTATTATTATTCTCCTTCTGTGTTTTGTTTTGGTGGTAGTGAGTGTAAAGGACAGGGGTTGGAATTTAGCGTATGCTGTCTGATGAGGTCTGTGCATTTGCCAGCTTAACGTCTTTTGATGTTTTTCTCTTTGTCCATTGTTTTCAACGACTAGCATTTGTAAGACTATATTTTCCAACTCTAAGCATTTACGACATTCGTTGAAAACATCAAAGTTGAGATAGAAAGTCTTAAAGAACCAAACCTATCATACGAATATCACCAACATTTTTGAGGTTAATAGCAATTCAAAGTTCTAACATGGATTGTAAGAACAATTCAATGAACTCATGGACGTGTTTTACCAACAGCAAGAAGAGGAGTAGTGACATCCCTAGGAGACCATCTATAGCAAAATCTCCTAAGACCAACGATCGACAACGTGGTCAAGCTTAGAGAGCCACAGACTAAAAACAAATCGTTGAGAAATCAAGTGGTTAGTAAATTTAAGTGAATACGACACCTAATACATACCAAGAATATCTTTCCAAGTCGTAGGTGATCACAAATTTTTAAGTGGACTGCATAGGTCACCTAGTAAAACAAGTGATAAATTACGATGATATGGGTGAATTTTTTTGATGGATCTAGTGAAAGAAAAGGTAGTAGGTAAAAGTTATGATCAAAGGAAAGTTTGATATAGAAATCAAATATATGTAAGGATACAACTTTCAAACATCAAATAATAAGTCAGAGTATGAATCTTTATCATATATGGTTAAAATGACTTCCCACTTACCACTGAGTGTGGTATATGTGAAATCGGATCTTTTAAATCAAGTATTGAGAATTTAAGTCTAAAAAGAAAATCATGTAAAAGTAAAAGGCTATTGTGGGTGTAACCCCCATTTTATGGATGTTCACTTGATTAATTCCACTAAATCTAAACTTTGGAGGTCTTAATTGTTTCACTGGATCAAAAAGAGTGTATGTTATAAATCTTATCCTTTTGAAGATTTGAAAGGCAAATGTTGGATAAGATAAAAACACTCAACAACATAAGTGTTTTAGAGTTCAAATGTGTGTGCGCGCGCCGCGCTTGCATGTGCATGTACATATCAATTTATACTCTTTGGACTCAAAAGGTGAAACGCCCACCCTAGACGCCCCCACACTCTGGCCCGACATTATGTGAAGGAGGTAAATCACGGTCTAATTTCAGCCAGTTTCTCATAAAGGCAGCCTAGTGCTCGGTACGCACAAGGAGTCATCACATTGGATGAACTCCCACACTGCCGCTGTTGATGAACTCCCACACTGCCGCTGCCGAGACTCAAACCCAAGACCTTAGACTCACTTTTCTTCCTAATGACCAACTGGGCTACCCGTGCGGGCATATCAATTTATACTCAATTCTAGAATTAGTTGTCATAAGTCTTTTAAGAGAACTCTAAAGAATGCTAACAGAGTTAAATTAGCTATAATTGTCTTGTGGGGTGTTCTTAAGTTAGACAACTATAACCCTTAATCATTTGTATCCTACTATTTAATTTATTAGATTTTATTATCAATTTGTCCCACCGTTTTAGCTTTACACTAGAGTGTTTTCCACATTAAAATCTTATATTCATAATTTTTCAATTGTCTTCATCGTGTGAATAGTTTATTTGGTTTAGTAATCTCAAAGATCTTGTGAGCATTATTACTTAAAACCCTGACAAAGGCAATACATCTCTAAGTGAGTTAGGTTATGACTATAGATATAAAACTAATACCTCTTAAGGAAAATGTTTTAACTAATCAACTATCAAAAGAGGGACCTAGAGGGCACAAAAGAGCATTCTTCTAAGAAGAAAGGCTAAATCTTAAATACATAGTAGTATGTATGAATAACATCAAGTAATAAGAGGATGAGTGAATAAGAGAGATATGAGAATATATGTACTATGAGAAAAATTAAGAGGATACTAAAGAGGCCAAGAGGTTTATATGAAATGGTGAAAGGTACACACTTATAAATGAAAAACTTTGTTATAGATCTTTAATTTTAACTTACTTGCATTATGTGGCCTTATCTGAAATACCACGAATTTTAAGAGACTACTTTGAAGAGAGATGTGTCATACCAAGGGGCCTCTCTATTATTCTATAAATTACTTATAAAATGATATTATTTGCTAAAGCTAAGAAAGGAATTCAAGATTATGTGAAGAAGTGCAACAAATATCATTGACACTCAAACTTACACCATAAGCCTAATACTATTTGCATAGTGAGGGATAAACATTTTAGGACCTTTTCTACTTGCAATACACCAAATTAAATTTATTTTTACATGCATTCAATCATTTTACTAAGTAGGTAGAGACTAAAGTATATATAATAATAACAACCATAATCGTGAAGCAATTCTTGATAGTTAAAACAATTAGTCATTATGGTGTTCTTTTAGCTATTATTAAAAATAAGGACACATAATTCAATAGCAAAGGATTCTCGCAATTCTATAAACAAATAAGAATCAGCTTGACTGAAGTCAAGAACAAGGCCATCCTCCAATGTACGTGTACTAAAGTTAAGAAGTTTGAAGGAACTTGGGTAGATCATATTCATTCCATCCTTTTGCCTATTACACTATGTCCAAAACTTATATTGGGAAGTCATCTTTCGACATGGCTTTTGGAGTAAAGGCCCTAATCTTAACATAACAAAAACAAAGAGATAGCTTGAACTGAAATGGTTTAGACCATTTATTATTAGAGAAGCTACAAGACTAGAAACTGCAAGTTGTCTTATCTTAGTAGATGAGAAATTTCATGGATATGGTATAAGCAACACTTGTGTTCACACTATTAATAAAGTTCTTATCATGTTTTCAAATCTTCATCTTAAAAGATACTATAATGCATATTTAGACCATACATTAAAGATGTTTTTGCTTTAAGGCGAAATGCACTTGTAAGACATAAGTAATTGTACACCTAAGATGTTTTCACTCTAAGACAAAACACATTCATAAAGTGTAAATCAATTTAGCAATTATGCACCTAATGCATTTTTTTCTCTAAGGTGAAACATACTTATAACGTATAAATCTGTTTAGCAATTATACACTGAAATTAATTTTTTCTTAAAGGAAAAATACACTAATAAGATGCAAACCCATCTAGCTATCATGCACCAAATATGTTCTACATTAAGGCGAAGCACATTCATAAGACATAATCTATCTAACGATCATGCACCTATGACATTTTTTCTCTAAGATGAAATTCACTCCTAAATTGTATATCTATCTGCCGATCACATATATAAGACATTTTCACCTTAAGGAGAGATGCATTTACAAGATGCAAACTTTTAGTGAATGATCACCTAAGATGTTCTCACAGTAAAATAAAATGCACTCATAAGATGCAAGCATGCTAACCAATCATGTGCATAAAATGATTTTTTTCCCAAGATATAGCATACCTATAAGGCATAAATTTACTTATTAAATTATTTCATATATTTAACGAAGGTATTACTCTACTTGAAATAATAATATTTGTCCATATGTTTCGAACTTAAAAAAAAATCTACATATACTAAGAAAGATGAAAGAGCATGTGGCACAAATAGAAATGGTTTATATTGGTACTAAGAAAAAAAAGTCAAAAATTACAAGGGGAAACAAATAAAATAATAATCTAACTGGCTAAAGGGAGATTTACAAACTTAGACATAGACATCCATAAGATGACCAAAAGGCATACTCCAAAAACATTCAATAACAACTCTAGACATTATTTAATGAGCCATACCTTTTTATCCATACTAACCTAAAGATTGATCACCAACCTATCAAATGGCGACTAGAAGTTTGATGTTAGTAGAAGAGGGATAACCTTTCCATATTAGGTTTTTCGCCCAATTCCTTTAAAAGATCAATGAAATCATCAATAGAGAGAATTAGGTACAAACTTAAACTTAGATGCATGATTAGGAGTAGACAAATCATTGATTTTAACTCATCAATATGTATGTTTGAATGCTTGGACTTTATGAGCTATTTGGATTTTTAAAGCCATTAATAGAAAACATGAATATGTTGTTTCAATTTTAAGTCTCAAAAGAGTTTCTCTTTAGAAAATCATAGAATACGTCCATTTTATACTCCTTTATAAGATGCTTAAATCATTTTGGCAATGTAGACACTTAACTTATCATAGTCTACAGTTAGACTATGTATCTACTTATCAAAGCTTTCACAATCTTGTTGTTATATATCTCTCTCTATATATGGATCTGTATTATAAGTTGTTAGTGATGACAGACCTAACGTTATAACAAAATATTGAGAGAAGTTTATTACTCTAATGATGTTGACCTTAATATGCCTAGCAATATATTCATGGAGTTTCTCTTTAAGAGATTATAGTCTTCTTGCAGGATTAGGCTTTGACACAATTACACATGATCATCTCCCCTTAAAAGTCTAATACTTAGGCTTAATGTACCAAATGGGAATAAAGATCCATAAATTAGGTTTCTTGCCCTTGTTATTAATAGCTGTACCTTTTAAAATTATCATTCTGATATAGGTTAGTGCGAGCATGAGAACTTCCTAAATCAACTCATTATCTAGCTTACTTTTAATTATAGGACTGGATTCAACAATCCATCTGGTTGACCTCACTTCAAAGGGTGCCACCCTTAAGGAAGTAGATTCTTATAATTCAATAAGGCCTTCTCTTGTGGCGCCGAAAGTGTAACACCCCACTCCCGCATGACTCGAACCCGATATCGTTGGTGATATCCGAGTCCATGTCTTGCGAGGGTGGCATACTACAACACTTAAACACAGTCACAAACTCAGTATAAATTTTTTTTAACACAATCATATGTGCGGAAATCAGTAGACAATTTGGGCCCACTTTAATTTGTAAACATTTTCAGTGATAACAATACACTCAACAGTATGTAGAATAGCCATTTAATGTACACAAATCCATAACCAAATTGGGCTCAATTTTATTCATAAACATTTCAGTGATCACATTACAATCAATATAATTTCAATAGTCCGTTGGGGCCCACTATAACTACAAAACACTATTGTCCAGAAATTGCGGATTACATAATTGTCTAAAGGTAGGATGACACTAATGCGGACGTGGACTAATCCCGACCTCCATCTCTGACTTGCAGGCAGTAGGCATACTCCCGTTTGTCTAACGGGGTACTCTTCAAAGCCTGAAAAATAATTGCAAATTTTGGGTGAGTTT
>JAOSBP010000008.1:13857551-13873461 GCA_027563825.1 Erythroxylum mucronatum | reverse complement strand
CAGCGTCCTCGCTGGCACAACTGCTCGGAACCTGGCTCTGATACCAATCTGTAGGACCTCAACCTCTCGGGCTTCGCATCCATAGGACCTCGGCCTCTCGGGCCTCGCGCTCACATGCTTACAGATATTGTCCGCTTTGGGTCTCAGCCTTTAGGGCCTCGCACCCTCACAATTTTGCTTTTCCACAAGACTTCCCAGGAGGTCACCCATCCTGGTACTGCTCTAGCCCTAGCACGTTTAACTTCGGAGTTTTGATAGGATCCGGTGCGTTAGGGCATGAAAAACGCGTCTGTAAGGGGAAGGTATCCACACCCTTATAAGGGGTGCTTTATTCTCCTTCCCAACTGATGTGGGATCTTACAATCCACCCCCCTTAGGGGGCCCAGCGTCCTTGCTGGCACAACGGCTCGGAACCTGGCTCTGATACCAATCTGTAGGATCTTGGCCTCGCGTCCTCCAAAGGGCCTCGGCCTCTCAGGCCTTGCGCCCACCCGCTTGCAGATATTGTTTGCTTTGGGCCTCACACCCTCACGGTTTTGCTTTTCCACAGGACTTCCCAGGAGGTCACCCATCCTGGTACTGCTCTAGCCTTAGCACGTTTAACTTCGGAGTTCTGATGGGATTCGGTGCGTTAGGGCATGGAAAACGCGTCTGCAAGGGGAAGGTATCCTCACCCTTATAAGGGGTGCTTCGTTCTCCTTCCCAACCGATGTGGGATCTTACAGAAAGAGTGATTTCCACCTCTTATTGAACCCCAGATGAACCTTTCCCCAAGTATGCCTCAACCCCCACTCACTCCCATCCTCTAAGTTCAAAAATAAAAATCAATGCTTCCACCCATGAGTTCTCTATAGGGATTTGTTCATATTCATTTCAAGTTTGAAGTCTAAACCATATTAGTTTGAAAGCTTATTAGGGGATGGATTTGGAAGAAATAAATGAGACACCAAATATGAGGGTAGAGTTGTCATATAACGAGACCTATCCTTTTAAAACTCTCAAGCAGAATTCATTTAGAGGAAGTCTCATTCCCATACTCAGAGTTATCGTAATAAGCACTAATATCATCAAGTCTGATAAAGCAAGTCTACTTCCCCTTTAGGGAGCACCTTAGGTTAATGTAGGGAGAGAGGAGAAACAAACCCCCATTCCGTTCAAACCACTTTATCTGACTTTGCCTTAATAACCCTCTACCTCAAACTTAATCAATGACTTTATGTAAGGATGATATCTTAATAACTCTATCTTTTCTCCTCCTAATTGTCTCACTACTGCTAAATACTGTAGATTCTTTTGATTTATATTTAGAAGCATTAGTTAAAACTATTTGAATGAGATATGACTCTCTACCAAAAAAATATAAAATCAAATAAACAAACCAATGAATAAGCAAGAAAGAATTAGAAAGAACAACTAAAGAAGAAAGTAAAGAGGTTGGGCATAAGCTTTTTTAGAATGTACGAAAGGAAAGAAGAAGTAAAGGTTCTAATAAAAGTGAAGGAAAACTTATCTATATATTCTTTGACAATTTTGATTTGTAATGTGTATATGACTAGAATTTAGAAATCTTTTCACTACGTTATGATGCAAAACAATTTCTTGCCTCTCTCTCCACAAAAAAAAAGTTTATGTTAATTAAAAGCATAATGATAGATGACAAGTTATCAGGGACCTAAAGGTTGCCTTGTTGAATGATTAATTATGTGTCCCATATTATTAAACATTGAAAGGTTGCTTTTTAGTACAACACACTTTTTACCAAAGACCCTTCACTTGTCCATATAAACTCAAGGTCTACCATGTTCCTACTCAAGTCTATTAAGATCTAAAGAGTTTAATTTATAAGGTTTGTAATTAAAATTTGAGGGACTATTGATATTAAATTATAAAAATAGTTTAATCAATTAGAGTTTATGAGGTCATTCTTTTATATTGACAAATTCATCAAGAGTATTTAATACTTGTCATCTTAATCTATATACTTAACCTCTATCACTTCAACTTATTTATGATATGCCTACACTCTTAACACTGACCCACCATCTGTGTAACATGCCTTTTCTAAATGCCTTATTGTGATCACGAGATCCTCATGCCTAATGTCACGTTCCGCATGTTTTAAAGCCCACAAGATAAGATTTGACCCAAAGAGTGTTATGGAACATAGTAGAAACTTATGGAAGACTTTGGAAGTTTCTAGAACATAGTAGAAGATTATGGAAGACCTCAGAAGTTTCTGGAACCTGTAGAAGCTTATGGAAGGCCTTGGAAGCTTCTGGAAGCTGCTTCCATAAGCTTATAGAACATTGTGGAACAATATGGATCATTATAGAAGCTTGTAGAATGTTGTAGATACATACATAATGTACATGAAGCATGTAGAATAATATAGAGTACTGTAGACCATTAGGTCAAGTAGATCTTGATCATCTATTCTAGTTAGGAACTAGTATATATATACCCTTTGGGGGTTGTCTCATTTGTAAAATAGAAGATCATAGAGAATCATAAGAATCCTTGAGAGAGTTTTTTTAATAGAATTATCTTTACAATCTCCCACGTTCCTTCTTCTCTCTAGCAAAGTGTTTCGTATAGATGGACTTGGAAATGAGAGCATATTCAAGTGCCAAGTGAGCATTAGTGAAAGTTCAAGCCTGTTACACTAAGTTCTAAAGTTTAGACACATGGAAAAATATTTTTTAAACCTCTATTCTGAGACCATTAGGTAAAGAGGGACAAAAATGGATTAGAGATGTGAAGTAAAGGATGACAATTTTATGCAATCTAAGTATTCTTCCATTTTTCTCTCAACTTCTTAAATTGAAAATTAATTTTATTGTCAGAGCGCTAATGTTGAAATAACCCCTGACATTATTTTACATAAAATTAATCATACACGTATTAAAATATAAAATAAACATATCAGACGAAAGTTAGCTTTAGATATCTTTTTGTGTAACAAATACAATTCTATAAAAATTAAATAGGAAATAAAATGTTTCTCTTATTATTTATTTTTAAGAGTTTGTCACATGTGAATTAGGTATAAAGAATGAATTATAAGTTTAAATAAAGTACTACATTATACTAGTTTTCAATAATTTCACCATTAATCAATTGAAAATATAAAAAAAAATCTCTTTAGTTGCTGGAAAAATATTCTCCTAATTATTAATAATAGGTCTTATTGTTTACCGATGTGTTAAAAGCAAAACATTCACATTGAACATTTGTACTGTTTTAAATAACTTATTATATTAGATTAAAACCTTTCTCGAACAGAGAGAAGGCGGATGTTGTTTGTTCTTTGACTCCCTTGAATTTTTATTTTTTTTGATAAATGGTAAATTGAATTTATCAAAAAAGTTATATACAAAAATAATTGGGGCATACCCCAATAAGCAAGTGAAACCCATTCAGTCCAAAATTCTCTGCACCCCCATAATAAAGGAGGGCCAAGGCACCAGCCCAAAGTTAGCCCAGAACCTACAACAAAATCAGCAGAAATACAAAAGAAGACAAAAGCAAAGACTAGTAAATCAACAAATTGCCGCAAATGTGAGTACCCAAACAGCAGTGGGCTATTGCTACCTGGCCTTGCTGCTTGGGGCAGCTGGAACCGTATCATGACAAGTGGCAGCACCTATTGGACGTCGGATAAAGACATGTAGCATTGAAAAATTACGCATGGTCTTGCAATCTGGTACCCACTTAAGCCGTGCAAGACATAGTAACATGGGCCATGGTTCCAATTAAAACAGATGCTGTCCACTAAGTGTGTATTGTGGACAGCTGGAATCCACTCAAAACGCTACTGAAGGGACAAAGGTATGGCATGTGCTCCCCACCAAGTGTGTAGTAGGAAGCACCACGTGTGAAGTAGAAGGGCACAGGCAGCACTGACTCGTCTGCCCCATTGCAAGAGTCCACACCTGCCATTGACTAAGCCATGCAGAAGGCATACTTGGAGTCCATCTCAAGGACCCTCACAACCTGTGCAACATTCGCACAAGAAAAGGCAATGAGAATGATCTAAAGGAGACTGAAAATTACATCAAAAATAGGGGCATACCCCAGTCAGCCAAAGAAATGGAAATGAGTCCCAACACATCCCCGTACACCCATAATAGAAGTAAACTAACACATTGTGATCCTGTTCTCTCAAAGCAACACTAGGAATAAAAAGGGGCAGCCAAATAACATAGATATTGATAAGAGAGGGATGCAACAGTAAGCAAAAAATTCCACCAAGAATGATGTACAGCATCGGAGTCTAACTCCAACAGAGTGCACCAAACCTGGTAAATATACCTACAATTGAGCGGTGATGAGATCAACTGGGTACAGTCGGAATAAAATTTTATAAGTAGCAGATTTGACCTTGTACACCACATCTCGCTAAGTAGAAGTAGCCCCATCAAAAAGCATTGCATTTCTAGTTTGCCAAATGCTATAAACAGTGCAAAGGAAAGCAATTCGAAGAGTTTTACTACGCAAAAGAGCTCCCTTAGCTTCAATCCTTAGTCATTTCACAGCACGTGGAAGGGAGCTCATGACTCTGGTGATGCGTAGCCAACACCGAATTTCTCGCCAAACCAGACTAGAGAAGGGGCATTGGAAATAGATATGAGCTACTGATTCCACCTCTTGTTTACATAAGATACACGTTGGGTCCAATTCAAGAAAGGTGAGTTGGTCTTTAGTGGGCAATCGGTTCCACATTCCCAGCCAAGCAATAAAAGAGTATTTGGGGGGTATATACCTTTTCCAAATAAATGACATCCAAGGCTTTTCTTGGTTTTTAACCCGCATCAGCTCATATACTTTATAAGAGGAAAACCGTCCATTGATGCATAGTTTGGACAGCCCAGTATGCACATTCAAACGACCATCAAATTTAACCACCAGAATGTCTCGAATTGTGGCAAGCCTTTTCATAAGGGGGGAGTCTCTAGGATGGGGAGTCCACTCCCATATAGAAGCTCCTCGAAGATAAACTACGTGGATCCACTTCACCCACAATGAGTTAGCTTCAGCATGAATATTCCAAATTGTCTTGGCAAGCATTGCTAAATTCCATACTTTACAGTTTTTCAGGCCAAGGCCACCCTCTTCCTTTGGGGAGCAAATGGTATCCCAAGCAACCCGATTATGCTTACCTCCCCATAGGAAAAGACGACAAAGAGAAGCAATTTTATCTAAAATCACTTGAGGGAGTGGGAACGCCTGGATCCAAAAGGCCAACACCCCTTGGATTACCGAATTGATAAGGGCCACACGTCCGGCATAAGACAGAGTCTTCCCAGTCCAAGCAGTGAAGGAAGCCTCTACTGAATCCAGAAGACCAGAATATTGGGCAATAGACACCTTCATTGGAGCAAGGGGGACGCCCAAGTAACGGATAGGGAAGGCACCCAAGGAAAATTCCGTCATATGCAATATCTCATCTCGCTCCCGATCCCATACTCCTCCCAAAAAGATATTAGATTTGAGAGGATTCACTCTCAAACCAGCCACACAATTCAGAGTTTCCAAACCATCCATTAAGATCCGAACTGAAGGAAGATCACCCCTAGAGAAAAGCATAAGGTCGTCGGCGAAGGCCAAGTGTGTAATTCCCAACGGTTTACATTTGGGGTGGAAGTTGAAATCTGAGTTCACTGTGGTAGATTTAAGGACCCGGGAGAGATATTCTAAGCAAAATAAGAACAGCACAGGGGACATTGGATCACCTTGACGCAATCCGCGCTTCCCCTTAAACATACCATGGAGATTACCATTTATCGACAAAGAGAAGGAAGTGGTTGTCACGCATTCAGATATCCAGGCGACAAATCTGTCAGGAAATCCCAACCCCTTTAACATGTCAAGTAAGAAGTCCCAAGAGACCATATCATATGCTTTAGCAAGATCAATTTTAAGCATGCATCTAGGAGAAATTCGTTTGCAGCTATATCCCCTTGCTAATTCCTGCGCCAAAAATACATTATCTTGTAAGTTCCTACCAGGAATAAATGCAGATTGGGCAGGATCAATAATGGCATCCACTATTCTAGCCATTCGCTCCGTCAGAATCTTGGAGATGAGTTTATACACAACATTTAAGCAAGCAATTGGTCGAAAATCAGAAACCTTCGGAGTCTGTCTTATTTTCGGTATAAGGGTAATAATCGTATGATTTAATTGCTTGAGGAGTTTTCCATGCTCAAAGAATTCATGGACAGCAGCTAAGACATCCCCACCAACCCTGTCCCATTGATGTTTAAAAAATGCTGAAGTATAACCATCCGCCCCGGGAGCTTTATCATTTCCAATATCAAACAAAGCGGCACGAATTTCCTGGTCAGTGATGGGGCTGATAAGTTGAGAACACATGTCCGCAGTTAGCAAAGGACCATTGCAAAGAACGTGGGGGTCCAGCCGTGAGCAAGGAGAGGAGGACCCAAAGAGTTCCTGATAAAAATTTACAAGGCTCACCGAAACCTCATCCAAGGAAGAAGTGGGATTACCATCGGCCTTGATAAGAGAAGTAATTTCATTCTGCCGTATCCTTTTCTTCACCAAGGTGGAGAAATACCGGGTATTACGATCAGCCTCCATCAAATGAGTGCCTTTGATTCTATTTGTTGTTAACTCTTCCGTAAATCGAAGTTAAAGCTCTTGACATATAATAAATCTTGAAATAACCATCCAATTTAGGTTTATAAAATGCTACAACTCATATATTAATTAGTGCATATTAATTTATGCAATAATCATCCAATTTAGGTTTAATTATAAAAAGCTATAACTCATATATTAATCAGTACATTAATGTTTGATATTGTCATTTTAGAGTGTTATGTTATCTTACTCTCTGGCATTGTTCATGGTATGCAAAGAAACTAGGTATTGTCTAGATACATACATATTCATTAGTCTCTGGGATTGTTTTGGTTGGGTTTATGCTAGTAGAACTTTTGTCAGTAGAGCTTTTTTTTCTGTAAATCTTTTCAGAGAAAAACTTGTCTAAAAAACCAGTTGACTGTTTGAATGTCATTTAAAAAAAAAGAGCTTTTTCAAAAAAGTTTCATATAGTAAACTATTCGACAACATAAAAATAAGAAGCATTTTTAATTTTAACTATATTTTATTTTGTAATAAAAATTATTTAAAGTATAAAAATTATTTAAAGTATATTAAATAATATGCAAGACACAATATATTAATTATTATATAATTTTAAACCATATAAAACATAAATGAAAATATATCTAACCAAATTTTTTATATGGATTATAACATAAGTAAAATTAATATAAAAAATATAAATATTAAAACATATAAAAAGTCAAATAATATTATATAAATTTCAAAATAAATATTCAAATTAAGTAAATAGTTAAATGCATAATAAAATTGTAATAAACGTAAAGATGAGTTTGTGAGTATTGTGAAAATTATGTGTAAAAAATAAAGACAAATGAGACTAAAAATAAGCTCATTAAATGATATGAAAAATTTACTCAAAAGAAGTACTTTTTTTATAAGCTTCAAATTTAAACTTTTTAAAATGCTATATTTTGACTGCAAAAAAGTCATATTTATTTAAAAAATAATTTTTTATTTTACAACTAAACACTTATTTTTAAAAAAAATTGTAATAAAAAAATTTACTTATCAACCTTCCAAAAAATCTATAGAAAGAGTCGATGTATGCATGCTTCAGAGTTTAACGTGTACACTAGCAGTCTCTAACAAAGCATGCCTACGCTCGTCCTTTGCAATCAGCCCATTGGTTTTTGTGACGTTGCATTTTGACTGTTTTTGATAATTCTGCTTCGCTACGTTCCAAGTATATGCCAGTCAAACAACAAATTGTCATCTACAGTTAGCCGCCAATTGGGACTTTACGTGCTCTCCTCTAATTGACTATCGTTTTCGCCGTCAGCAACTTCGATTCAGTGGCCAGGAATTTAACTTGCCTCGCCCATAATTTCCATAGGCCAAGACTCAACTTCCAAAACCTAAACATTTCCGTAGAGTGGGCTACAACTAAAAAGTCTGGACATGACAAAGCTTTTCTATTACACTCACACTTCAGTCATCGAAATCATAATTAACTTCTCCATGAGATTTTGACGTTTGTTAAGGAGAAGAATGATTTTCTTACGACGCCTCCACTCGAGACCACGACAATTTCGTTTACACTTTTATACATTTCTCACCTTTCAGTTGGCCCTTTTGTTTGGGACGTAATCCTCTGGCCGTGTACACTGTCCCAACCCTGTCCCAACTCATCCAACCCATCCATTTATGTCCAGAGGATTTGAGGGGCTTTTGTCTTGTTTGGTAATCAACGGTCTGCTGATGTAATATAAATGTCAGATTCTGGTTCTGCCTGAATCTGCTGGGCAGGATGTTGCTGCTTGGATCCATAATTCTGACAGATCTAGCTTATTGGATGCCTGCAAAACAAATAAGGCACGTCAGGATTTGATTGCTGGCAGGCCTCTCCGATACTCAAGTTAGTCTTTTTGAGGAGGTTTTGGTCGCTGAGAACAGAGAAAACTAGGGTTGTAATGTCGAACCTGTATTATAGCAAGATAGTACCTTATATATGGAATAGATGCTAGGTTTAGGTCTTTACGTAAGTCTTTATGTTTGCATGAGAGACTAACACCTGCAAATGGGCTGTGGACATGTGGACCTGAGCCTGGGCCTAGCACAGCCGACCTAATCAGATTCCATTCCATCTTAAACTTGAAATATGTAATTATTTGGTTGTTGTATGTAAACATGAAACATTGTTTCACTTTCTCCTAATTTATCCAAAAGCAAAGAGAATTAAAAAGATATAAAACATGTCTTTAATCTTGATAAGCTTAAAATTTCATAGTTCACAGTTCTACCCGTAATCAAAATTATCGTGCATGTTAATTAATAACTTGTATAAGTCTTAAGCTTGCAAATTTCGTGTGTTTCATCCAATGACAGAGTTAGGAATTTAAGATAGGAGAATCTAAATATTTAATTTTTTAAAATTTTGAAGGGACCAGTGCACCACTAACCCTTAAATAACTCCGTCCTAATATATACATATAATAAAAAATATTTAATAATCTCGAAGAGCCGAGTGTACCATGTGCCTCCTTTTTGGTTTCATCTCTATCACAGCTATAGGTTAATCATCTTATCGTCGGCCTGTATTAGGATCCTACCAACCAAAGATACTCGTTTCCTTAAAGTTTCAGGTTGAGATATGATGATCCGCAGTTGTACATGAACTTACTTGAATCCAGTCTGATTTTTCCCGTTCACCTAAAACTGTAGCAAACTGCCAGACTGGAAGAATACTTTAGGAACACTTACTAGAGCGGCAAAAGCTTCTTTCTTTCTTTTTTGTCTAATATTTTGGTTTGATGATCAATTCATAATCCCCCAGTGTCAGCAAAATTATTATCATTGGAGTAGCTGTTTTGATTAGTTCATAATCCGTCTTATGATGATAAGACTTGGGAAAGATTTTTCAAAGATGGACTTGGGCTTGAAGGCTTCCTTTGTAGACCCTTGCAATTTCATTTATTACCCGAATAAAAAAATGTCAGTAATATAAGATTTACTCTTAATTATAATTAAAAGTTTATTTTCAAAATATTATTTATGTTGGCTGAAATTTAACAGAATTTGTCTACGGGCCATTTACATTGGTCTTTTCAGCACAATCTGTTCTGTCCAAAAGAACATCAATTATTATTATTTTATGACGTGGCAGACAATGATTAAGAAACAGTCCAAGATATAATCCAATTTTCTTTTCTTGAATAGTCACAATAACAAATCAAACATCCAAACTACCCAGTCACAGCGGTCGGCTCCTTCTCTCTCGTCTCCAACCATGAAACCTTTTAACTTCTTTTAGTTCTTGGACGCGGTTCTCTACCGAACCAAACAGATTGTAGTTCTGAATTCTCAAGGTAACCCTTCTCTCATCCTTCAAGTTTCCGTTTTTGTGTTGTTCTCTGCCTGTTATTGCCACAATCTGTTCCATGGGAAGGTTATTTAGTTGAGATCTAGTTGTTTTTGTGGGTTTATGATCTGAAATTTAGTGAATAATATGTTTTACTGTTGTCTTTTAGATTACTGCCTTTATAGTTTGGGCGCCAAAGTTTTTAGCTTTTGCTGGTATCTCATGAATTTAGGATGTACCTTTTCTTTTTAAACTTGGTATTGGGTCGTTCAAGGTATTGACACGTTGTTATTGCATTATAACAAAGGGTTTTGGGATTGATGATTAGGATGGATTGTATTGGGCAATCATCTGAATTCATATCCACTGTTTCTAGTCCCCCATTGCTGGGAAATGGGGGTTCTCGTGAAGATGATCCCTGCCCCAGGCAAGTATCTCCTATAAGGATTGGTGGGCCGAGGAACACCAGCCCACTGGGGCGTGTGGGATCGAGGAACACTAGTCCTTCGAGGCAAAAGGTTATCAAGACAAAACCACGTGGTTTGGATGAGGAAACAGCAGCGACATTTGGTAAATCCGTTCATCTGGATGTTCAAATGGAGGATAGCATATGGGCCATGCTGCCTGAAGATCTGTTAAATGAAATTCTCGCTAGGGTTCCTCCTTTTATGATATTTCGTCTTCGTTCAGTCTGTAAACGGTGGAATTCAATTCTTCAAGACAGTAGTTTTCTTAAATTTCACTCACAAGTGCCGTCCCATGGGCCTTGCCTTTTGACATTTTGGAAGAACTCACAAACCCCACAATGCTCTGTATTTAGCTTGCCGTTGAAAACATGGTACAGGATTCCATTTACATTTTTGCCTCAGTGGGCATTTTGGTTGGTCGGTTCTTCAGCGGGCCTTGTTTGCTTTTCTGGGCTTGATGGCTTAACTTTCAAAACGCTAGTTTGTAATCCACTAACACAAACTTGGAGGACGTTGCCAAGTATGCATTATAATCAACAGAGGCAATTGATAATGGTTGTTGATAGAATGGATAGATCATTCAAAGTGATAGCTGCTAGTGATATTTATGGTGATAAATCATTGCCCACCGAAGTGTATCATTCAAAGCTTGACAGATGGTCTCTTCACCAGATCATGCCTGCAGTGAATCTTTGCTCTTCAAAGATGGCATATTGTGATTCTCGATTGTATCTGGAAACCCTTTCTCCACTTGGTTTGATGATGCATAAACTTGAAACAGGTTATTGGGAACACATTCCAGCCAAGTTCCCACGGTCTTTGCTGGATGGTTATTTGGTTGCTGGCACTCAGAAACGTCTGTTTCTTGTTGGAAGGATTGGTCTCTATAGTACACTCCAGAGTATGAGAATATGGGAATTGGATCATGCAAATATAATGTGGGTGGAGATCAGTAGGATGCCGCCAAAATATTTCCGAGCTTTGTTGAGGTTATCAGCTGAAAGATTTGAGTGCTTTGGACAGGATAACCTGATATGTTTTACATCTTGGAATCAAGGAAAAGGCCTTCTATATGACGTGGACAAAAAGGCCTGGTCGTGGATTGCTGGATGTGCTCTTCAGTCATACAACAGCCAGGTTTGCTTTTATGAGCCGAGGTTTGATGCTTGCATCTATTGAAATCAAAATTTTGCTTTGCGGCTTTGCTGTGCTTATGTCTGAGAGGTTGCTGAGGAGTTAGGGATGTCAACTGCAGCTTTAATCTGCTTCTTTCAAACAAATTCCTCTCGTTTCTCTCTGTGGAAACCGCAGGATTTGTTTGTGAGGTTGATTACAACACTACAGGTCTTTAAACATTGCATACTAGATCACATTATTGGAGCAACAACCTAAAAATACAGGTTCTGTTAGCAGGATTCCTCTCCTTTGCATCAGTATTACGTCAGCTGTACCAATTCTACGATGTGACTTGTTTATCAGCAGCTGTCGATTTTTAATGAATGCAATGGATGATTGGGGGAATATTAAACAGCTTTTTCGCTTCTTTTGTTCCCCATTTGCAGCTGTCGTACATTTCTGAAAAATTTTCAATCAATCAAAGTGTAATTAGCCATCTTGTGTTCCTATATTTATTGATTCATTAACTAATTGACGATGACAAATTTACCGAATCGTTAGGCCAGGCAGTTGTGTGTTCTGTTTGTTTTACAATTACCCGTAAGATTGTTGATTGTCAGGTTATTTCTCGCCCATACATGTATACAAACTTTGTTGTAGTTTAAATTTCTCTATGATGTTGGTACTTCCCATACAAAAGAACTTGAGTGAACGCCTTTCAAACATTCAATGATGTTTCATGTATTGCACGCAATTATATGGTTTCCCGGGCCACAAGATTTCGAACTCAGCATCCCTAAGGCGCAGAGAAAGCAAATGACTATAAAAAAAGAAAAAAAAATCTCTCATCTTTCTTTAGCATTAGTATGCATTTCTGGTTAGGGCAACCATTGCTAATTAGTTGGATTTGAAGAACATTATTAATTAGATGTGGAAGGACATGCTTGTTTTATTCGATTCCAGCCCTAGATAGCGATTATTATAGAAACTCATGTTAAGATATTTTCCATTTTGGTGGACAACAATTAATTACAATTTATTAATTTTTAAATAATTTATCGATTAAGTTACGTAATTTGATTTGGATAAAGATAATAAAGTGACTCAATAAAAGATCTAGGTTAATGAGCCGCTCGTTTCAACTTCGAAAAGTTCGTTTGAAGTTATGGAATCAAAATTAAGTATTTTTCACATTTCTTCGTTATTTCCCTTTCACGTTCGATCTGAGATACTTAACTAAGGCTTGTGTTACGTGTAACATGTGGTATCAAAGTGGTTATATGATCAGGTTGTTAAAAATAAAGTTTTTTCAGTTTTCGCCATATGGTTAGCCTTGAAAAACGGATCAAAAACGAGCTTCAGAGAGCTAAAAATCAACCCAAAACTAGTCGAAAATTGCCCTAATAATCGGAGGCAACGGACCATACATGCTCGATGCATGCACAGTGCACACAGGTGGTAGTTGAGGCGGGCGTGTGCGTAAGATGTATTAGCCGGATGCGTGACACGTTGTCATGCGAGATGATTGACATGTGTGGTGCCTGCACCACCCAATGGCAGTCCGTATGGCACGTACAACTCAAGCACCATTTAGATGCTCGACACGTGGCCATTCGGGGGACGAACACGTGTTGCATATGTGATGCACGTGCTACAGTAGGTGAGCACGTGGGTGCGCTTGGCACGTCTGAGACGGGTGCCCACCCACAGTTGGCAACAACATTTTGATGCAGTGTTGATGTCAACACACTAAAGAAAAAATTTCAAAAATTTCAAAATTTCCGTAAAAATGCCCCAGGTTATTTTGGACTTTGACTCCATCCACTAACTTTTCAAATTTGGCCTATGCTTAATTATGATCAAAGTCCAAAATTACTTAAATCTGTAATTGATCTACAACGAAGGCCCCAAGGTCCTTCTTTTATGTCTTTAGGCTTTCACTCTTTGAATTTCTCATTATTCAATGCAAGCCAGGGACTCGTAACTTATCCAATCCTTACAGATTAAATCCTAGAATTCATTATAACCGTCGGATCGAAATCTTCTGTTGATATATAGACTCCCTGTTGGTGCACCACCACAGTTCGCTTATTGACAAAAGATGTAATAGGATAAAAACTAGCTCAATTTTATTTCATGATTGTCTACTCTATATATAGAGTAGTTTGTTGTAGCAGAACTGTAGCAGAAAGATTTGGAAAAATCTGGAGAAAAATAAACGGGAAATAAAAATGAGTGGAGTGGATCAAAATAACAAAGGGTTTGGACTGAAGAGAGTGGGCTGGCCTATTAGTCCAGAGCATTCATCCCAAGCCCAAGCTCTAACCTAACTAAAGCTTTTGACCCATCAAAACCCTTGACCATCGTATTATTTAACTAGGTTTAGATCACTTCTTTAGTTTTCTTCACACTTGTCTAGGGTTTGCAATTGCAGATATCTTTCCGCCTCTGCGAAAGTTACTACAAGATGGCAACCCAGATGAGCAAGAAGAGAAAGGTTCGTCTCTTCGTTTTCTTCGTTTGCTCTTTTCTTCCCTTAATCGAGTTGTTTACTAAATAGTTTATTGTGGCGTTACAGTTCGTTGCCGACGGAGTTTTCTACGCCGAGCTTAACGAAGTGCTTACTAGAGAGCTTGCTGAGGATGGCTACTCCGGTGTTGAGGTCAGAGTCACTCCTATGCGCACCGAGATCATTATAAGAGCCACTCGTACTCAAAACGTCCTCGGTATAAAGATGCTTTTTTGAATTTTGTTTTTCTAATCGTGCTATTATTTGGTTGCACACTAGATTTGATTGATTTTCACAGGTGAGAAGGGGAGGAGAATCAGGGAACTGACCTCTTTGGTGCAGAAGCGATTCAAGTTCCCAGAAAACAGCGTCGAGCTTTACGCTGAGAAGGTCAACAACAGAGGTCTTTGCGCCATTGCTCAAGCCGAGTCTCTTCGCTACAAGCTTCTTGGTGGTCTCGCCGTTCGCAGGTGTTAAATCAGTGGATCTAATTTTGATACATCTGGTGTTTATAATCGAATTGTATGCTTGGTATTGAAACCTGTTATTACTGATTTAGGATCATTTTTCTTCGATGTTGAATATAGGGCATCTATATTCAACACCGTACTGTACGATGGTCTGAACAGGGTTTAGAACTGGATCTTTTTTCTCTTGCAATGTTGTGCGGCGTTGACTCCAGCAGACTTCTATGTTAATAGAATCATAGAACGCTTTGCCCTAGCTGACTATATGTCTCTGAAACCTGAAAGATCCAACGAGTAAATGAATATAGGGCATCTATTTCTCCTTGATATAATTAATTCCTTATATTATTTTGAAGGATTAGGCATGGAATCGGTAGATGGGTAATTAATCTGTACGGGAAGGGAATTAGCAACTTCTTTTTTCAACTTTTATTGGAGATAAGGACGAAGTCTATCCCAAATCTGGTTCAGTTATACCAAAGAATCCTTGTAAAATCAATTTAGTTAGTAAAGATATTTAGCATCCCTAAAATATCTGTATATACTAACCCCTTTACTATTGTAACTGTATATATACCAATGACATCTGTATATATACCAATGACATCTATCGAACTGAATGAAAAAAGATTTCACATCTCCATTAAAGTCTTTTTATCTTTTATGGTCTGTAAGTTTGAGAAACTCAAGACAAAGAAATCGTAGTTTAATTTTTGAAAATAACGTCATTTTGGTGTGTAAGTTTGAGAAACTCAAGGCAAAGAAATCCTTTCGGACCAGTCCAGGTGAGATTAGACCTCGCAGCTTGTGCTCAACTAGGCTTCAGGTCCTTCTCAAGGGACCAAGATTCCCTGTCCAGTTTTTATGGTGTCTTATTGTGTCCAGTGAATCTCAGTTATTCATTTATGCGGATCCCGTATAAGCCCCACATAAATAAACGTGGGACCCACGTAAATGAATGGTTGAGATTCACTGGACACAATAAGACACCATAAAACTGGACAGAGGATTAGGACTCTTCTCAAGGTGCCCACCCCTACCCCTAGCTTAGCCCGGCTTGGTTTATTTTATTTTCATGTCTATCAACATTGACTGAATTCAAAATTAACGGTCTAAACTCATTTTAATCAAAATTTCAGGCTTCCTCTTTACAATTCTGGCATCCTAAAGTGAGAGCAGTTCACATATTTTAACAGAATCAAATTTTGCATCTCTTAAAACGTTAGTATTCACAGTACGTTGCTCATAAAGCTGTTCCTGAGTTGCTCATAAAGCTGGCTGTTGTTGAGTTGTACCATTCAAATCCAGCATGTAGGACTGATGGAAAAATGACCGATTTAGATCCTGAACAGCCACATTCTCATTATGCAACTTTCGTGAATTTCTTTGTGACAAGTGTAAG
>JAOSBP010000008.1:13825542-13844541 GCA_027563825.1 Erythroxylum mucronatum | reverse complement strand
TTAAAATTATCAATTAACAATACCCAATAGGTTCATATAAAAATAACCGAACAATAACGAAAGTTCGATTATCCATACACAAACCCAATTAATTAAAATAGGATAACACAGTCAATTTCTAATGAGAGAAAGAAACAACAAAATAATTAAACTGATACTTAACCTGGGTCGTCGGCGTCGATTTTACCTCCGAACCGACATCGAGATATTCAGCCCTTCATAGGTATTTTCCGAATAAATTTCTTCAGCCCCATTTTGATGTCCACCCGAAAATCCCTAATTAACTCCCTACTTTCACTGCCCAATATAACCGCTTGATTTGACAATTTAATGTCTCTCAGCTCATTTAAATCCGCCTAGCTTCTTGCTCCTCAGCGCTTCCACACTGCTCCATTGTAGTGTGACTGGTCCAGCTGCTGGAGCCTCACGAAGCAAGCCAAGCCACAGGCCTCACCTGCGCCTACCTCACTTGCGTTCCGTTGATTTTTTCTTGTAGCGCCGCCCACGACACTCCAGCTCTCCTCTCTACTGTTTTATTCTTTTTTTTCCTCTCTGTCGGCGCTCTTCCCTCCACCCCCTAATTTCTCAACTTGTTGCGCCTTTTAATGCCCTTCCACGTGTTGCTTCTCTACGTTCGTTCCCAGCGCCACACAACTCCTCATTTAATTGTTTTTCATCTTAATGCCTTAAGCTCCTCCTTTGATTGACGCCACCTGTTGTGTATTGCTTTGTTTGCAGCCTCCTTTTTCATTTAATTTCTCTGTATTATTTTTGCCCATTTAATTTCCTTGCATTTGTTGGTCCACGGTCGCATGTCACGTTGTCGTTCCCAGCTGTTGCGTTGTCCTTTTTGTAGCTGCTGATGTTGACAATTAAGTGAGCTATTCCTCCAAATTTTGTGATGTCCGTAGCTTATTGCGCGTCCCTTTTAATTGCCTGCTCTCCCATTAAAACCATCAGCTCCTCAATTTAACGTTGCTTTTTTTTTTCATTTGGCAATTAATTGCCATTCTTCAAACCTTCCTTACTCCAGCTGCATAACGCTGCTTTTCATCATGCTTGCGCGATATTGCATGGTTTTAATAATCCTCCCTTGATTTAATTTGCTTCCATGCTGCGCCTCTCTTTAATTGCCTATGTTGATTTCATTTTTTGCTCCTATTGTTGCTGTGCGTTGATGGACCAATCAGCTGCCCATTTAATTTTTTTCTTCTTCCATAATTGTTCTATATTTCTTGTCTCATTATTTTTTCTCTTCTTCCTCCATGAAAGCAAATAGACATTAATTTTTAGAAAATGATCCATATGTTACGTTTTCAACTCACTTTAATTTCTTTCCTTCCGAATTGTACCTAAAATAAAATATGAATTAAAGTGAATATCTTAAACATTTTTATATTAATAATCGTTAAGTGAAAATAATTAAAAATATCAATAATTAAGCACATATCAAAGGCACAGGTAATACGAAGCTTAACTCATAAAGACGTTCACATTTGCTTCGACCAACTTGCTAGATCTTTGCAATAATATCTGTTACCAAAAATCCTTTGCAATAATATGGTAAAAGATTGTAGCTAGAAAGCGAACAATCCTTTCAGGCTTACAGTAGTACTCACGCGTGGCCCACCAATGGAACAATGGAACATTCCGTGTACAAAGTTACAAAATGTTTAGATCCTTCCAAAACTACTGCGGAGTCGAAAAGGCTTCAACCGTCCAATTGCTTGTGGGATTTTTGTAGTTGTACCGGCTAAAGATCGTATCTTTGTGCATTTTTTAATTGTTATAATCTCATAAACCTAACCCCACATTCCTTTACCCGACCCATGATTATGTTGTACTGGTCACCGTCAAGGCTTCAACATTATAGCCCCCTGGAAAGGGCTTGCTTTGACGCTTTTCTTTTTCATTTCTCTTCAGCCTCTACAGCATCTTCAACTTCAACTGGCCCATCGTTGTCTTATCTTGACTCTTAACGTTGAATAAGTCACAACAGGAGAAGGGTTATGATTTAACATGGTTTGTTTGTGCTGGTGTTGATCGCTGGTTCTTGAGGTCTGTTTCCTGGGGTGTATACGTGTCTTCAATATTCTTCTCTTTTCTTTTCTTAATTTTCCGGTCAACTTTTGGTGGTTCCAACTTTCTTATTCGTGTTCCCGTGGAGGTTTGAATTTACTACTTATACTTTTCTAAACTTGGGTTTTCTGGGGGTGATGTTTTTGGTGAATACACCTGTTAGGTGATCATTGCGAGATGTGTTAAAGGATCCATGCTATCTAGCTCGCATGTGAGAACAGAAAACTTTTGCTAGCATATAGTAGATCAGCAGATTTTACGTTCATAAGCCTTTGCGTTGAAAAGGAATTAATTTTGAATTCTTTCTCAAAGTAAGAATTTGGATATGTGATCATTTTATTATTGTCTCTGGCTGTTGCTGATCAATGAACTCAGGCATCCATTATGCTACAAGCCCTTGTGGCAAGGAAATCTGAGCAAATTAGAAAAGTAGTAGGAAAATTAATACCTATGTTCTTTTGCTTAAGTTTGGCTGCTACTTATGAAACCCCTCTTCAATGTTTGTTTAACATAATCTGTCCAGTCAAAAATTTTTAAAATATTTCCGTTTATTTACTCAGCAATCTCTGAGTAATCATCTAAAATCACTGGAGCTGCATATATTAAGATGTAAAGTTGCTTGTTCAGCCTGTTACTCTCCTGGTTCGTTGGTTACATGCCCAAAATTTACTAGTATCTTGCATTGTTGGTTATGTTAGTTTTCCTTGATTAGTTCTAGTTAACCATTCGAATAAGTGAAGTGGAGATAAAGTTGTTTTATGATGGACAATTCCATTTCTTCTTGCACATGTTTTTCTCCTAATGTTTAACAATACAGTGAAGTGGAGATAAAGATGTTTTATGATGGACAATTCCATTTCTTCTTGCACATGTTTTTCTCCTAATGTCAACTAAATTATGTTATGTCAATGCCTAATGCCAAAAATTTGACATCTATTTAAGATGGCTGTGATCATTCATACCTCACATGTTGGTGTTAATATACATTGCCTTAAATGTTTTCAGGAAATAATTTATCTTGAAATGATGTTCTATCTCTTGTTTGTAACAGTGATCCTGCAACAATTTTGATCTGTAGAATGTTTGCAACACACAAGTTGCAAAAGGGACAAAACAATGACACAAAAACTTGATTTGATTGTTCTTGGAGTATCTGTTGGTTTGGCCCTTGGTATCTTGATTGCTACACTAGTATTTCTTGGTCTAAGGTGGTACAAGAAGCATGCTCGTCTCAGACGATGTGCAAATGAGCGTAGTTTTGGATCACTTCCCATACGCATGAATGGCATCGATGCAAACACTGATCTTAGTGCAGCTATTGGAAGTCCTGTGACACACAAACCAGACCATACTCAGAGAAGCGCTCAACCTTCTCGTTGGAGTTATCAAAGTAAAGATCGACCTGCTTCCTTTTCTGGCGTCACTAGATATTCTTACAAGTATGTACTCCTCTAAATTGCAACAGATTTTTGTTTCTCAAACATGTCAAAATATTTGATGTTACCATGAATGTGGAATTTTGGGGATACTACTGGCATTACACAAGTCCAATTGCAAGTAAATATGCTAGAAATCTGTTTTTATCTTAGCATTAGTTAGACGTGAATATGGAAAGTGGAGAAAAGAAGCAAAAGTAGTCTTAGATGGATTCAGGTGGATTATAACTTTCTTGTGAATTCAGTTTGCATTATTTAGTTCTGTTCAATAGGTCAAATTTCCTCAAAATGTAGCAATGAAATAGTTGGCATTTTTGAAGAAGGTATTTGGCCTTTGATTTTGCAGAGAATTAGACAGCTCTCTCAAGTTTCTTAAAGGAAGTTAAATTGATAAATCTTGTATATTCACGAAACTGTTGCTTGGATTACAAATCTGATATTCTGACTTGTCTGTCTGCTACAAATTTTTTAATGAATGCAAATGAACATATTAAGAAGCTCGTGAATGAATTTGTCACGCAATTCATCCTGTGACTTATACTTGTTGCTTTATAAGGGATATTCAGAAGGCTACACAAAATTTTACAACCACTTTGGGAGAAGGTTCTTTTGGGCCTGTGTATAAAGCAGTGGTGCCTACAGGAGAAATAGTAGCTGTAAAGGTGCTTGCTTCCAATTCAAGACAAGGGGAGAAAGAGTTCCAGACAGAGGTAATGGCTCCATCACTAATGCTGATACTGTGAGAGGGAACTTAATCCTCACAGGATGAAGTGTAAGTGAGAAAGATGCATGCGGCTAGAGCTATCCACACTGGCTTGCCAATTCTTTCTGAAAAATTAGAAAGGCCACCAAGTCTCTTTATTCAAAAGATTCAAGAGTGTGAATTGAATACAAATTTTTGTCCATGCATGATCTTTTGTACTGTGACTGCTCTGAAGATCACCTCTATTTTCTGTGCGAAACATATATAAATTTTTCTTAAAATCCTATAAATGTAATGATGTTTAAAATTTAATGGACTAAATGTACGAAAAAGTTCTACCTTAAAACACTTTACATTTAGAAACATTTGAAACAATAACTTAAAATTTGTTGAATGATATAACAAATGTTGTGTCTTTGAACACTGTCAAATTCCATCATTCGTTTTATAAGTGCTATTTTTAAAACCCAGTTTACTACTTATCCATATCACAAATGTCTTCCCTTTGCCTGTGTTTTTTTAGGTATCTCTTCTGGGGAGGCTGCATCACAGGAATCTAGTTAATTTGGTAGGATATTCTGTAGATAGGGGACAACATATGTTGATATATGAGTTCATGTGTAATGGAAGTCTGGCAAACCTTCTTTATAGTAAGTTAAGAAGCTCACTTTTGGAATATTATTCATGGTGAGAGTTTATATGCATAAGGGTGCACGTTTTTCTTTAAAGGAACATTATTTAGTAAATGCTGCCATTATATTTCACATTCCACTTCTTGACATTTTGAATTGAACTTACATCTCATGTAGCTGTAAACTTTTAAGCAAAGAGCATAATATCTTTTGACCAATGTGGTTATCACCCTTCATGCAGAATTTATATTCAATGTAATATTATTTTATGACACCTCAAAAAATCATTCCTTCTCTTTGTTGACTTCACTAATCAATTGGTTACAATTTCTTTTCCCAAATATATTAGATTGGTATTAAAGAAGCAATGTTGATGATTATGAGGTTACCTTTTGCATCACACTCGCCAGTTACAATCCAGCATCAAACTTTTGCATGTAAAACTGTAATCAAGAGAAAACCTTCAGTCAAACATAGTTAGATCGATTTTTTTGCCAGAAGTGGCTGTCAGCTGAACAGTGTGAATGTTGAATTTAGATTTGTATATCTCTATTTAGGTGATCATGGTATTGTTCCAATTTATTATGTTACAGTTTCATGAAAATTCATGTAAAGGGGAAGTTGGTTCATCCGTATGAACTTTTTGGATGATTAACCTTTGTTCAGAAACGTCTTATTATTTTGTTTCTTCTAGAGGTGATGCATTTATTTACGATTCCTTCATAATGAACACCATGTTGTACATTCACCAGATCAAAAGGAACAAAGCTTAAGTTGGGAAGAAAGGCTCCAAATTGCCCTGGACATTGCACATGGGATTGAATACCTTCACGAAGGAGTAAGTTAACTGCATATACATTTGTTTTCCCTTTGTCACTCGTGTTGTATGCATCTTGATCTTTCTCTGGTAGAATTCTTTTTTTGTTGATTTCATTGAAATTCTATTTTTTCTTACTGATGCAGGCAGTTCCATCGGTCATCCATCGAGATTTAAAGTCTGCTAATATATTGTTGGACCAGTCAATGAGGGCTAAGGTAAACTTGGGATGTTAAATATGAAATATAGTTCCTCAAGACAGATGAGTAATGAACGTTCACTGCTCTTTAAGGGGGTTGCTTTTCTTCAACATTAAAAATATTTTTTAAAAAAGGAAAGCTTTTTAATGTTTTTAAGTCTTCAACTGTCCTTCTCTGTAATCATGACATTAGGTTGCCGATTTTGGACTTTCAAAGGAAGAGGTCTTCGATGATCAGAATTCTAGCCTGAAAGGTACTTACGGCTACATAGACCCAGTGTACATATCCACAAACCAGTTCACCAAAAAGAGTGACATCTATAGTCTTGGTGTTATCATCTTTGAACTCATTACAGCAATCCACCCACAGCAAAACCTAATAGAATATGTTAATCTCGTAAGTCTTGTACCTTTCCTGATAACTTTGTTCTTCCATTACTCTGTTTCTTTGATCTAAAACCTCCTCTTTTCTTGGATGAACAGGCTGCCATGAGTTCAGATGGTGTTGATGAAATACTAGACAAAGAACTACTTGGACAATGCAACATTGAGGAAGTGAGGGAGCTGGCTAGAATTGGTCATAAATGCTTGCATAAATTCCAAAGGAAGCGACCTTCAATTGGAGAAGTTTCACAGGCTATGGTGAAGATGAAACACCGGCAACTTGCCAGAAATAACACCATGTCTTTTGCAAGTCAAGATATGTCACAAGTTGTAAGCAAAATAGAGGACCAGCAGGTAGAGTTGAGTGAACTGACAAGCAGAGAGTTTAAATGATCAAAAGACTTTACGTTTTCTGTTTCTTCTTATAGATTGCCAGCTAATACCGATGATACAAGAGTACAGGAAAATTAAAGCAGTAGCCCCTTTCCTTGTGAAATCAAATATACAGTAGCGTAGGATCACAAATTATTTCTGTTTTAGCATTTCTGAAGTTTTGAAATGGGAAAAGTCGATTCTTGTTGTCAATGAAATCAAGATTTTTTCTTCTGAACAATCACTTCAGGTGTTTTAGGTAGTTCCAAGAATGAACATCATCAACTAAGAAGCAAGCAAAAACAATGTTAGAGCTAAGGACATTTGCTTGAGGGCTGATCCTGGTTTTGGTTTAACCATGAGGTTGATGAATAGAATGTGAACAGCATTTACAAGTAAACATTACTAGTAAAAAACGAGAATCATTTGAAAGAAGGGGAATGAGGTTGCCAGCGAGGATCATAGAAATATAATAAAATTTAAAAATCCTTTATGACTAATTAAATGCAAAGCAGGCACTGATGGCCATCGTCTTCAACCATATTGTACGCGTAGGCACGTAACTGTTAGGAACTGCAACTGCTGACGTGATCAGTTTCTTTGGAAATTCACCTATCTGTTTGATTGGTCTGGTCTGATCCAAGACACCTTCTACATTTCCTAGTACTTGCCACTTTTTTTTATTTTCAGCAACAGTATAAGGGTATCATGAGTAGACTCTGCTTGCCTGGTTTTCCTATATACTGGGCTGTATTGATTGCTGGCTGTCCGCTTGGAAAAGGACAGAGGGTTTGGCCTTAAAAGGCTTTGATATTTGTGGCAGCTTTTGACCTTTATAAAAAGAGCCCTTTGAGCTTGGTTTCTATACTTTCTGTAAAGATGGAATGCCCATCAAAGAGTTTGTGCTTATATCTTTTCCTTTAATCATCCTGACAAATTCTTGACAAACAATGATTTTGTGGATAATCTAATACTGTCTTTGCACATTTTGTAGGTGGCAATTGGATATTTGCTGCACATTATGTGGCCTTGTGACCACACAAGTCCCCAAATGTGTCATTTTCGTGATTTTCGCATGTGGGTTGATTCCACCTCAGTGTGGTCCAACATTCTACTGCTTGTCTTTATGCGTAAATATACCTTTCCCAATCACATGCAAGATAGTAAAATGGCGTTTTGTAGAGTAGTCTAAAAGTTCCAAACAAGTCTGGACTCTGGATTCATCTTGCATGAGATGGAAGTACTCAAAACGTACAGGGAACTTATTTACCATAAGGAAAAGCCATCTAAAAGGAACTTGTCTTTAATAACCATTTATCTTAATATTCATGTCATGGAATCAATCACAATAATCAAAGAACAAGTGCGGAAATAACAAGCACACACAGATTTACGTAGTTTACCAATGTTTTTGGCTACGTCCACGGGCGGTTAGGGTTTTATTTTACCGTGAATGTTTTCAACATAGATGCACTAAGATAATAGAACGTATATAGAATACAAAAGACATAACTGTCCTCTAATAATTGATCCAAATGTATTATCAGACTCCATATCTTAATAATTGGGCTCCATATCTCAACATGGAAACCATATAAGGGTCTATGAATAAAATTTTATGGAAACCATACAAGTGTCTATGAACATAAAATCATCAGAACATTAGGAGGATTTGTCTGAGAGAGCAAACACTTCCAAAATGATTTAATTCAAATCCAATCCAAACTCATGTTCTAGTAATTTTTATTTCTTTATTTTGTCTCATTTATATTAGGGTTAATTACAGAAAAAAAAACTCAAACTTTAGTCAATTTTGCAATTATAACCCAAATTTTAAACAGTGACAGTTAAATACTCAAAATTTAAATTTTTTTCAATTTCAATCCGACGTTATTATTTCCGTTAACGTTGCTGATGCGACTTGTCACATAAAACAGAAATCTTAAACACTTATATACGTCAGACCTAATTAAGTTTAACTAAACTACGCCATTTTGAAATTAAAATTCCTAAATCAAACTCTACTATGCTTGTGCGAGACAACAACGATATTTTATCATGCTGGAGCGAGACGGCAACTAATAATACGAATGAAATCTTAATTTGTCACCCTAAACTCTCTTTCTTTCTGTGCGAGAACGAACTGATTTAAGGTTTTCAATTCTAACGATTTAGTCAGCGAATTTGATTTAGAGATTTCAATTCTAAAAAAATGTAGCTTATTTAAACTTAACTAAGCTTAACGTGTATAAGTGTTTAGGGTTTCTTAATTAAAAGGTAAGAAGACCTAACATTCTCCTACGGATTTAACAAATTGAGTACTATTGAATCTTTCCCTATATTTCGGCTGAATTTTTATTTGATGTTGTTGTTGTACAAATGTATAAAAATTGATGTCGAGGTAACAAATTTTGATGTTATTATGGATCATATACGACCTCCCAAATATCCAATCATTAAATTTTCTTTAAATAGCAAATTGGACATTGAAAATAGAGACATGTTGAATATTGGAAGACGCTTTAGGTAATGCGGTCACATGGTATATGGTGTCGGGGGACTAGACTAGACTACTCAATGTTGTACTGTTTCTTTTTCACATAAATTGGGTATACTTTGATTAGCTCCCATGCTTCCATCCCCATGTGACTTTGCCATTCTTTAATCAAATATGCATCAAATAAACCATAAAATGTGTATTTCCTTTGTTCGGTTTTAGATCAGGATATCCACCGACGAATGAAACACCTCGTAGGATTTTCATGTAGTGTATTTAAGATTATAATGCGATGTTTTAGTAGGAGGGAGACATAGAATGAGTCTTGGTTAGATAAGGTAAAGCGACTGCGGTGGCTCAAAGCCGCTGCTGTCCAAGTTGTTTTGACTAAAGCCATTACTGGTCCCTTTCTCATCCTCATCATTCAGATACAAATTATAATGATCTTCAGAGAACACTGCCACCTATCTAAATCCTTCCGTTTTCAGATTCAATTCCATCTATGCCCACAGGACCATCCTACATTATCATATCAATAACATTGTTTTCATAAAAAAATAAAATGAATTCGTTCCCAATCATGTGAAGAGGACAACAGAACAGCCAGCCAGCCACTGCCTCAGCCTCGTGTCGTGTCACTTAATTGTTCATAAATCTAATGCCAAACATGGGAATCTAATCTTTTGCTTCAACTCGATACCAACGTGACTGTGCTTCTCACGCGCCGAAACTGGGAGTGGTCGGGTTAGGCAATATCTCATAGAACATAACAGGCCCGATTTCTCCGACTCCAAACACTCTCTGTAGCTTACAGACATTACTTCACACGCGTCACACCTTACCTCTGACGCTTGACTTTCATTCGCATACCCCACTTCTCAGTCATCTCTTCTTCTTCAAAGCTTCTTTGAAGGGGGGAAAAACAAAATCCTGGGAGAAACGAGGAGAGGGACTGGCGAGAGAGGGTGAGGTGCAGTGTTCTGTGTTCGGTACGGAGAAAGCTGAAGTTTTGGTGGTGTGGTTTAATGAAAGGAGAAGGAAAGATGGTGATGAAGTCTAAAATGAAATGGATTGGCTTAGTGGGCCTGGTTTTGTCTGTCTTCTCCCTCTCTGTACATTTCTTGCTTGCTAGATTCACAGATGGAGGTGTTTATGACTACCAGTCTTCAATCACACTCTTTTCTTGGAGACCCGTCTTCGAAAATCCTGACTTTGCCAAAAATGTATCTTCTATGATTCTTTTTCTTTTAAAGTTCCAGTCTTTCTTGTCACTTCTTTGATGGGTTTGGATTGTTATTGCTTGCTTGCTCTTCAGCAATGTCTTTCTATCGGTGTTCTGTGAATGGAGCAGTTAGTTTTGTTCTGGGAAAATACTATTTGATTTTACGTTGATTTGGTTAATTTGCAGGGATCTGAAGATCTCTCAGGACAAAAACCCCTGTTAAATCAACGTGTTTGTTCTTTGAAATTTGCAAGTCTTATAGTCTATGGCGTTTTCTTCCCTTATGTTAGATCTATCTCTTTAGAAATGACTTTGATCAGTACCCATCAAATTCGCATTTTCACCTTTTATTGGCGAAAGCACGTTTTTGTCTTCTCTGTTGGTGCTGGTGTTATCTGCTTATTGATTCTCAGGATTATGCTCTATTGATTCTCAGGATTATGCTCTTTATCTGTGGTGCAGAGTCCACTCTATAGACGACTTTGGGGTCCAGTAAGAAGTCTTGAATCTTTGCATCCAGATGCAAATCCCAGAGGATATTATGCTGGTTAGTTCTGGTCGGATTGTTGTTGTTAGCGACGAGCAATTTTATTCATTATACTCAAGAAATACGGTAGTTTTTCTTTGTCATTTCATGTCCATAGGACCTTATATTACTAATTTTGTTGCCACGCAACTGGATTGAAGTCCTTGGTGTGTTTCATCTGTGATTTTGTTAAATTCCTTAAAGATTTTAAGCCAGAACTTTTATGTGATGTCAAAGCATATCATCCATATGTTTTTCGATGTACAACATATGCCAACACTCTTTAGAAAGAAAAGAATTTTTTTTTTCTGTGGTAGTTTCTTTCACCAGTAAAATTGGTTTATTACGTATTTATATTGCTCCACAAAACTCTTTCATCACTATTATTATTCTAGTTATTTCATTGAATTTTTCAACTCCTGCAGTATTTTTGTTGTCAGTGTTTTTATATGTGACAAGCTTATCTTGCAATGTATTTAGAGTTAAACATGTGGTTCTTCTTATCAAGCTGTGTAGGACAGTTTGGTGTGATAAGAAAATAGAATAGTTCTTCTCAAACTCTGCATGCCTATATTAATATGCTCTCTCTCAGCTCTTAAAATTTTGATTGATGACTTGATGTAAATTTGAGTATTCTGCCTTAATATGCATGTAATAGAGCCCGTTGCACCATCAAATGGGTATGTCTTTGTCAGGATACGAGGTGGTTTCCATGAAATCAGGAATTCGGTGAGGATGACTAACTTATGTAGTATACCTATCATTCTTTAGTTTATTAAGGTTAGCCTATTTAAGTTTTAATGCCATCTTTTCACATTTCAGATATGTGATGTAGTTGTGGTTACTCGATTTCTTAATGCCACTTTAGTTATTCCTGAGATACAATCAACAACAAGCAGCAAAGGCATCAGGTGCTTAAGAACTGTTTTGTTATAGTTTCAATCAGCATAGTAGTTTGATCAGTTACAGGGTAACATAAGGATAGCCTTTCATTTCAATAACTAGTTGTATATGTTTGTTGCAGCTCTCAGTTCAAGAGTTTTGCATACCTCTACAATGAGGATCAATTTATGGCAGCTTTAACAAAAGAAGTTAACATTGTGAAGACTCTTCCGAAAAATCTTAAAGGTGCTAGGAGAAAAAAGGAGATTCCTTCATTCAGAGTGCCTCGTTCGGCTTCACTGTACTTTTATTTGCATAATGTCCTTCCAGTACTCAGTAAACATTCAGTGGTTGAGCTTGTCATTTCTGATGGCGGAGGTTTGCAGGTCATGAAAGCATGATGCTTAAAGTTTGAACTTTTTTCATTTAATGCTGAAGTTTAGATTTACATTTAATTTCTGACGGATCTTTTGATCAGTAGTTTTAACTTACTAGATGGTTTTATGATTCAACTCACATAAGCTGAAGGTTTTTATATTTTTAAAGGGAGACATAGTCCTTATAGGGCATCATGTTTCTGTCTTTTTAAACATAGGCTTTAATTTTAGATTTTCAGAAATGTATGCTACCATTCCTTTACTGGTATCTTACTTATTTCTAGATTTCCATCTATCTTGGGATACCTGAGCCATGCCACAGTGTGACCACTAGTTAGACAAGGTATTAGTTATAGATGATGCATTACTACAAGCAACTCAGTCCTTTCTTACCTTCTTTCAATAGCATATTTTGGTGTGGATTTTCCCTATTGTGCTTGAATGAAGTTTGGCTAGTCATCCTATAGAAAGGGTGCTTACTTTTCTCGTGTTCCAAATATGTGAATATTATTTGCTTCATGTGCCATATTGAGTTTCACAAGCACCAATTCCTTAATGTTTTCCAAGTAAGAAACAGTGCAATTATTCTGGGCTGAGAGCTATGTTTCTGCGATTTAAGTTTCTAACTTGTATCAATAACTTGGTTCAAAACTCTGATGCAGGCAACACTTCCACCTGATTTTGAAGAATATCAAAGGCTGAGGTGCAGAGTGGCTTTTCATGCTTTACGGTTTCGACAGGAGGTCCAGGAACTTGCAATGAGAGTCTTACAAAGGTCAACAACTGGCTATCAGTGAATAGTGCTAAATAGTGTTTTTGCATTTTCCATCTTATAGCTGGGTTCTCATATTACTTTAGATTACGGGCTCCTGGTCGACCGTTTATAGCATTTGATCCTGGGATGTCGAGAGATGCTTTGGCATTTTATGGTTGTGCGGAACTCTTCCAGGTATCTTCCCAAACCCAGAAGTCATGATTGTTGATTTGATTTGCAAACTTTAATAGAAGAGAAAAGGGATAAGAAACACTTACCTAGGCATTGATTTTGGACGCATCTTGGAGCTCTTTATAAGGATGTGCATGCGGAACTCATTCAACACAAGCGAGCGTGGATGATAAAACGTGGGATTGTCAAGGGAAACCTCTTTACTAATTCAATGAAGCAACGGCTAAATGGTCGGTGTCCGTTAATGCCAGAAGAGGTAAGATAATGTGAATGCCAAGACTTTGTTGGCACGATGCTGTCGTAGTTAAGGATAAGTTCTTCAATTTGGCAATGGGCTCAATGATAGAACTGTAACTTTTGAGTTCTATGCTTCTAAGAACGAGCTATTCCATGATTTTAGTAAAGCTCTATGCTGAAAATAGTAGTGTGGACATTCTATTTGATTTAATTGAGGTTGTTGTTTGCTTGTTGGGTGGATTTGCTGGATGATCCCAATGCGTCAAAAAGTTTGATCAATTATTCCATTTAACATTTAGATGTATGATAGAAAAATGTGGTGTACCATTGAGCTATCTAAACTGTTTTTTGTCTACAGATCGGTATTCTTCTTTGTGCATATGGATACTCATGGGACACTATTATATATGTTTCCGGGGGAGAAGTTTTTGGTGGCCAAAGGACATTAATCCCTCTTCATGCAATGTTCGAGAATGTCGTTGATAGGACTTCCTTGAGTGCAGGATGGGAGCTCAGTCAAATTTATGGTCGAGAGGTTAACCTTGTCAACAACTATCCAAGGGCACCACCTTCCACTGGACAGGAGAAGAAGCTTGTAGCATGGAAGGATGCAGGCCCCCGACCACGTCCACTTCCACCTCCTCCACCTAGGCCCAAATATCCATACAATATTGAAGGCTGGTGGGGTTGGGTCGCTGAGAGTGATAATGAACCTGAGAGTACAGTTATGGAGTTGAGGACTAATGCACATAAGTTACTATGGGAAGCGATTGACTACATAGTATGTGTTGAAGCTGATGTTTTCATTCCGGGGTTTGATCGTGATGGAACAGGAAATCCCAATTTTGCCAGCTTGGTAATGGGCCATAGGCTGTATCAGTCAGCTGCATTGAAAACCTTTTTACCCGATAGGTAATTCTCAGCATCTGCATAATTGTGCATGCAAGTTCATAAATAACCATGATGCTGCTGGAGCTTCTTTTTCATTAGCCTTTCTCTAGTACAAATTATTGCTTAGTTAACATGATAAAATGATTGCTGCTGCATAAACAGTAACTGATCCCGTGACACGTAAAATATAGCTTCCTGGTGCTATGTTGCAGAATATTAGTCTTTTTCTATTGACCTTTTATTTAAACTTATTGAAAATTTTACATCCTTCTTTCTTCTTATCTAAAGGAAGGAAGTTGTCAAGTTTTTAGAAGAAAACCGTGAGCACCTATACCAGGCAAACCGTACCTGGTTGACATCCATACGCAGGCATATGACAAGAAGTTTACTTGATGGAATAAAAAAAGCATCTGCAAAATCTAAGCCATTGTCTTTTCTCTCACATCCAATCCCAGAGTGTTCATGCTTGAGACATGACTTTGCCAAAACATCAGTGAATGCCTCAAGCTCTTCGACTCAGGCACAGGTTGAAGCTGTTCTTGGAGTTTCACACCGTTGTCCTGCATGGATGGACAGTGAAATAACCTCAAGATCAAAGGACAAGGAAGTTGAAGAGGATCTTGATGAAGATCTCTCCTCATCTTCTGGCTTGTTCTTTAGAAATAGGATTGAAAACCATGAAGCTGTTGGTGTGGAAACAAACAAGGAAGAAGCTAATATGGAGGAGCAAGAAGAACTTGAGGGTGCAGAAAAATAGTACCATGATATTACACACCAGTACCGGATTTCATAATGTTCATGACCCTCGAATACATGGAAGAAGAAAAGTTGTATCAGCACTGACAAAGAATGCATCAGATTCTGAGCTTGCCAGTCTACGAGGGTAGGAAATTGGGATTAGTGGCAGAACAGCCAAATGGTTAAGCTCTAAGGTTAGCCATCCATAATTCTGATCCACAGGATCTGTTATGAAGCCTAACCAACCAATTTTTGTGTAGAACAGAACTGCCAGTGGATAACTCATAATCTAATGTTTCCTTTGTAGCATACCCTTGTTTTCTTAGGCATATATTTGTGATTGTTTGTACTTGATGTAATATAAAACATAGTCACATTTTAACCCATGGTTGGCTATATTGATTCCTTTTTGTTCTTGTATATCTATTCTCACAAACTTAATATACTCCTATGGGTAAATCTACGGCTTCCTTGTTCTGAATATGTTATTGGTAAGTCTTTGTTCTTGTAATAAACATTATCCAGCGAAAAGCATTTCAAATTAAAGGTCTTTGATTCCTTGTACCCATTTAGATATTGATAAAGATCGGTCTTTGAGACCCATTGTTTTGGGGTTTTGGGATTTATAGACCAGAAGAAATGGCAAATTTTGACCTCTGAGTTCTTCTCAAGCGTTTGCAGCAAGCTGCTGTTGCGCACGGGTCTTCACCGTTGCAGGTCGTGAGCAGATTCATCGCGTGCCAATTATGTTGTCTTTGCTTGATGGAAAGGCCAAGACTGATATGCAGATAAGAAATCCTCGTCTCTGAGTAGATGAACATCTCAATCGTCTAAACCTGCGCTGCTTCTGGATAACAAGAGCGACTCTTTGCCAAAATTGAAGATATATAGTTCAAGATCAATTCCTTCTTCCCTATCGAGTTGTTATTCAGTACCCACTTGCAGAAATCCACCGCACCATTATTTGACGAGTACGCACATAAAGAGAACCTGTTGTTGGAAATTTTTGTCATTTCTCATAAAGTATCACAACGTTGAATTGCAATTATGGTTTTTCAATAACTTATCAGTTAAGTTACGTAATATAATCTAGATAAAGATAATAAAGTTGTCCAATAAATAATCTAAGTTAATGAGTCAAAGTCCAAAAAAAAAATGTATCTCGATCAAGGTAAACCGGATTCATATCAGACTTATAATGGGGAAGCTCATTATAGATGATATATAAAGAGTTTAAGTTCTCCTGCAATTGCCCATGACATTCGTGAACGTAAAATTACTCTAACTCATTCAGAAGTTCAAGTTTTCAGAAAACTGTAGAAAGGCTTTAACACGTCCCGGTAAGTAGTTCTTATGAAAGCAACGGTTGATTCGCACTCGTTTCAATTTCAGAAATCTCATTTGAAGTTATGGAACCGAAATCAAGCATTTTCTGTCTTTCTTCATTTATTTCTCTTTTTTGTTCAATTCGGGATACGTAACTAAGGTCTCGTTATGTATTACACGTGGTATCAGAGTCGTGACATGATCAAGTGGTTAAAAACGAATTTTTTCAATTTTTTATAAGGTTTTAGGAGAGTTAACTTCTGTTTTTAGGTTTTTTCTTACTTATTGATACATGAAAATAGTATACATGTATTTAACCTTTAAAAAAAGGGTGAAAACTAGTTTGGGAGCTCAAAAAATTGGCCCAAAACTCTATGAAAATCTCCCCAAACATAGGCAACCGGCGGAGACCGTCGATCGCGTGTAGCGCGTGCACAGTGCACATAGACGGTCGAATCGGCGACGCTTGTGGAGCATGCAATGCACGCGCCACACACTCGCAATAACTGCCGAGGGGTGGTTTGTCTGGCACGTCAGCGATTGACACGTGTGCAGATGAGGGCAAGCGTGCCAATTGATAAGCCCACGTGGGCGCGCGTCTAGCATGTGCATACAGGTCGAATGGCGCATCACCATTGCATGCGTCTCTCGTTCCACGCGCATGCTGATGTCAATGCTACAGTAAACTAAAAAAACCAAAAAAAAAAAAGATTTCCCATATGAGTGCTCTGGGATGCTTTTGGTCAGTTTTCAAGTTCGAAAAATTCATAAAGTGGAATTTTCTATTTTCTGGATTAATTACATTGGTAATTTCACTCAGAAAAAGGAATTAAGACATTTTAAAGCCGTTTTTTGAGTAAATTTTCATGCAACAAACATGCCATGAGGGAGATACATGAGGTTTTCATATCTCAGGTGATCATGTTCAGTGTTCAGTGACACACGATAGTTGCTTTAATGAGATTTTTTGTTACGAAAGTCTCAAATAAAGTCTTCAGCACGAGTATATGAAGATGAGACTGTGCATTCAGGTTTTGCATTTATTGATGTTACATTTTCACGTACGATATTCCCATAAAGAATGTGAGGATAACATAAAGATGTATCCCTTGTGTTTGTGGACCTTTTGGGTACTAATGAGGATGTAGTCATCAAAGTGGCCTTTCAAGTCAATATTTTGAAATGTTCTACTTGCTTTTTGGGAAATGTCTCTGGTCTTATGTTTGGTTATTATGCCCAAAGGTGGTTGTGTCATGAGAGTTGATCATTTGTACTCTATTCACTTTTATATGAAAGTCTAATTGCATATATTATTTATTTAACCTAATGGTGCTTCATAACATGTGTGATCAGATTCTCGGTACAGATATTATTTAATGGCTTTGAATATCACTGTTATCCTGCATTTATGTTGATCTTTGCATTATTATTTTGCAATCACCTTCGGTCAACAATATCAATGTCACTATTGAAACCTTAATTGGTTTCAATTCGAAGAAGTGGATAGAGGATGTATTGAATGCTATAGAGATTAATGAAATTGATATGACCATAGGTACGGATAGGCTATCTCCACCTAGATTCAGGAGCTCGAGAGCTCATAAAGTAGCTTATGTAGCCTAAGATCGGTCTACCAAATTATGTTTAATAAATATTGAGAGATTCATACTTGACAATTTGTTAAGTGGAATTCTGGACACAGACATAGCGAAGGATTTCTTAATAATGTCTCCAGAGGTATACGGTCTCACCTAATGCTGAGACAAATGTCTTGATGAAAGAATTGTTCTCTATGAGGTATACTAGAGAAAGGGGAGTGATGGAGTATATATTAAGAATGATTCATCTCCACAGTAGAATGAAGATGTTAAAAATTCCTCTTTCTAATGTCTTGATAGTTCACCAAACTCTAAGTACACTCCCCCAAAAGTTTAGTAATCTGGTGATGACACATTACTTGCTGGATGAGGAATGAGACCGCAATGCTTTAATTGCCCATTGTGTTGTTGAGGAGGAGAAACTTAAGACTGCTGCTCCTACAACCCTCGAACCAACTAAAGGAAAGGCAAAGATAAAGTTCGCTAAGTTCAAAGGTAAAAAGTCTAAATCTTCTCCATATGCTGATGCTGGTCAATCCAGTGCTGGTAAAGGTCCTATAGACATAAAGAAGCCAGTAGTATAAGGCCTGGAAGGAAAGACAAAAATCATTAGGTAACTCCTTGGCTTATCAATTCATGAATCCAATTATGTTATAGCCACATCCAACTTTTGATGGTTAAATGGTGGAGCATCTAATTAAGTTGCCTCCACAATGCAGGGATTCATATATAGGAGAAAGCCAACTAAAGAAGACGAGAGACTGATGGTTATCAATAATGAAGATGTAATATCTATAGGGAATGTATGTTTTGAACCTTTATACAGGGTTCGTTTTGGTTGTACATGACACATTTTATATTTAATCTTTTTATCAATTTTGGACAAAGAAAGAGATAGTTTTGTATTTAATTCTTATGTTGTACAGTTGTCATTTAATATAAAACATATTGGTAAAACTTTCTTGTCATATGGTTTATATATAAAATGTGTCTTACCCTAAATTAGATATGTTTATTCGTATCTTGCCAAACAAGTCATAAAGGAGAGCTGTTAGGCCCTGAGCCTTTTTGATTAATTGAAGAATTGTTCATGATTATTCAGGTATAAAGAAAGAGGAATTCATGAATATAAAACGA
>JAOSBP010000008.1:13804267-13821106 GCA_027563825.1 Erythroxylum mucronatum | reverse complement strand
CTTATAATTTAATTACAAAGTTTTTAATCTTGCTTTATATATTTCTACATTTCCTATTTTAATTTATACATTAAACTAATAAATTAATATATTTAATTAATTTCACATGGCAATATTACTGCGCATTTGCGCAGTATTACTCTGCTAGTAATAAAGATGCAACAGTTGTCCTGGGTCGTCCTCCTCTTTGGCGCAGTATTACTCTGCTAGTAATTAAGATGCAACAGTTGTCCTGGGTCGTCCTCCTCTTTGGCTTCTTTAAGATGCTTGAAGAAGCTGTGAATTATAAACATTTAAAAAAGATTACTTGTTGAACGACAAGGACAAACGCGGGAAGTGAAGAGAGAGAGTCCCTCCCTAGGCCTAATGGCTTATGGCTATTGGCTAGCTAAGCTAACGCTTTACTAAATAAATACTAAGGTCCATTTTAAAAAGTGAAAAACCAATTAGTTTATGTAATTTTTTAAAAATATTCCTCTAGGGTATCAGAAGTCCAACACACATTCATTCTTTCACACCCTCTCTCCTTTCCTTTCCCGCCGGACCTCTATTCCCGCCTCCGCCTCCACCCACGCCACCGTCTACTGCTACACACACATATATATGTATATATATTGCTAGTTGATTTGGTTGATTTGGCTTGTGGTGATAACTAATTCGAGGGAAAATGGTGAAATCAGCGGCTGCCAAGTCTCACCTCGATGAAGAAGACGAAGCCGACGGTTACGACTCCTCCTCCTACAGAGGTACAACCAACCACATGCTTTATCTGTCCACATTTTTCAAAATCTATATCTTCTTTCTTGTTTTCTATGCTTTCGGAAACAATAAGTAGTAATTTGGTTTAGTTGTTTTTATGACGAGTTAGGTGAAGTAGCTAAGGGAGATGGTAAGAGCAGTGAACAGAAGGTCAACCTTCACCGCTCCAAGCATTCAGAAACCGAGCAGCGCAGAAGGAGCAAAATCAATGAGAGGTCAGTATTTCGACATTTTTGTTTGAGGCTTATGTTGTGGTGATGATTAAGGGGTGTACTTAAATGATTAAAACTTATAACCACTGGTTGAAAAGCATCGTAAAAATAAGAGCTCTGCATTATTTGCTGATGAGAATAAGGTATTTAGTATTTAGTGTTGCTTATGTGAAAATCTTGTGCTCTATTTTGAAAAGAGCTAAGGGAATTATGTGTCTGATTTGTTTGTCACTTTTAGATGCTCCTGAGTGCCAGTCAGGTTCTTTTCGTTCTTCAGTGTTCTTTTGTCTACCTAGTCTTTTGATGTGTGATGTCGGAACAACTGTGTTTATGAGACAGGTTTCAGATTTTGAGAGATCTTATACCTCAGAATGATCAAAAGAAAGACAAAGCTTCATTCTTGTTAGAGGTGCATGTCTCATTTTTTGTTTTTGCCTTCTCACTTTCATGTGCACGAGGACACACTCACATTATCAATTATATATCTTTGTTACCATGTCACTTAAATGGGTTCTCTTGTACAACTTATGCAGGTCATAGAGTACATTCAGTTTTTACAGGAAAAATTGCAGATGTATGAAGGATCATATCAAGGTTGGAGTCGTGAGCCAGCTAAGTTGGTGCCTTGGGTAAGAATTCTCTTCTGTGCGCGCGACTCTACTGTTGCATGATTGACCATGATATATACAGTGCTTTGGATTCCTTTTCTTTGACATTTGTTGTTCTTTTGAGCTTTATACACATGTCCATGCCATGTGGATCTTCTTTTCATGTTTTGCCAAAAAGTTCTGATATTTGATACATGTTCTAAAACTACTCCACTGACTAAGATTTTGGAATCTTGTGGATGCTTCAATACTCTGGGATGTAGATGATGAATAGTTGGTTTTGAGAAGGGATTTCAACCCCTAGTACAACCCTATATTGGTGCGACTACCTGCTATATGAATTATGTACATTTTGATTCTGTTAAAGTTCATAAATTACCTTCTTGTTTGTGATTTTCATTTGACATGAAGTTCCACTCTTGTAAATTGCCTTGGATGTATTGGTTCTTAACTAAGAAACAAATAACTTGACGACAGCCTACTGTTCTTCAATGTTCTAGTATTTGCTTTGAAAAGTTTTGTTAAAAATGCTTTGGCAGCCACTAGTAGACAAAGATGATGGCATCTAGGAATCTTGATATGGACCTTGAATGTGGGACCGTGGGCTGTTTGACAGCATTTACATAGGGAAACATAGTAACACATAAACAAGGCGTTGATGACATGATATGCTTTTTCCTGATTCTAATGGAACCGTGTGTATTTGTTTGCTTTGACGGGTAAGGAATTTGGTGCCTTTTTTCTCAAGTAAAAGTGGATGCTGATGTCAATTTTCTTTGTTTATGCATTTTGCATGAAAATTGATTCCTGACATTTAAGGCATGACTTGGGTGTTCTAGAGGTTTTGTTTCTTAGGAGCTTCCTTAATGTCTTGTCTTGGGTTTGAACCAGAAAAATCATTATACACCTGCAGAAAGTTTGATGGATCATCCTCAAAGCCTGAAGAACGGTTCTGCTCATGAGAATAGTGCATTACTTACAAATGTACAGGACTCTATCGAATCTGGCCTAGGAACTGGTCCTATACTCAAAGCACTAGATCATCCCCCAGGATCAACAACTCCATCTGATCCCTTTAACTTGCAGGCACAGTCAAATCTGTTCACTGCTATCAAGAGGGATGGTGTGCCTGCACAGTCTTTGGAGGAGTCTCTTTCTGATGCTGAAAACCTGGCATACCAGCTTCAATCACAACCATGGCAGAGTCAAGCATGTGCTATTGAATGTGCAGCGCAAGTGAATGCATTGCATGGACAGGAGTTGATAAGTGATGATGGATCAGATAGCCTCTCAAGTTCCTTTTCTCAAGGGTGAGCACCTACATAGAGTTCATGACCAGTTTGTTCAATTGATAGACAAAAATGAAACATATTGGATTTGCTGTGTAGAATCTGTCAATTAGGTCTCTTTTTACTGTTAAGGTGACTTGTGCTGTGAAGTTGCAAGCCATCAACCTTAACTAAGAAAGACTACCATGTGTTATTTTCTGTAGTTATCCAGGATGTCGAGCTAATATATGAATATTAAAATTTCACCTGCTCAAATATGCTTGGGACCAGGATATACACTATTCTAGTTCACAAATTGGTTACTTGTGATTCTTAGAATTCTGTTAGAAGCATTAAAATTTATTGGCAGATTGGATCTCTTCTATCTCATCTTTATCTACTGGATTTACATGGAAGGAAGCTATGTACATAGGGAAAGTTGTAAAGGGAATTTCCAAGCCAGAAATTTCGCTGCCTGTTTTATAGGGGAATTCCTTGAAGGCTTCTTACCAAGTCCACATGTTTTATATGTTGGGTATACCTTTTGACAAGAAAATAAATGGGCTCATATATGGGTGTCTATCTGATAATTTCCAGCTATGCGAGATCTCCGGTTCTTTCAGATATGCTTTCCCATCATTTGGAACCTAGCTGATGTTCTTATTTTAGGTTTATGACACATTGCATGGGACATAATTTTTACTGCAGGTTACTGAACACTCTGACTAGAGCACTGCAATCATCTGGTGTCGATTTGTCACAAACCAGTATCTCAGTGCAACTTGACATGGGTAAACGGGAAAACAATGGAATCACTGCTATGGCATCAAATTCAAAGGTTCAACTCTGACACTGTGCCAACTATTGAATAATCTATGTTTTTGTTTTTTTTCTTCTGTAGCTTTGGGGCATTTGTTAGTAAGTTTTTGCTTATTTGATTCCTGGTTTTTTGGATGTTTAATTGTGAATATTGTCGAGTAGAATGTGTTCTATCTGCCTTGTTATACTGATCAATATGTGCATTTGATCTAGGATCGGGAAAACCAATATCTAAATAATCAAGCCATCGAACAAATTGTGATTGGGAACTGTGGGGAAGATTCTGATCAGGCTCACAAAAGACTGAGAACACAGAGAAGTTAGTGTATCGTTCCTGCTCCAAATTCATTCCTCTGCTGGTTATTTTCGTTTTAGTTTCTGCTCTTGAAATTGTGCCGTTCACCTGCTTATGCGTGGGTTGACGACAATCAGAGCGGGTCAATTGTACATGTGAAGAGACGTGAAATTTTTCTTCTATATTTTGCGTTTCTACTATTAAGATATACCCTTGCCTGCATATATAAAGAAAAGCTGATCTTATCTTCAGGTTGGATCTATTTGGCATCGTAAGTTTCTGGACCATTTGACATAACTAGCTTGGGGATAGGCCTCTTCCATCTTCAAATTTAAAGACCTTGTGTTCTCGGTGATTCACCAAAACTTTGAAAATAACAATTCTCAAATTTTGGTAAGAACTTCAGACTGTTCAATTTTCGGAGTGTTTCAACTTAAAATCTGAAATCGTTGAATTATATGTATATATTTATCGTTTTTCATTAATTTAAAAGTTTTATATATTTAACAATGTGAGAATTTTACAAGATGACTCTTCTGTGAAGTATCCAAAATTCTCGCATTGTGTTATGTCATCGGTGCCTATATAAGTCAGCGGTATATTAGTGTTCTTTCATAGTCATGATTCTAATTGAGAATTGTTACTGATGATTTTATGAGATTTTTCAACAAAACTGTTAATTATCACAATGACTTAATTTCAAACTTGATTAATTTTTCCGGTGAGATAGTTATTAGAAAGGTGATTCATCATGATCACACTCTCGTTATTCAATATATGAACATAAACAGAGATGACAATTTCTTTTTGGACATGTTATCTAGACCTTTAAAATATGATGTTTGACATCAACCCATCTCAATAATTTTCGGTAAGACCACTTCAGTTTATGTTTTTGGGAAAAATTTATCTTTCGATGCTCCTATGATAGTATAAAACAATTCTCTTACGTTTCAAGCTCAGTTCAAAGTTAGAAGGATACACGTCCAAAAAATCTGGTCTCATGATAGACACTAGTGAAGAAGAAGACCAAGATTAGTATGAATACCCAAATATGATAACAAGGTTTGTGACAACTATAACACCGAACAAGATATTCAAATGTCTTATAGGCCTCCACAAAGATTAAATTGTTATTAAGTGTATCTAAATTTGTGTTTAAGCTTAAGCATATTTAATATTGATATGTCATGTGATAATGTGAGTAATGAAATCACTTGACATGATGATATAAATAATTACATCATAATATTATGATGTAAAAAATAATGTCAATATAGTGATGAAAGCAAGCAATGATATTATCATGAAAAGGATATATACTTACCTTTATAAAGAAATTTTAGTCAATAAATAAATAAATTTTGTGTTTTCTCTAAAATATTATATCTCTAATGCTTTGTTCTTGCCAGCAATATAGTGGATTAATATTTAATTTTCTATCTTAATATTTAATTTTCAGTAATAAAATATATGTATTTTTTATCTTAGTATGTAATTGTTCTTAACAATAAAACATAGGTATATTTATATTAACAGAGAAATATGAAAGTTTAAGGCCTCTTAATTTTCATTTAAACATATTTTTAAGTATTCTTTGCTGAAAAAAATAATTATTATTTATTATATGAATTTAAATATTATTTTATTAATAATAAAAAAGAGATGAAAATTAAAAATGTTTATTTTAAAAATTTTGAATTTATTGCATAATTAAAAATTAAATAACTAATAACTAATATTTAGATATTATCTTTATTAATTATTTTTTTGTTAACCTATGCAGTATAGAGTATAGAGCACAAAGTCTTTATTTAAGAATTGACCTTACTTCACCTTACCTAACCCATCTATCCCTTCCCTTGTCGGTTGTCATACTATAATTGTTTTATTTTTCTCTCATTTGCCATCCCTTTTCATCACGTGGAAGTCTAACTTAATTACACCGACACCAACTCTCAGCAAAATGTAAAACCTGTGGCAACTAAAACAGTAGCTACGACCCAGCGTGGGGTCTTCGTCTTTCCTAGAAAAAATTGGACATTGAAATGAGAAATGAGGTTACAGCTGGAGATCAAGACTTTTCACTATCAAGAGTATAGTATTGTGTGTTTGACCGAGGTTTTAAAATCTGAACCGGACGTTAAATTGGAGGTTTTATTGATTATTAGTTTGACCGGTTTGACAATCGATCGAATCAGTGTGACGTCATGATAACGTAATAATTATATATAATATTAGTAATATTAAAAAAATAAAAAAATATACTAAATAATATAAATTTCTATTATTCTATTAAATTTACAGAGAAAAGGTGGATTTTACTTTTGAAAGAATTAAAAAACACATGAAAGAAAAAACGAAATAAAAAATAAAAAAATTTATTGAACTAGTAGCCAATCGGTTCAACCAGTCCCGGTTTAACCGGTCCTGATCAATTGACCGGTTCTTACCGATTCATACTGGTTTAATTGAATGCTGGTTTTGAGGGGTCACCCGGACCAGATAGCTGACCGGTCACCGATCGAACAGGTCAAACCGGCCGGTCCGGTCCAGGTTTCAAAAGAGAGGTTTTCTCTAACTCTCCTATATTTTACAATATTGTCTTATTCTTAGTATTATAAGCCTAAAATTACGTTTAGATACAGTACTTCAACAAAGGTTTAGATAGGCAATTATTTTAATTACCGTAACGATGCTGTGGCAATTATTTTCATATTGACTCGTACTTTTAACAACAATTCTTGCACCAATTTATGGATCATAAAGTCGAGGTTAAAAAGGTTTACCAAATTCTAACTTTTTAAACTATATCCGAAATATTTTTTGTTTTCATCATATAATAGGAAAGTTATTATTCTCTAAATACAAGAGATCACTATCCTCGATGAGAAGAAATTGCAATTAAAAGGGACATCATGCTAAAGAAGAACAATTAAAGAAAAACCATCTTATTGTCCATACTATTCAATCCATTTTTAATCTTGAATTGGCCCTTTCATGAAGATTATATTTTATTTGCTATTGATAAATATGACATCTCTTATGATTTTGATTCTGATAGTTTAGCCATTGAAGAGGTGTAAAATCTATAAACTATTATCATACTATCACATAGTATGCCCCTATTCAATGGAGTTATGATTTTCATGTAAGACATATTATAATATTGTTTTTTTTTTGGTCTTAGATTAGGGTATTCACCGGCGAATTTAGTGATTAATTCCCTCGTTAACTTGTAGGCACCTTACAGGGTGGGACAGCTGACCCAAAAATTTAAAACTGCTCCATACCCAAAGATAAGAATCGAACCCCTAACATTTAATTAACGACGGATGATTATAGTATTGTTTTCAAGTACTTGCTTTCATTAAATGGACATTCACCCACTTTTGGCCTCGGTGGTGTTGTGGCGTGTAAAGGCATTATGTACTTGCAGTGCCCGCGGAGTCAGACACCCTAATTACTGGAATTTGGAGTCATTTAATAGCCTTCCATATACGAGTATGACCGAAAGCTTGCACTTGGATCGCCCACCAATGTTTAAAAGACTTTTCTCGGATCGGTAAAAATATGCTCTCTTGGATCGCTCACTGCCCCCATTTCCTCTCCAGTTGGCGCTATGCGGGGAAATAAGTTCTGTGCTTTCCAATGACTTTCTTGGTATTCTGAAAGAGAGTAAATTGTTTTCATAACTTTAAATCTTTAATATTAATGCTTGATGTCAAACAAACATATGCATGGTCTAATCTCTTAACTAATCAAGTTCACTTGGAATGGTAAGGAATTTTCTTGCAAAACGTCTTTAGGTCGCAGAAGACACTTGATACAACTTGTCCAGTCCTTGAGTATATCTTTTCATACTTTCTTGAAAATGCAGCAACAATTGCATCTAGATAACATGGGATGGTGCCAAATGTATTTGGAACACTAATGGCTTTTAATAAGATAAGTCCAAACCTTATTGTCTTCACAAGTAATACCTGTTTCTGAAATGCTTACACAGGACTGCATGAGAGTTGATTTTCAAAGCATATCTAATGCTGAAAGAATTCGTACAACGACACATCCTAAGAACTCCCTACCTAGGAAACCTTTTTGGGTATGCCTTCTATACATTCAAGCTCACTGGATGTATCGTGTCTCCAATTTTATCATTTTTCACTCTATACATAAATTCTTAAGTAAGCAGGTATAAATAGTGTGGTATGCTGGCTGCTGACGAAAATAAATTCAGGATCGAGGACTGTGGTTCTACCAGAAACCCAGTTTTGAGAAGTAGATAGAAAATCCTGTTTGTATTGAAGCCTCTCCATATTTCTGTTGATCAATCTGCACACCTCAAAAGTATAATTAGGTATAACCATCTCATAGGTGTGACTTGGTTCATGTACTTCTCAAGGGTTCATCCAACAGTTGCAAGCACTCATGTGGGTTGGCATAGAAATAGTCTTCTTCCTTTGGTCTATCTGGTATGATACTTCGCATTTTCGGACTTCCCATTTGATCAGCATGAACTTGTTTTACAGTTGAAGAGAACTCATCCCAGCTCAATGACCCTTCACTATACTGATCTACCAAATTAACTAGAAGCTTTCTGTCCAGCAGAATTGTCTTCTTGAATCCCAAGAACCTGAAAATTATTGATACAAAAGCACAGCATGTCCGGTCATTTCTTAAGAAAGCTGCTTTAAAAAATTTATGAGCTGCTAGTGCCAAATAATTTGACCCCAAGAGGATCCAAGTGCTGGTGGATCAAAGCTATAACATCTGAATTTGTCACCTAATAAGGTTAAAGATTTGGGAGGAAATTGCAGCTTTGTATGGTCCAGTTATGGATTCATTTAACCAGAAATCTAGTTCCCTCCTAACTGCAATAACCATAAGTTCCAATGGAAAAGGCACAAACTAAGCTGAAAATGTAAAGGAAGCACTGGAATAGGAGACTACCTGCGGTGGCCTTCAACAACTCTAGCCATATTACCATCATATGTGGGAACAAATATGTCACTTTCCAGGGAGACAAGATAGTCTAATGCTGCCATTTGGGAAGAGTGGTTCTCAAAGAACTGCAAATCAGCCGGTTCAAGCAGAGTCTCTTTTCTGACCTGATTCAACAGAAGAAAGCAAAATCTTTTAGAGGAAATTCTACGTGCAACTATCACTAGATTCATTTTATACTAACCAAATTAGGGAAGTCATCTGCCAAAGCCTTCATCCTTCTGTCTCCACCATATATTTCCCCGGCAGCAATATATATTTGAACATTACGATCAATACCTAGTGCTTTCAATGTGAGGGCAGTTTCCTCCGGAGTCAGTGGGCACAAACCTTCTTTCCTTTTCATTTCAGAATGTATGACCTTTTCCTTCCACCAGGGATAAGCATATCTGGAAAACACAACAAATCAGTACTGATCTAAATTAATCAACTCCTGACCAATAAAAGGACTGTACCTCATTCTTGTCAGTTCTTCTACCTCCTCATTGTTGCAACCATGTGTGCAGCCTGAGAAGGCCAACATGTCCATTTCGTACCTTAGATGAAGAACTAGAAAGGGTCCTTTCTCCCTCAAAATCCTAACAACCCTTCTACCCAGTTCCTCTATCTGTTTTGTAAATCTCAAGGCATTGAAATTTACTCGACATCGCAACTTTTGAATCTCAATTGGTAGTCCATTATTCGCCAGACGAGCATCAGTTCTATTCAACTGCACAACTTTGTACTTCTGCACCAGAGGAAGAATCTGTAGGCAAATAACTTCAGACAGTTATTTCCATTATTCAAGTATAATATATATATATATATATATATAGTACGGGGAAAGGAAAAGGTTCATGATAACCTCAGAATTACAGTCGACTAACCTGATGGAGATAATAGGATATGTTAGACCAACTAATGGGTGGCAATGAGTGCAACATTCCCAATTCTACTCGTATTTTCAGCCTGGGAGGTAGCTCTTTCAATATGCGAACTTCATCTCTCAATGACGAGATGAAATGATCGACATCAAATATGTCTTGAAACTCACTGCCTCAAAAAGAATAAATTAGACGAGCAATAGACATTCTTAAGGGAATCATATATAGTGGCAGACTGATTAAGCATACCTCGGATCATTCCAAAATGATGTCTTATCCAACTCTGGGACAATAAGTGTGACATTCATATATCTGGCAATCGCAACCATGTCACATATCTGCTAACAGATGCAAAAACATAAATTTAATGAGTGCATAAATACAAATTAGGCAAAGAACCAGTTATAAAGCTGATCCTACTCACCGCTGCTCTCATTTGATTAAGTCCTCCATTGCAAGAAACCATAAGGTACCCATTGTTCTTGTAAGCCCCTACGCTCGAAGCAGGAAAGGGTGAATTACAGCATCATCACCATAAGAGGTAGATATGGATCCGTTCAACAAAACAATGCATATGCCAATTCCAAACAAGGTAAATTGATGATGGTAAACCATACGTTTAAATGTACTCATAATGAAGAGCCAAATATGTAACTTGAAATTGAAAAAAAGAAAAAAGAAAGCTGAAGCTTACTCTTTGGAGGAAGAGCAACTTTGGCAGGAACAGAAGACATAGCAACATCAGGATGACTAAAACAAGAAGGCCAACCCTTCAACAATCTTGGTCCCCACATCTCTCCCAGTGCCACCAACTGAACTACAGAAGTCCATAGCAATGCTGTGGTGATTGCCCTGATTATCCACAACTTCATTGGAGACCTTGAAACCATCGAATTCTTCAACTTGTCGCTCTTATCATCTCCCAGTAGCTTCACTTTCATCTCCCACTCCTCATCAGAGTCCTCTGTTTTGCACATTTTTTAAGCCACTTTCCTCAAGTTCACCAAACCCACTTGAACAACTCCTTCAGTGGCAGATTCAAAAACAACAGAACCTGATGCTACTCGATCTTTTGCCTCTCTGTTCTCTCTGTAAAGGACAACAAGATTCTTCAAAGTTAAATAAGATAATCTGGATCACCTTGAAACACTAAACACCTTGCTTGATTCTTTTGAAGTTCGAGATTAATAATAAAGACACCAGCTTCATTTTCTTATTACTTTATTCTACAGAAACACCTAACCTTGTCTCCTTACACAGCTCACAGATCACAGACTCGGAATACAAAACACAACCCAGAAATGATATCCAGGGACTTCAGAGCTAGATCTTTCAAAAAATTCAAGCTTGAGCTCAATATTCACAATGTTAACCCACAAACGAAATGTTGTCCTTTATAGAAGCAAAACAAGAAAATGCTGGTTTCATATAAAGAAAGATGATGGCAAAGTGGAAAAAGACTTGCACAGTTCCTATTTCCCGGCGAGATTCCGGCGAGATTTGCCGGAGAAACTTGTCGGGAAATGTAAACAAGAAGAAGAGTGAATGAGAGAGAGAGAGAGAGGCTATAGTTTGAAGGAGGAACAGAAATGAATGGCAAAGCCGTTATCAAGGCGTGAGTTTTGATTGCAAATATTACAGCACGTGAAACTTGGAAGCAACACACAAACCAAACCATACAAATGTTAGAGAGATAAGCCCTTTCATTTCGCTGTTTCTTATTAGTTTGTCTTTGTTAGAAACAAACAAGATAACTGAAAGGACTGGGAGGCTTTGGTTTGGATAACCTCGTTTTCCATTTCCTACATATAAGTGTCTGTGGGAATAAGTAGGCATTGAATTGCTAATGACTCTGGCAACCTTGTGGCCCACAAGACATAGTTTCATTCTCACTAAGGTTGTCACATGATCCTTTTTGAACAGTTAAACCTCCCTGCATATTTGTGACCTACGAGGAAGGAAAAGAGAGAGGAAATATATTTCGGTTGTGCATTGAGATAGAACAATAAGTTTAAGTTTATCTAGATGGTGAATCCATGTCACCACCATGAAGATTCTTCACGAATGGTGGAATTACATTTTTACAACTTTACAATCACCACTAGCATGAAAGGTAGCAAAGAGGCATCACCATTCCGCATTCACCATTATATATAATGGGATAGGGAAAGCTATATTTTCCTTCTCCTAATCCTGAGTTCATTGATATCTATAGGTTAATTTATTAGGTTATGAATCAACAAGTTATTAATAACAGTGTAGGTGTCAATTCCACTTGTTGTATAGAATAGAAGACTAGTTTTACTTGTCATGAAAAACATTACATATTCATGTACAGGTAGGTTTCACCATACATTTTTATGGTTCACCTAAAACGTAGCTCTCTGCTCCTCTCCTGTTATAAAAAAGGGCTACACGACAAGAAATTTAATCTCTTCCAGTATTTTCTTTCTTGGAAAATATAGACTACTGCTTTCAAAGCTACATGTTGCTTGTGTCTAATGTGTTACTACTTACTAGCTATCCTCAATTAATTTTGGCAGAAACCAATATTAACAGCGGCATAAAATTTACATAACATCACTTTCCCCATTTGAATTTGTTAGACATATGTTTTTGGACTCTCATATATCTTTTGAATGTTTTATTTTAGATATTTTCTTTTCTTAAGTAGTTAGAATTTGACCTATTCTTTAGCAAGTCAATAAGTGTTAGACGTGCTGCATAGCATTATTTGAATTGCTTTAATTTAGGCGAAAGTTTCTGCTTTATTGTTATTTTAAGCGATATAAAATGTAAAGGTTGTTTATGAATAAATGTACTCCTTTACAAAAAATATTCTTGCTTGTCTCTGCATTACCGTCTTTTAAACACTATCTCTACTTCTTTTAATTCAAGACTTGCTTTGAGTTTGTGTTTTCTTTCTTATAAAACCAACACATTGGTATCAGAGCTCTCTTCTTAAGGGACCTGTGAAATGGAAGCAGACGGTAGTTTTTCTCAAGCTCCTCCCATCTTCGACAGTGAAAGCTATCAACTTTGGGCAGTGAGAATAGAAGCACACTTGGATGCTCTAGATCTTTGGGAAGCCGTGGAAGAGGATTATGAAATTGCTTCGCTGCCAAACAATCCCACCATGGCCCAGATAAAAAATCACAAGGAGAGAAAAACTAGAAAATCGAAGGCCAAAGCATGTTTATTTGCAGCTGTGTCAAATACAATATTCACTAGGATTATGACTTTGAAAACAGCAAAAGAAGTTTGGGATTATCTGAAGGAAGAGTAAGCTGGAGATGAAAGGGTATGAGGCATGAAAGCTGTCAATTTAATAATGGAGTTTGAGCTACAAAAAATGGAGTCTGAGACGGCCAAAGAATACTCTGACAGATTGCTCAACATCGTTAACAAAGTAAAGTTACTTGGACCATATTTGATGATTATAGAATTGTTCAAAAAAATTTAGTTACGGTTCCTAAAAAATATGAAGCATCAATAACCATTATGGAGAATACGAGAGATTTGCCAAAAATCACCTTGGCAAAGCTATTGAACTCTTTGCAGGCTCAAGAGAAGAGGCGGTATATGAGACATAATGGTTTTGTTAAGGGAGCCATTCTAGTTAAGCACCATGATTAAAAAAAATGATAAGAAGAACTTCAGAAAGAAGCAGGCCAGTTTAAGTGGCGAGCACACTACAAACAACCGCAATTTGAGTAAAGGCGGAAACTCAAAGGAAAATTATCCTTCTTGCCAACACTGCGGAAAAACAGGTCATCCACCATTCAAATGTTGGAAAAGGCCTGATGCAAAGAGTAGAAAGTGCAACTAGTTTGGACATGAGGCTATAATTTGCAAAAGCAAGAAGCAGAAAGAAGATGCCCAAGTTGCTAATCAGGACGAAGAAGATCAGATTTTTTTGGCAACATGTTTTTCCACCAGATGCACTTCAGAGTGTTGGTTGATTGACAGTGGTTGTACAAACCACATGACTTATGACAGAACTCTTTTCAAGGATTTGAAGCCCACTGGAATCACAAAGGTCAGAATAGAGAATGGCGGCTATATTCTAGGAAAAGGAAAAGAAGCCGTTGCAATTACAAGAAGCTCAGGTACAAAATCAATTTCTGATGTTCTTTTCGTACCTGATATTGACCAAAATTTGTTAAGTGTGGCCAGTTACTTGAAAAATGATTCAAAGTATACTTTGAAGATTGGCACTGTGTCATTTTTTATACTACTAGAGAGCAGATTGTACGAGTTAAAACGAGAGGCAAAAGTTTCTCATTTGATCCAACTGAGAAGGAGCAAGCCTATCCAACGAAAACAAATATCACTTAAATTTGGCACAAGAGGCTCGACCATTGTCATCTTCAACGCATGTTAGAGATGAAGGAAAAAGATATGATAAGAGACATGTCGATGCTTGCTGATCATTTGCCAAATTGCCATGCTTGTCAGTTTGGTAAACAAAACAGGTTGTCTTTTCCTAAATCAACTTGGAGGGCCTCACAAAAGTTGCAATTAGTTCATACGGATGTTGCAGGACCTCAAAGAACTCCATCTCTATAAGGTAATCTCTACTTTATTCTGTTTATTGATGATTTCACAAGGATGAGCTGGATTTTTTTTCTTGAAATACAAGTCAGAGGTGGCTGGAGTTTTCTGAAAATTCAAGAAAATTGTGGAGAACCAGAGTGGCTTCAAAATTCAGGTTCTGAGGTCTAATAATGGAACAAAATACACCTCGTTGCAATTCAATTCTTTCTGCAAAGAAGCTGGTATCGAACATCAATTCACGGCTCCTTACACACCAAAACAAAACGGAATTAGTGAAAGAAGGAATAGATATGTAATGGAGATGGTGAGATGTATGTTGCATGAGAAGGATTTGCCTAAAAAGTTTTGGGCAGAGGCTGCTAACACAACTGTATTTCTGAAAAATCAACTTCTGAATAAGGCATTGATGGATAGAACTCGATTCGAAGCTTGGTATGGTTATAAACCTTCACTAAAATTTCTTAAAGTGTTTGGTTGTCGTTAAAGGTTATGCCCAGATTTTTGGTGTTGATTACTCCGACACATTTGCTCCCGTTGCTTGATTGGACACAATTAGAATGTTGCTAGGCATCTCAGCACAAAAAGGTTGGAAAGTGTTTCAATTAGACGTCAAATATGCTTTTTTAAATGGTGTTCTACAGGAAGAAATATGTGTGGATCAGCCGACTAGATTTGTTGTATAAGGAAAAGAAGATAAAGTATACTTACTCAAGAAGGCTCTTTATGGATTAAAACAGGCGTCTAAAGCCTAGTACAACAGAATAGATGATCATTTGCAGAGCTTAGGCTTCATAAAAGCTTATCTGAGGCAACTCTTTATGTAAAACATAAGGACAATGATGTTCTTATAGTTTCTCTTTATGTTGATGATCTCTTGGTGACAGGAAATAATGCTTTGCTAGTTGAAGAGTTTAAACAGGAAATGAAGCAGGTTTTCGAAATCACAGACCTTGGCCTTATGAACTATTTTCTTGGGATGGAAATTAGACAAAGCCAAAATGAAGTGTTCATTTATCAAAAAAAGTATGCAAAAGAAATTTTCAAGAAATTTCATATGGAGAAGTGCAAAGCAGTAAGTACTCCCCTGAATAAAAAAGAAGCTGAGCAAGGAAGGTGGAGCTGATAAAGTTGATGAAGGTTATTATAGAAGTATGGTTGGATGCCTAATGTATCTCACTATCGCAAGGCCTGACATCTTATTTGTTGTAATCTCTTATCTCACTTTATGCATTGTGCTAGTGAGTTGCATTTAACTGCAGAAAAAAGAGTGTTAAGGTATATCATGTCAACTTTACTGAATGATCTTTTCATTGAGAGTCTTCCCATTAAATAGGGAATAAACTTGATTATACATACCTAAATATCAGCTAGAGGATTATCCTAGAAATGGAAAACTCTATACTCCTTAAATAGATAGATTGACTAGCTAGCTGTAAATCTAATTAGAGAAAGCTATTTACATAATAATTACAAATATATGTAACGGCTATATACGAAAGTAGTAATTACAAAGAAATAATGACTATACTAACATCCCCCCTCAAATTGATGATGCACGATCAAGAAGCATCAATTTGCCAACAAGAAATTGATGGCGTTGTCGAGTTAAAGATTTGGTAAATACATCAGCAATTTGAGCAGTAGAAACATGAGGCAGCGAAATGACACCTTGATCTACAACTTCCCGGATAGAATGACAGTCTACCTTAATATGTTTAGTACGCTTATGGAAAACTGGATTCGTAGTAATTTGAATAACACTGGTGTTGTCTACATAGAGAGGAGTAGAACGTGACTAAGGAAAACCAATTTCAGCAAGTAACCCACGAAGCTAAACAATCTCAGAACAAGCAGCAGACATAGCTCGATATTCAGAATCAGTAGAAGATTTTGAAACTCAGTCCTGTTTCTTACTCTTCCAAGATATCAATGAATCTCTAAGAAACATACACCAACCAGTGACAGAACGACGAGTATATGGACATCCAGCCCAATCAGCATCATTGAAAGCCACAAGCTGAATAGGAGAACCGACAGGAAAGAATAAGCCACAATTGGGAGAGCCTAAAAGATATTTAATGATGCAACGAACGACCACCAAATGTAGATGACGAGGAGTATGCATGAATTGACTAACTTGTTGTACTGCAAAAGAAATATCAGGTCTGATAATAGTATGATAATTCAAGCTGCCAATTAATTGGCGAAATAAAGTTGGATCAGAAAGAAGATTGCCTTCCTTGTGACTACACTTGACATTTAATTCTAATGGAGTGACAACAGGAGATGAATCTTGAAGACCTGCCAAAGTTATCAAATCCTGAATATATTTATGCTGGTGTAAAACTACACTAGAAGAATCAGAAAGAACTTCCAATCGTAAGAAATATGTAAGAGTGCCAAGATCCTTCATATGAAAAGAATCCTGAAGATATTGTTGAAGCTGGTGGATCAATG
>JAOSBP010000008.1:13772649-13804167 GCA_027563825.1 Erythroxylum mucronatum | reverse complement strand
ACATGAAGGAACAGATATATCAGATAAAGTAGCAGAAAACCCATACCAGTCAGGAGGTCGAGATACTCTACTAGATCATCGAAGGACAGGCTCTGAAGGAGTAGACTCAGAACTAATCGTAGAGACAGGTGCTGGATCAGGCGCAGGTGACGGCTCAATCTCGAGAGGAGGCAAAGGTGGTGAACGTCTTTCATACACAAACCCAGGTTTAAAACGAATAGGAGGAATGGATAAATCTTTAAAGGTAGGTAGAATAGAAGGGACAAAAGAAGACTTATCACTCATAGGAAAGAAATATTGATTTTCAAAGAAAATAACATTTCGAGAAACACGAAATTTGTTAGTACTAGGATCATAACAAATAAAACCCTTTTGAGAAAGACTATAACCCATAAAGGCACATTTAACAGATTGAGCAGAAAGTTTATGTCGTTCATGAGGAGGCAAATGAACAAAGCAGACACAACCAAATGGATGTAAATCATGATAGCTAGGATGCTGATGATAAACACGAAAATAGGGAGAGTCAAGATTTAATACCTGAGATGGCAATCTATTAATTAAATAAACTGCAGTAGCCAACGTTTCAACCCAAAATTTAGATGGCACAGATGACTCGAGCAATAAGGTTCTAGTAACATCCAGTAGATGTCAGTTTTTACGCTCCGCAACCCCATTTTGTTGCGGGGTATGGACAAGAGCGTTGTGAGACAATGCCTTTGTCCTGCAGAAAATTATGAAATTCATGAGACATATATTCCCCACCAGAATCAGTTCGCAATATTTTAATACAGGTGAAAAATTGTGTCTCAATAGAAACTAAAAAATCCTTAAAAATAGAAAAAATATACCTAAGTATATCGACTATAGTCATCAATGAATGTGACAAAAAACTTGTAGTGAGCATGAGAAATAATGGGGGTGATGCCCCGAACATCACTATGAATAACGTCAAAACATTTGATAGCACGACTACCACTAAAAGGAAAAGGAAGAATTTTACTTTTGCCTAGTTTACATGTGGAACAATCAAAAGAAATACGAGAAAAACGATCTTTATTGCCCAATAAACTAGAAGTCGATAAATGAGACAAGATAATAGAGTTTGGATGGCCTAAACGTTTATGCCAAACTTCACTCTTAGAAGTCGTAGTAGCACAAGAAAAAGAACTAAGACTTGGAATAGAAAAAATAAGTGGGAACAATCGTTCAATTTTAGGCCCCTTCGCGAGGACCGTCCCTGTCACGTGATCCTGCACAAGACAACCATCACGAGAAAAGTGTACATCATAGTTATTATCCACCAATTAATCAATAGAAATAAGCTTAGTGAGCTTTGGAGATACAAAAATATTTATGAGATATGATGTAAGATCTCCAACCTTAGTAATAGATAATGTACTACCATTAGCAATCTGAATTTCTGTGGAACCATGATACTTACGAACATTTTTAAGCATGATAGATGAGTTGATCATGTAATTCGAAGCACCAGAATCAACAAGCCAATATTTAGATAAAATATCATTACCTTGTAATCCCAAAGCAGATAAGGCTGAAACAATCATTTGCTGCACCATGTCTTGAGTAACCACAGATTTAGCAGCCGCAAGAGTAAAAGCAACTGAAGCAGAACAGCTGAAGCAGCAAGATGATGTGAACTATCAGTGTTGGATTTACGATTTTGAGGTCGTGTAGGGCATTCATTTATAATGTGTCCTTGTTGTTTACAATAATTGCAGTACTTCTTTTTGCAATGGTCAGCAATATGGCCGTATTCGTTACAGCTGTAACATTGAATTTTGCTCATATCTTGACCCTTCTCTGTTCCTTGAGCCACAAATGCAACTGTGACAATATTCTCTAGTTTGAAAACTCTTTGTGTAAGAAGACATTGTTCTTCGCGAAGCAATTCACCAAAACAAATGTCTAAGGATGGTGAAGGTTCTCAACTCATAAAATTGGAGCGAACAGCCTCAAACTCAGATCTTAATTTCATCAAAAATTGATCTCTCTTGCTTTGCTCATGAATGTCTTGAATTATAGAAAGAGATTCTGCAGGTACCTTAGCATAAACGATGTCAGTAAATTCAGCCCATAAATTCTAGAAACCAGAAAAATATTCCTGGATGGACAGACTTCCTTGAGAGTAATTAGCAATATCATTCTCTAATTGAAAACGTCTGGTAGTATTGTCTTGATTATATATCTTTTTCAAATAATAAGAGGGTCAACAAACCCTAAAATCCAGGTCATTACCTGAGCATCCTTAACTTTCCATTGGAGCAACTCCCTTGAATCCGTAGGAGGTGAATCACTGCCATCTACATGTCCCATAAATCTTTTCCAATGACAAATAGTTGAAACTGAAATTTCCAGGAGGAATAATTTTTTCCAGTAAAACGGACATTAAAAGTCTCGAAGTGATGTGAAGTTGTCATCTCGAAGAGCACAAGAAATACCAGGAAGGAGAACCAAGATAACCAGCATAGAAAGATCTCTCTCTCCCAAAAACTTTCACTTCACGGGACTTGCTAACAATCACACACACACATTTACGAGGAGAACTGAAACTCTGATCAACAAATATCCACGACAAATCAGCGAAACGAAACACAAGTTACAAAGCAGCAAATACCAGTCTAACTGAAGCTTTGAGACTGAGAAAGCCAGATAACCATAAAAGCAGTCTAACTGAAGCTTTAAGACCGAGAAAGCCAGATAACCACAAAACTCACCAACCAAAAGAACCCCAGAGGAAAAGACAAAACAGGGAACTTAAGAATTCAGAGAGTGGGCTCTAATACCTTGTCAACTTTGCTGAATGATCTTTTCATTGAGAGCCTTCCCCTTAAATAAGGAATAAACTTGATTATACATACCTAAATATCAACTAGAGGATTATCCTAAAAATGGAAAACTCTATACTCCTTAAATAAACAGATTGACGAGCTAGCTGTAAATCTAATTAGAGAAAGCTATTTACATAATAATTACAAATATATGTAACGACTATATACAAAAGTAGTAATTACAAAGAAATAATGACTATATGTGGATTCTCGAATAGTAACTGGGCTGGTTCCATTGATGACATGAAAAGTACCTCAGGACACTATTTCAGTTTCGATTCAGGGGCTTTCTCTTAGTGTTCATAGAAGCAAAAAAATTGTTGAACAATCTACTGTGGAAGCTGAATTTGTTACATAACAGCAAATCAAACTTTATGGTTAAAAAATCTTCTCTATGTTTTGAACATGGACTAAAAGAACGATGTAGAGATTTTTTATGACAATCAGGAAGCCATTGAAATTTCTCGTAATCCAGTATTTTATGGAAAGACAAAGCACTTCAATAGTAAGTTTTTTTTCTTGAGGGAGGTGCAGCAAAACTGAAGATCAGTTGGCTGACCTATTTATAAAGCCACTTCCAGTTAGCAAGTTCGAGCTTTTAAGGCAGAAAATTAGAATGTGCAATTCCAAAAGCAAGGAAGGGTGTTAGACATGTTTTTGCACTTCATGTGACTCTCATTTTCTTTTCTTAAGTAGTTAGAATTTGACCTGTTCTTTAGCAAGTCAGTAAGTGTTAGACGTGCTACATAGCACTATTTAAATTGCTTTAATTTAGGCGAAAGTTTATACTTTATTGTTATTTTAAGCAATATAAAATTAATGAATAAATATACTTCTTTACAAAAAAGTATTCTTGCTTGTCTCTTCTTTTAATTTAGGACTTGCTTTGAGTCCGTGTTTTCTTTTTTACAAAACCAACAGAATCCCTTGTCCTCAAAGGAAAATTCAAACACCTAAGTTGAAAATCATGAGCGAATCCCCAAGGCATCTGTTAGAGAGAAGTTAGACATGAATTAACCATTAAGTAGCTACTACATTGCCTTGTTCAACTGTTCGCCTAGTCAAGATAGCCATTGGTTTCAACATGGCAGTGGGAAGAGCAGACGGAGGCAAGGAGAAGTTGCCTAAGCAATAGAGAGAGTTGATTTCAGCTGAGAAACATGAAAAACATAGTGAATAGCTCCAATTTATATAGAGTGCCACCATACTTGTCCAATATTTTATAGGGACCAAATACTTGGCTGCTGATTTTGGAATCTCTCTAGCAACCACAGAACTTTGACGATAAAGTTGTAGTTTTAAGTAAACTATACCTCCAATATTAAAGGAACGTCTATACGATGCTTATTAGCCTGTGTGTTCATCCTCTGCTGAACTGTAGAGAGATGATGTTTGAGTAGTTGGATTGCTGCTTCTCTATTTTGTAGTAACATATCAACATCCTCAATTGAGGAATCTTTTGGGAAATAAGGTAAATGTAAAGGTGGAGGAATACTATGTAAAGCTGGAAACAGAGTGATATTAATGGCAGTATGATATGAAGTGTTGTACCAAAATTCTGTTAGTGAAATCCAAGAACACCAACTCTTTGATAAATTCCGTGTCATACATCAAAGATAGGATTCCAAACAAAGGTTTACCACCAAGGATTGTCCATTAGTTTGAGGGTGGTAAGAATAGGAATGTTTGAGATCAATCCCTTGTAATTTGAAAAATTCCTGCCAAAAATTACTCATGAAACTAGGGTCCCTATCATTGATAATAGTAATTGGAAATCTATGAAGTTTATACATATTATCCAAGAAAAGTTAGGCTATAATATCAGTAGTATAATATTGAGATAAGGAAATAAAGTGGGCATATTTAATAAGTCTGTCAGTCACTACCAGAATCATAAATATGTCTTGAGAATTTAGAAGGCTTTTGAGAAAATCCTTTGTTATATCTGTGAAAATGAACCAAGGAATTTGTAATGGTTGAAGCAAGCCTGGTTATGCCATATGCTCTAGTTTGTAGTGCTAGTAGATGTCACACTGTCTAATGAACTCTCTTACTGATTTCCACAAACCTTTCCAATAGAAGATTATATATAATCCGTGATAAGTGGCATGAATTCCTAAATATCCTCCAATAGTACTGTGGAAATGTTCTAACAGTTGATTTCAAAGGGCATTGTCCTGACCCACTACCAACTTCCCTTTGCATAATAGCTGATCATACAATCAAGAGTAACGAGAGAAGGTTTCTCCCTGATGTTAAGAGTTGAATTATGAATAGCAGGTGTTGATCTCTCTATCAAGGAAGCTTTGATATTGCTCAAAATGTATGCAGAAATAGTAGATAGAGCATGTACCGCTAATCAGAAGATTGAATTCTTGAGTGTGCATCTGCAGCTGCATTGGATTTGCCTTGTTTGTGTTAGATTTCATATAGGCCATCAACTTTGCAAGTGATATATATTGAGTTGGAGTTGTTAATTTCTAAATAAAAAGAAAATTCAAAGGCTGGTGATCAGTCTTGATGATGAAATGTATTCCCATCAGGAAGCTTTTTTTTTTTTTGATTATAAGGGAGATACATGAAACCTTAACTAACGGGAAAGAGACACTTCCGAAATGTCCTCTAGGAGGATAGATAGACAACCTACAGGTGGGTTTTGAAATATATAAATGTCAAGTTCTAGTGAAGTGGCATAAGTAGCCAACCAATCCGTAACCCGATTAGCCTCACGATACACATGTCTAGCCTTCATAACCCATTCTCTGGCTATTAGATTTTGGATTCCTATTAGGAGAGAATTAGACGGATGTAGTTGATCATGCGAGGAGGATAATATGTTAATAACTATCGGGGAGTCCACATAAGCATAGCCATAGAGTAATCTAATCAGTCATGTCAAGCTACTAGTAAGTACCATATACAATACGAAAAAGTTATATAAAGCAAGAGACCTATTTTTGGGTCCCATATAGAGCAATAAAAATAGAGGGTGAATGGCTGGTGATAGTAATTTGGAGGCCCTTCCTTCAATTAAATACACAACTAGTGCTCATATGAAACGTTGCCAACAGATTTCACTATTTTGCTTCATTTATATCTCAATTATACTTATTAATAATATCTATAGATATAAAAGTATATTAGAAGTACAGTTCTAATCAAAGTTACTAATAAAACAAGGTACATTTTGCTGGGAAAACGATTTCATTTCAAGGAGTAATATAATACGCGTTCAACATAGGAGTCAGTATACGTCCACAATCCTCAACATGGGTATACGAAGTAACATATAAACCAACAAATACTGAGCAGTGCGCCACATACCATACATACTCCATACTCCTGAATATTTGCTCACATTTTCCCCGCATTAATTGCAGCATGCACGAAGTCCTCGCATTGAGCAATCCCGTTGGATAAGACATCAGCAAGAACACCAATTATTTCGAAAGCCTTCGGCAAATCAGTAGCTGAATTCATCTTGTCGAGCCACGACAGCAACTCTTTTGAAAGCCCTACCATTTCCCTCACATTTAGCAGCCGATCTTTCATTACGACCTCCCAACCTTCCAAGCTCACACTCTCATCATCCCCTTCAAATCCGGCAGAAGTCCCTTCAGTTCTAACACAAGTCGCAATAGATGATTTTTTCACTTTGAAGAAGTGTTGCAACTGCTCAATCAAGCCTGTATAGACAAGCATAGGTCGGATTACAGAGAGAAGATCATCTGCACCTCCTGATTCTGCTGGAAAGCTTGTATTACTACTTCCTGATTCTACTTTAACTAAGCTTGTCGAAGTGGATGCTGAGCGGGCTGTGTTCCGCCCATGCGTATGTTGCATATAGGCATGATATATTCCGCGCTGTAAAAATGCCCGGCGATGTTGCAACCATGACTCATATGACTCCGAAAGAAGTGAGTTAACCATCATAAATTGAACAGTTTCTTCAGTTCCTAACGTGGACTGTGCAGCATGAGGTGAGGATTTGGTATCCAACGAAGAGTTTATATAGGACGAAACGGCCTTAGCCATGCTACATCCCTGAGATGGGCTACCTTGCTCAAGAAGGTGACGTGCCATTTGGATCATAAAGGGTAGGAAACGAGAGTTGCTTTCCCTTCCCCCACCTCTACAATCTGCACTGAATGATGCTCCCGTCGCAAATCGAGCAAGCATCTAGAACATAAAAAATGCAGACATCAGGTTTAACTCCCAAATAAAACAGGTAGTTGTTCTCTAGTAGAATTCACATGTAGAGATTAAAAAGAAAATGAAACAAATAACACAAAGCAAAGATAATTTCTTACCAGCACAATGTCATAGGTTAACAGTCGAAGCCGACTCCCATCAGCACGACCAAGGGCATTGAGATTGTCCCAGTACTGATCCACGTATCGGACGTACTGAGCAAGAGGAATAGATGGACCTCTTACTGGGAATAAAGAATTGCAAAGAGATTCATTATTCCTGAGGGTGGCCCCTTCCCACTCTTTCTTCGGATTCCTGAGAGCAGTATCTGCTCTTTTTGCCTCTTGATGACAATGGAAGTGAATAATATTGAAGTAACTGACAGTGGTGTAAACACACTCCCCACGAGCACTTCCTGAAGTGCCAACACCTAGATTCACGCGCTTACTATAAGAGTAAACACCCAGCAAGTCTGTTGGCCTTAAGCTGTAGCCTTCTCGACATACCATGCATGCTAATCCATCTTCTTCCTCCTCCACGTCTTCTAAACCTTCCAGGTTTGGCCTAGCAACAACAATTCTCTCACCACCATCTGAAGCTAGTTCTTGTCGCATACCAAGTCCCTGTAAGAATGAAGTAAAGAGGAAATTATCAACAATTGATTGCCATATAAAAGCAAGGCTATCATCAACTTATTTTCTTGTCCATAGAATATGCAACAAAAGGGGCCCTTTCAGCGCTCACGGACATGTTCCCTTAAAGAGAGAAATAGTCGATGACAAACTTTGGTTTCTCTCCATCAAGGAAACAGTGTTACAGTAGAAGCATACAAAAACATGATCAGACAAGAATATAAGTACCTGAAGCATCTCCTCTCTCTTCCTCAAAGCTCGCCGCCTCATTTCATCCCTAGTGGCATGCCTTAATTTACGCACCTTCTCCTCCAAGAATCCATCTCCTTTTCCCTCCTTATTGGATAGTGTATCCAACAAGTTTTCAGCCCTTGCCCCAATCTCTCCAGCAACTCCTTCCAAAGCATGAAGCAGTGGCAATATCCCTTCTTCATCAATAGACCTTTGGGTTGGCAAGTGCCCCATAGACAATCCCCTCAACATAGACAATATATGGGGAATAGATGGTAATTTCAAAGCCAATGCCCATTCTGAACTAGATCGGAATACAGCCTTCCCTGCAATCGGAAAACTCTCTTTAAGATGTCTAACAGCAACATCTGTGATACCTTTCTCTAGGATAATGTCCTTCAATCGCTCTCCACAGGAACTTGTCTTTAGTGACTCTGATACTCGAACAAAATTTTCCACTGTAAACCTCTGCTTGGCTGCTTTCTGAGCAATGTTTTCATCTTTAGAGGTGTCTTCATGCTGCTTCTGCAGCCGATCAAACTCCTTCCAGTCTTGCAGGAATGGATTGAAATGCTGAATGAGTGCTTCCATGGCAGCAGGTTCACCATATGTCAGATACGGCAATATTCTTGCAACCATCTCTGTGTTTCTCTGCTGCTTGTTGGATTTTTTAAGAACTAATGGATGGCATAATCTTTCCAGGAACATAAGAACAATCTTTTTGGCTTGTTCTCCAGTGCCAGATTCTTCACTAGTAACAGTGAGGGCACTCTGTGTGATGCTAATATTGTCACTCTCATTTGCCTCAAGTGTCAGAGTTTCCACAATGAGAAGAATGCCTTCTGCTGGCTCCATGGCATCCACTGAGAAGGCACGCCTTGCTGTTTCAAGAAGAAGGCCTAAAGCACCTAGCCTTAACAATGCCCGTCTGTTTTCTCTTATCTTGCAGCAGTGCATGAGAAGGTTAAGAACTGCAACCAATTTTTCTTGGTTGGATTTGAAATCATCACGTAATCGCTGGGCATTAAAATAAGAAAGTGTAATGTGTAAGTAGAGTGAAGGGGTCAAGGAAACAAAAAATTATGAGCTAATCAATCCTGCAGTTAAAACTCAGCACCAGAACTGGTAACCACATCGTGTAAGGAACTGATACAATTATGAAGCACAATTGCACAATAAAAGTAGACCAAAGAATTAACCATGAATACAAACATTGCTGCTAAATAGTTAAAGCAAAGGACTCAATTTTTCCATAACAGACGATTTGACACGCTTTTACCACCCAAAAGCACAAAGACATTTCCACACAGCATCATCAATATAACTACTTACCCTGTTTATTTTTATCCAAATTTGATATAAAATAGGCATCAGACCAAATAAAAAAAGTAATAGCAATAATTGTAAGAATTTTAAAAGATCACAATAATCCTAAGCATTTTAAAAATCAACCTGGAATTCTGAAGCATGAGAAACAAAATCTAATAGGAGGGGAAAATGCCAAAGGTAAAACATCACTTAGAAATTAATAAGCTCTTGCTATCATGGCACTTTGTTATAAAACAATGAAGCAACTGCTTACCTGGATCATGCCCAGAAGTATTTCCAGTCCACCAAACTCTCGAACAGCACCTGCTATTGCAAATTCAACTTCTGGATCCAGCGACTCCTCTCTGTCTTCCTCCAATTCTTTAATCATAGGTTCAGTAGCTTCCCCATCTAATCCCTAATAAAAAGAATGAATATGGGCATCAAACTAAGAACATAAAAGAATTCACTGTTTCTAGAATTATACCCACTCATTGTTGAAAAGCCATGTTAAGAAGCACTATCACTTGATATAGATAAGAGAAAGGAATGCAAAGACAGTTCTGGTGAGCATGTACACAAAGATCAACAGGTAAATGCAGCTTTTTGATATCATGCGGCTACTTGTGAGGTGAAAAGATAGTGATGGCATATATCTATCACCAATCCCAAAGCATAAATGTCATGAGACAAACCAAAAATAAGTAACTAATACAGAGCTTGAATATACAAACCTGAAGCCTATACGTCACCGTCATAGGCGGACACTCTCTAGTTGACACCGCAGCATTTGAAGATAATAAGGCAGAACTACCCATGGTATTCGGAGATTGAGTATTTGACTTTTTCCAAACTTGTTCATAAACTTGTGCAATGCTTAAATCAAGAGAAATGATATTTCCTGCTACCAGTAGTTCCATGCCATAGTCATCTTCAATAAGGCCTACCAGATCCAACTGATGGCAAATTTTATTTTTAACATCACGCATCAGAGGACCAATCTCAGAACTGGAATAAGGATTCTTAGTCATTGAACCCCTCATAAACTCTTCCTGGGTATGCGCCTTGTTCAGAACCAACAGATAGACAGATTCTGGTTTTGATGGGCATATCAAATTACAAAGCTGCTCCAGGATAAACTGCAAAAATAATTGGAATTCAGTTTTATTCAAAAATAAACAGTTAAACACATAATACCAAGGTTGTTAAGGACAGAAAAAATACATGGCGATACTCTAAGGATCTTAATCCTCAGAGGATTAATTGAAGTTACAGTTGGGCAATACAAGGTAATTTGGGATAGCTTTTGAAACAGCAAAAATATATTCCTTTAAATTTAAATACAGGATGCAAATTCCAGAACAAAAAGAAGCCGTAAGTGCAGAACCAAATCGTTTGTACTTTCGTAGCCCCACCCTCAGATTTTCGTTTAAACATCATAGAGTTGTCCAAAGCAATGAATAAAACAATAACCAACACGATAGATTGGTGTTTCATACCAAAGATGTGCGTCCTTTCGTTTCCTCTCCATGGATTTGCAAACCGCCAATACAGGCTCGGATGAACTGCCGTTTATTCTCACCGCTGTCAAGCAGAAGACTATCTAAAAGATCTTTCAGAAGGCGATTACAATCATTGATCAACTTTGTCTTCTGCACTATCAAGCCACGAATGACAATGAGAGCCTCAAGTACATTGGAGAGCAAATTGTCCCTCATGAATCTGAAATCAAAATTCAATTGTTTAAACCATGAATAGAACAACATATAACATGGGGTCAATATGGTTATATTTTACCTGGATCTGATATTCGGGATCTCCAAAAATTTACCAAGGAGTTCTATAAGCTTGTGAAGAATGAATCCCTGGGAAATGTCAATATGCAGACTCCTCTCTAGAGACTCGACATTACTCACTTCTTGGGTTATCAGCTTACAAATTGTAGACAGACAACCACGTACGGTCAAGAAAAGACGAGCATCTTCTGAATCAATCATCTTAAAGAGCAATTCAAAGTATTCTGCTGCACTTTCACCAGCAGAAAGGCTTGCTGGTAGCAGAGCCATCAGTAAGTTCAATAATCGAAATCGTGTTGAAGAACTCTGAGCACAAAGTAAACTGATCAGAGTGCACATCTCTGACCTGATAGACTGGGAACATGCACTCAGAACAAGTTCTGTCACCCATGACCCCAGCTCAAAGGTGGATAAGTCACGCTTAGTCATCTTACAGGTATGGCGTTTCCATTGAAGAGCATATTTGAGAGCAAGGTATTCCTGACTCTGAGGTTGAGGTCTCAGGCCAGGACCTTTGATTGCTTGAGACACTTTGTACTGTCTTCTGACAAAGTCAAGATATGATGCTCCTTTCTCCCATTCTGAGTAACTCAGCAACTTAATATCTTGAGCCTTATGAGCGTCCCAATTTTTCTCCAAAGGTTCTGCTACAGACTTAGTGCCAGTGCTGTGGCCAGCTACACATCCAGTAGCAATGGAGTTATCTTCAGCCTTCAGCTGCACTGGGGTAATGGATTTTCCAAGACCTTGCTCCTTATCCACTGTATCAGTTTTAGGAGGAGTGCATGCCTGAGATATAATTCTCAGGCAGGGGAGAATAATATGCTCAGCAATTGCTGGATGTTTGGCTCCCAATTTAATTGACAAGAATAACAGTTGGAAAACAACACGTAATCTTGATTCCCAGAACTCATCAGCCAGGGAACAAACTTCTGAGAGTAGTAACAATTCCTCACGTGTGGCCAGAGCAATGTCCATGGATCGATGATGTTCAAGACAGTACATGACTTTTTTCTGTATTAAATTGTTCAACTCTGTCACAGCGTCAAAATCACCTTCAGAGAAAGCACAAAGTACTGTCCTAGCTTGAACACGAGTTGCTTTTGCACCTTGATGAATATTATTCTCAAACAACTCAGTTAAGATGCCAGCTGAAACAAGTTGTTTCTTTGCATTAGGATGCTTGGATAGAACCTGCAAAATCTCCAAACATTGGGTTACAAATGTAGTTGCACAGCCATAACACTTGTTTGGAGACCTGGAAACAACAAATCTTGATGTGCCCACTGTATCGTCAAAATTCTTCTGGTGCAAGTAGCGCATTAAAAACCGTCGGAGCCCCTGTAGTGTCTGGACACTTTTGTTGACAGAATCAAAGGCAGCTTTGCATTTCTCACCATATAAGACACCAAGAAGAGTAATCTTGCGGTTAACCTTCAATGAAGGTCCAGACGGCACAGAGACCATCATTTGCTGGACATTGTCCTTTTGTTGTGAGTCAATCTCATTCTCACCAATGCTTGATATAATCTTAAGAATGGGTTTTTTGAATCCCAAAAGCTGCTGGTATCTCCTACGAGCATTTTCTGTTTCTGACTCAATGGCTGCCAACCCTCTCTTCATGTCCTCATCATTTTCCATGTCATCAAATGTAAAACTTGGTTTTGCCATAAAGTTGAACTCAAAGCGGCCATATTTACTATACCCGCATTCGTTACACAGGAAGGAGTCTAAATTCTCATAATTTATGTTGCGACATTGGCGACACTGATAAGCATTTTCATGACAATTACCGCAAAGTCCATGCTTATCAGTTACAGGTCGACTACAGCGTGGGCACTGCAATGGTTCAAGCGACAAAGCTTGAAGATTTTCATAGAAAGAGTCAAGCTCAATCATGAAATTACAAGCAGTGATTGGAATGGGAAACTCCACTTTTAACTCTGTCTGGTTGAAAGCAAGATGACAACTCTTCGCACGCTTCCACAAGGTCCAATTATTTTTCAGCTCCGACAAGTCAGCAACCGGTCGATTGTTATAGTATAGATTCAAAACTTTCACTGATTTTGACTTGCGGGCATCGTGTACATTCATTGTCACAGTCTGGATGGTGTAACTTCCTGTGCATTTCACTATAATTCGGTTGTCAGTGAATTTTGTTTCTGATTTTAAGCTTTCTAGTTTCATCCTACTGTAAGGAACTTCAGGAGAGCTGCAGGCAACACATGGCTCACTCTCAAGATAGTAACCATCAAACTCCACAAGGCCAATCAAAGTGTTATATATACGAGAATTTGGATGATTAGCTATCAGTTCATTCTGTGAATGGAATGTCTCAAAGATACACCTAATAACATCAGGAGACAAGCAACGATCTACAGTTTCAGTGTTTTGTTGCTTTGAACTGTTATCAGGAACCTTACCCAATATCCAGGTTATCAACTCAGTGAATTCCACAATGTTTTGACCATACATGGGCAGGCTTTCCGCTTTTTGAAGAAGTGTCATTAACATTACATCCTTAAATGATTGCTTTCCATGATGCCATGCACCATAAAGAACACACCGCGCCTCTGAACGCACAGAGCTTGAGCTCCATTCCAATAAAAACCAATCAACAAATTGCCTCAAAACATCACCACTCTTGTCTGTAAAAATATTCACAACTGACTCCATATCCATATAGCACTTCTCCGACCCAGATTCACTTCCATCTTCACCTTTCTTTTTTTTCTTTGAATCCAGAGACTGTGCCCCTGATTTATTAGAACCGGTTCCCAATTCCCCAGCTTCTACTTTTTGAGAGTAGCCAAATTCCCTTCCACAATAAAAAGCAAGACTTAAAAGTTTAAGAGTCTGAACGACGGACTCTTCACCGAAATAGAACACTGAATTCATCAGAGAAGGTAATACATCTCCATGTTTTAAACAGTACTTTTGCCAATTTCGAGGTCTTGCAGCAGCTACCTCAGCCATTATAGACAAGGATTTTACTATCTTCACACTTCTTTCATATGGAACAGGATTTTGAAGACCACCAGATTTGTTTATGTGTTTGTAAAAATTCTTCACTTCACTTGAGAACTGCCATGAGTCTCGAAAACTATAATATTGAGTTTTGCTTCCACAAAGGTGAAGAAAAAGCCTTCTGGAATGTCTTCTTACAAATGTAGTCTGAGGGTTATTGATGTAACTACAGAGGACATCATCATATCCATCCAGCTTCAAATCCTTACCAGATGTGATTTTGTAAACCTTCTCTTTCTCGCCCGTCTTGTCTTGCTTCTCAGGTCTAACCAAGTTGTACACTAATCTGAAAACATTCTCCAATAATAACCTATGATAGTCCATAAAAATATCAGCTCGATGAGCTTTCGCATATGAGTCTGAAAAGAATGGAGAAAAGTTACCCGCAGGTAAATCTCTGCGTACAGTTAAAAAAGCCCCACATCCTGACCCAGAACTAAGACCATGTGTTGCCTCAAAGTCAGTATTCGAAGACTTAAATACATGAACCAACTGCTGTAAAATATCCATGAGATAATTGACAAAAGCTTGATTTCTCAGAGAACTACATGCTCGGAGCAGCTGAGATGCTATGTCCCTTTTCTCTTGACCATCCAAGGACGAATGAGAAGCAGCTGAACTGACTTGGACAACATTTTTATCTTGTGTGTCCGTATTTCCACCTGATTTCGGTATAGAACCATCATTGCCAGGTGGGTGCCAGTTTCGGAGCATCAAGGTGAAAAACATAAACACTAGGATAGCAACTTCCCCGAAAGAAGAGCGAGCTTTAGCAATGAAAGGTCGGTCAAGATCGATTTCATCCAGGAACCACCTAATCAGTTTCTCCAAATCTAACGACTCAGACTTGTAACTGTCTACAAAAGGCCCACCAACAGCAGATGACAACCTGTAGAAAAGTTGCATGATTGGGATAGCCCGAACACCAGAAGTTGTCTGCATCCATCCCTTCAATTGTTCAAGGAGTTCAGAGAGAAGCAGGGAATTCACAGCTCGTTTTGAAGCAGAAATTGAGACTGTATCAGTCACTGAAGCAGAAAATTCTCCAGATTCACTGGGCTCCAACACATGGATTGAAGAAGCAGAATTTTGTACACTGACATTTGTTGTGACAGGTAAGAGGCTTGAATCATTTACATCATCAGTCGAAAAGTGAATACTATTCCCATCTCCACCCAATGATTCCACTTCAATAGGAATAGCTGTCATAGGATGTTCTCTAGAATGGGGGGCTGGAAGCCGATCCGCATCCAATACTTGATAACATGTCTCACATAGGTCAAAATCAGGGCAAACAGTACAATGCCATCTTCTCCTAAGTATGGGAACGGTGGAGCAACCATCACAGCAATATTGTACAGATGAGGTAATTGAATCTTCTTCGATCATAACTTGTGTACTTCCACCAGTCGTCTCACCAGGCTCAGAAACAGATGATATACTATCCACAACTTCATCCGTAGCTAACATAGTTTGCTTTGGGAATGGAACCTGGAGCAATCTTGATGATATTGCAAGGCTGGAGAAAATTGAAGGCATCATGAATGCCAGATAAAGAAACCCATAATAGCAAACAAAAAAAAAAGATAAAATAATAGGCACCTGCTGGAAGTTTGAACTGCCTCGTTGGGGGAGAACAAGAGTTTCTTCAATAAATTAACTGCTGGAGCAACAGAACGACCTGCTATGTCTTTACTGTGCAAAGCCAAACACTCAGCATAGCAATAAATGAGCTCAACAGAGGATATAACAATGTTATTCATAGTCTGGGTATCAGGCTGCTCCAGGTCCAGAATTCCCCACAGAACTCGCATAAGGCCATCCACCACTTCAGATCCTACAAAAACAAAACTCACATAAGGCCATTCACCATTTTAAAACAATCCTTTTTCATTTGTTAAAGATCATGGAGATTTAGGATTTAATATAAGAATATTCTTATGTATCCAATAGTGGAATGTTTTGTGCATCCCGTTATAGAATAGCTTAGGTATGCAAATCTTCAGGAGGGTGAATCAATACTAATATGTTTACTGGCAGAAGAAAAGAAAAGCAGAAATTATTCTACAGATTAAATGAGGTCAAAAAAAGTTGATTTGAAACCTTAGGCTCTGGTGTAGATAATTACATGCATATAAGTAGTCAGATGGCCAGGTATGCACATTTAAAACAAATAACAGGAGTGAGAACCTACCATTCATCTCCAGAAATTTGGCTAAATTAGAACGACGATGCAATGCAATCTTACAAACAGCATGCATCTGAGCAGTAAACTCTTCTACGATCCATGCTCCTGTAGACCCACCAGCTCCTAGTCTTGATGAGAGTATAGAAGTTGATTTCACCACCCCATGAAGGCGCATAGTATCCTTTACCTTTGTAAGAGAAGCTATATAAGCACAACAATATGCATGAGGTAGTTTTTATAGAACATGGCATGAACACCAGAAATTACCTGATAATATCTCTCTTTCGCAGGGAAAAGAGTCTGCAAAACATGGCAAGCAGCAGCTTGCAATGAAGGTTCTCGGTCACTCTCAAAAATTGTTTCTAATAGCTGTTTGCATTTTAGTTGACTCAGCTCCAGTTTTGGGTCATCTTCTTGTGATCTGCAGAGTGAGTATAACTTGGATAGAAGTTTAAGACCATCTGCTATTACCTGCTCCTGTAGAGGAGCTACAATCATTGAATTAGAACCAAGGACACGAGCTTCCATATCCAAGACTGCGTTCATTTTCTCCTTCCAACCAAATTCGTCTTTATCTAGACCATACACTTCAAGGCAGTCAATTCTAGGTAGTGAAGTGCCATTGAAAGTTGGCCCAATAGTAACAACAAATTCTTCATCTGCTAGAAGTGATTCAGCAACTGTAAACGGTATATCATACCATGACCGCATGCCTTCATCCAACTTAATCACCCTTTGAAAAATTGTAATCTCAGATGGTATATGGTTTGCTGAGTTGTTACCCACATGGATGCGGAAACCAACCATAACTATATCAGGGTTTGAATTTGACACCGATATCTGAAAAAAATGTAAACATATCATACAGATGAACAGTAAGAATATAAAATCTTAGCAATGCTCTCAACCTGCAAAGATAAGGGTCTTAGCAACATGATAAGTAAAGTGACAGCAAATAACTAAGAAGCTATCATCAAAACTTAAAAGTTCATACATACGGGCAAAGAAAAAAAAGAATGTACTTTATGCCATATTAATCAGTAAATATCTCCCAGACACTACAAGTATAGCCTTTGTTCTTAATCACATCTTTTATATGCTTGCTCACCTGAAGAATTGAAACTTGCATCTCGTGAGCACACATCACAACATCATAATACGTAACCTGAAAGACTCTAGCTAACCAAACTCCACATATCAATAATATAATCACATGCTGGCCGCCTTAAATTGGTAAAAGCAGTTTTTTGTTAAAAGAAATCTAGTAGGGCTATAGTCATCAGTACTCAAACCAATCACCAAAAGAGAATATGGCACATAGGCTCAAATAGGGAAAACATTGCCTTGTCCACATCCACAAGCAGATCAGAGAACATATAAGAAAGTCATAAAAAAGGTGTGCAGAATTCTCAGAGAATCAAGAAAATGACATGTCAGAATAAGCAAAATCAAATCAAGAAAATTACCTTAAACCCCGGTGGGCTTGGACTCTCAAGAAATCCATCCTCTGATGCTAAGCTTTGCTTTGCTCCTTCAGAGTCACCGTTTCTGATGGCATCACCACCCAATTTCACATCCGCTGTGATGCAGACAGTTTTCTCAAAAAAATCAAGGGGGAATTCAGGCTTTATACCAGCATAAACTTTATTATTCAGGATACCAGAACCCAACTTCTTAATTTTCTCAGCAGTCACACTTGCACTGCCATCATTCCCAGAAGGAAGTGAATATATATGAAGGCTTCCATCATCATGTAAGAGAAGGCAATGAATCTTGCCTTTAGGCAAAGGCTCGTATGCAGTTAATCCAACTACATGTGAGGTTGAGCTTACTGCAGGCCTCAAATTTTGTGCATGTAATTCGTGCATACCCATGGACACAGCAAATGCAGCATTTGATTTCCCACTGGAGAAACAAACAAATAGTCCTGTACCAACTAGTAACTCTTTCCAGCGATGCAAACTGGCTGATCGCATTTTACCTTCTTGATCTGTCTCAAATACAAAAGAGATCTCTGATAGAAAAGTTGCATTGGGGCTTAATCGACCCATCAAAGTAGTGCCATCTTGATAAGATATAAAAAGCAATTTGTAAGCGGCGGAGAAGTACAATGATGAACCCTTTGCTTTGACTTCTTTTTCTCCAACCTGAATGATTTCCTTCAATGGGATGGCCCCCACATTACCTTCACAAGACAGCTCTAACCTGAACAAGGTCCCTAGTTCTGAGAGAACAACAAGAACTATCTTCCCCTGAGAAGCCATAAAAAGTGTAGCATCCACAATTACACCATCAGGCAATGTGAAGTAGTGTAAAGGACTAATGTTGTCCTGGGATAAGTCATATATCTTGATGAACCGATTGGTCACTACCATTAGTTTAACTTGAGAACCTGGGACCCAATCAATACGCCTAATGTATGCATCTTGCAAAGCAAGTTCAATGGCTAGACGATCAGTGACTTCACCACGAGGATTCAAAGTGAGAACCTGACAACCTTCATAGCCTGCTACAGCAAGGTAATTATCTACCAATGCATTAAAGGCAAGATGTACAATTTCAAAGCGAACAACATTTCTTGATAGAGGCTTAATGTTGGTCTTATCTGCTGTCACAGGTGCAATGGTGGCTTGCCCAACTAATTGGCCAACATCAAATATAGCAACTTTGTCACCTTCACCAACTGCAAGTCGGCCCCGATTACTAACACTGAGCAATGATTTAACCAGAGAACCATTGGCTAGGTGTGACCTAAGCTCCTTTGCATTTGAATAGTCAGCCTTTATTTTTAGGTCTAGTGATCCACTTTTATATGCCTTCTTCAATTGCAGTAGCTCAACTCCATAAGATAGAACTTTATCTTCACCCATTACTATTTTCTTATCCTCCGAAAGATTGGACTCTCTCTTGTTAGTTATGTATGGAAACAATGTAGAGCATCGTCGGAGCAAATGTCCCTCGAGATTAAGTTCTTCAAGTAAAACTGGGATCCAATCTTGAAGATCTGTAGGAACAGATAACTTGAGCGAGTTATCTGTATCTGTAATCACATCATCATCCAGATCAGAATCACTCTCAGGCAACTGACTTGCATCATCAGAGAAAGGTAGAAAGGACTGAAAGTTACTACCACCACGAGCAGGTGCACTGTCACTTCCAGTGAATTTTCGTGGCTTCAAACATTGACAGTTACTGCCCCTAACACCACCCGCACCCGCAGCCGCACCACAGTCACAGAAAAATCTACTCAAACGAGAATAAACAACACGATGACCCCGATGACAAACTTTTGCACACACAGAACAGCAACCTTTTGATACTGTCAGATCACATGTATAACAGAAGTACCAATGCTGTTCCATAAAGTTGCTGCCACTGCATGTAAATGTACATACTTTTGAGGCAAGGGCTCTTTCACTGTTGGTCTCTTCATCCTCATCTTTATCCATGCTGGCAACTTCCCCATCAGATGTTCCATCATCATCATCCTCATCAACAGAAGTTGCATCACATTCAATTGCTGCAGCTCCTCTTCCTTGACTTGCAGAAAGAATCAAGGAGCTAGAGTTCTTCCTAGATCCTGCTAGTTTCGGAGGAACAGCACCCGATCCAAAACTGCTTCCAGTTAGAGATTTTTCTGGGGCTTTCTCCTGTGTTTTCCTCCTAGAGGATCCACAATCATTCAAAACAGTTCCAAGAAAATCAAAGATAAGTTTCAACCCCGGAAGAAAAACTTCATCATCATTAAGTTTCTCAATCAGTAGTAAGGTCTTCTTCAGAAGCAATTTCCATTGATATTCCCCTCTAGCAAGTTGAACAACAAAATGGAAGTAGCACTTGGATACACTTACATCGAATTGTAAGAAAGCAGTATCAAGTAATGCCAGCACAGCCTCAAACAAATGATTGTGCAGTTGATCAATATACAGTTCAGTAGGTGAGGAAATAAGACATAAAATGAAATTCATAGCTGTTTCTCTCACAGAAACAGGATTCCCTTTTACAGGGGTAATTCCACTGGAAACTTCCACAGTACAACCTAATAGCCACCTCTCCAACCGTTTGGACAGACGATGCATATCTAGATCACAGAACTTTCTCTGTAACTTCTGTTTGAGATCAGTGTACAAGTCTCCTGATAAGAGGTCAACAAAGAAACGTAGCACTTTCCCATCTACTGATTCAGAGCAGGAAACATCCAGTGAATCGACCAGAACTAACAAATCACCATGTTGCAGCTTACAGAATTGCTTGACAGGCTGTGGTACATTTTCAGCGCCAAGATAATATCGCAAATTCACAGCCTTGGTTGGATCTTTTCTAAGGCCATCTGCAGTATCAATGATCTTCGAAATTATACATTCAACAATACTGTTGTCATTCACTTCTCTGGCATTCACTTCCCTTAAAATATCTTCCATGCACTTCAATAGGAAGAGATCGGTATAGCCTGACAGTTCAAATCCCCCACTGAGGTTGCACATAACAGCATCACAGCTTCCTCCAAGGCTTTCAAAGATTCTATCAAACTTGACAGCCATCAATGAATCAAGAATCTGACCAAGTAACTCAGTCTCTGCACATAATTTTTCTCTCACATCCTCCACTGCAAACAACTTATCCAATAGGGAAACGATATCTCTTATCCTAAGGATACAAGAAAGAAGGATTGAACTCTGTGGTTGAATGTGAGAGGGAAATCCATGTAGCATACATTCCCAGAGCACCTTGGATTGGATGCCTGAAAATCTTTTGTCAACAATTGATTCCAAGTTTGTTAAGAGGTCAAATAAAGAGTTCAGTTGGTAACAATTGCTCCCAAGCTTCTTCAGGAGCTCATCCTGTAGACCTTTGTCAAAACTGGAGTGTTTTAGGAGCAGTAGAGAAGAACCATTAATAAGGGAGTGGCCTTGATCAAGTGTAGTGAGAAAAGCCTTTTGAAAAACTTGTAAATATAGATGCAATAAGTATGACAACACATCCAGCAGCACCGAAAGTTGACCAGCCTCAATCAAACTTGATGTCATGCTTTTAGCAGCAGCTGTAAATTGATTGTCCCTGACAGTGCTCTCAATACAGTATTGATTCACCTTGTTCTTTGTATTGTACTGACAAAGGCCTACGTTTAACATGGAGAGTACCATAGAAAACCAGTATCCATTCCTAAGAAAATCCCACCCCAGTTCCTCAGAATTATCTGATATAGGTATGTTGCATAATTCATGCAACACTCCAACAAGAGCATTCGGAAGATCTAAGCCCTTGCTGATATCATCACAGTGCCCTATAAATGGGCAACTGAAGCTAAGGAAGTATTGCACATTGGACAACTCTAATGTACAGGACTCGCTCAATAGTGAAGGCTGATGATTTAATGCATAGCCCATAGCAGAAATATCGAAACAAAGCGAAAAAATGTACCTTTCAACAACAAGATCTTCTATGAATGCAGCTTTCTTACCTTTCCAAAGCCCTAGAATCCTTGAGAAGGTTGCAGATAAATCATCCCAAAACAAGCCTAAAGATTCAATGGCCAAATCATCTCGGCAACGCAAAGGAGGAAGAGATGAAATATCAATCAATTGATTAAGCAAGGTATTCAAGAAAGGCTCTCCCTCAATCCATGGAACCAGTAATTTCTTCACTGCAATTGATGTCCAAGACAGAAATTGATCATTCACAGCATGATGCAGAAGAGAGTCCCAAACTGGAGCTTCCCTCAACTTTGACCGAACGTCTAGAAGCAATAACGATGGACAAGCATGAGAAAAGAAGATAATATGACGAATCAAGATGATCAACCGTGAAACAAGAACAGCCCAACAAGACAATTGTGTAGTACTAAAGTCAGCAGGTAAAGCATCAACTGCTTGAAGGGAAGAAAAAATTAGGTTTGCAAATGTATTCTTTTCTCCTTCAGATGATAAGTGAAATGCCATAAGAAGAATCTCAATGTGAAAGACTGATGGAAGGTGCTCAATAAGTGCCTTGAAGGTAGGACAGTTTGAATGGATGACATTTATCTTGTCAACAATAAAATCCACAAATCCCTTGTAAAGTTTGATTCTCAACTGAGTACCAGCCAAACCCACCCTAGAAAATACAGTGTGAGCTAGCAAGGATAAGGTCATATCATTGTAATTATAGGTATCATCTTTAACCATCAGAATCTGGTCAACAAGGTAGTCTTCAAGAGAATATGATAGAGCATGGCGACCGAGGAGGTTATGCAACAATTCAAAGCAAAGTCCAGGGATATGCCCACTCTTTCTATCTTCATCCAAAGCACCATAGTTATTAGAAGGCTTCGTCTCTGGACCACAGACTTGATAGTTGAGCATGGAAATCAAAATATCGATATGATTTTCTCTCAGCACCTTGCAGGAATGCTCAAAAAGAAATGGAGACCATTCATGAGAGAAAACGCACTCCTTAAGGAAGTTCAGCATCTCCGTAGCAGCCTGCATTGGCAAATTGCAATTGGTGGAGCCAGAATTAACAGCAACTGGAGGTTGATCACAAGCCTCTGTAGATCCCACTGAGCGCCCACCTTCGGAGAAAAGGTTTCCGAAAAGAGCTTCATCTTCATGGGAAACGGCAGTCTCCAGTTCTGAATGGCAAGTACTTTTTGCACAACCAGAATTTGTTCTCTCAACTTGTGGCTTCAACTTTATTCCTTCAGAGTAAAGGAAGAAAATAAGATGCATTAAATTATCCACCCATTCAGTTGATGGTGCAAATATAACCTTCAATAGTTCCTCAGCTGTGAATCGCTTGAGCAAGGGAACCTTCTCGAACCGTACAACACATGAAGGGCAATCATTTGGAAAATTACTAGAATTGCCTAAAAAATTACTGTCAAGCTCTCTCAAATCAAGAGTCTGATACGTTTGCCTTTTGAGATCCTGAAGCAGTTTTAAGACATAAAGGACATTTTGGGATAAGTATACAAGAGGAGGCTCCAGGTTAACATCAGACTTATAGCACCTCCGTACAGAAGAATCCAAGAGGTCCAACATATAAGCTACTATACATGCTAAGATGTTTTGATAGGCACTGCTGTTACGAAAAATAACTTGGACAAGATGAAGAAACTCTTCAAGAAGCAATAAGATGAGGCTCTCCAAACTGCCCTCAACGGTAGTAGGGCCATTTGCAGATTCAAATGCAAATCTAAACAAATTAGGTAGAACGTCTGTTAATAAAGCAACTTCCTGTAACAATGAGGCATCATATTCGACATATGGAATATCCTTCACCAGATTTCCTAGTAACTTTAAAATCCTCAAACAGAGGGGCAGCCTATTGCAAAAGCCCGGGCGAGCCAATCTATCATTAAGCACATCTGAAGAATAGATCAATGCTTTGCAACCATGCATCAGTCTTGGAATGCATTTTATGTGGCAAACAGCCCAATGCTGAGACAGAAATATGAAATTGTCCAGATCTTGAGTGGACCCTCCAAACCCAGAACTCTGAAACTCAGGCTGAATGCATTCAGATGCTAATACATACTCAGATGCTAATGTAAATAGCAAATGACTCGCTGGCTTGTCATCACTCGAACAACTGACACCTATTGGAGGCAAAGAGGACAAGAAAGAGGGTTTAGAAAGCATATCATAACAACCACAACAAATAATTAAAACAAGCAAATGGAAGTACCATTGGTAAAAATACCTTGAAACCTGCATTTTACTAGTTTGTCCACCTCAAAATTACAAGAGTCACCAGAAATGATTGGCAACAATTCTAGAAGGCTATTTACAGAGCAGGAACTTGGACGGTCATAAGCTCGATCAATTCTACTAAGCAATGCAAACTCCAGAAACAGTATCACATCATCCTGTAAAAAAAAATACAAAGTACCAAAGGAAATGTAGATTACTCCAATAAACACAAACCCTTGCAAAAAGAATATAACAATGAAACAGTTCTCAAGTTAGATGATCAAAAGTCAAAAAATAAATAAAAATTATGACACTAGTGGAATCCATCAAGCCAAAAAGAGGCTGAAACACCTGAACAACAGGCTGAAACCCCTGAACAACAAATCGAGAAGTTACAAGAATAATAGGAGTTATTAGATAACTTCCTAATTTCCTACATCATAGTCATTCAGTGTGAAGAAGAATTGTTAGTAGTTCATCAGCAAGTTGCAAATATGAAGCAATACTAGAGTCTAGTGAAAATATTGAACCTCTTTTATGGAGCACAACTTTTAACTAATCATCAAAAACTGTTACATAACCATATAAATGTTTGCTGTAGTACAAAGAAACAAGAGAAAAATCTTCCAAGTCTGTCATGACAACATTCCTTAGCAAACCAAACGATGGATTCTCTTTTTCTATCAATATGTAGAGTCAATAGTTGTAAATAATCCCAGAAAAATCGAATCATAATCTCTAAACCACAAGTACATAATCCTAACAAAAAATAGACTACTTTGTGACAACAGCAACACGTGATCTAGCGTTAAGAAGATGAGCAAATAAATCCAGCAGATGAAATTATCTCCAAAAATAAAAAAGAAGTTCCAAGGGAGATTACACCCAATTGACAAATTCACACTTATAGCTTCATGTAACAGGACAAAAATGTTCATATTTACAAAAAGAAAGAAGGGAAAGGGAAAAGGAAAGGGAAAGGGAAAAGGAAAAGGAAAGGGTAAGGGTAAAACTATAGTGACAAACAGGATCATCCATATCCAGAGAGCTTGCCAAGAAATCACCAACCTGCATGCTCATATCGTCACCACTGAAATCCGAATTCTCAAAATAACAAACAGCAAACTCCAGCAAATGGTGCACAACAGCAACAACCACAGGTTCTGCTTGCTCCACTGTGCATTGATACACACCCAAAAGAAAAGGCCAATAAGTACAATGCAAAATTTGAGATACTAAAAAGAGTAAAAAACCTTCAAACAACTAAATTAAAGTGTGAGGTTAAACTGCACATTTCTCCATAATTAATTATCAATAATCAACAATTATAAAAGTTATTGAGTACTTAAAACACAAGAATGGTAGTAAGCGACTGTCGCGAAATCACCTACAAGCTGCAAATGTAAGTTTTCAGCACAACAAAAGAGCAATGGACCATAACACATGTATAGTAATTCACAAAGCAATAATAGTGCTCGTTTCTGGAAGCTAAAAAGTAGAACAACAACTAAAAAACAGCGGAAATTAACAGAAACGAAGCGAGAAAACTACCTGATAAGGATTTATAAACGGAGGCGATGGCGAGACCCGCCGAAATGACGGAGTGAATTTGCGTATCATTCCAAAGCTGAAACCCTAACTTCTTCTTGTTACCATCACCATCATCATCGACTTCGATCGGCAAGATGCCGCGCTTAAGGAGGAGATAGAAGTGTTCGAGCCCAATCCTGATTGAGGTGTCTGAACGGAGGCGGAGAAGGAAATCAGCGGAAGAGAGAAGGTCTTCAAAGAGAGAGTGGAAGAGTCTCGTCAGGTGCTCCTCGGCCATGATTGAGAGAAAGATTTTGGGTTTCTGTTTAGTGAGGGAAAGAGGGAGTGGAATACAGAGAACGTGGAAATCGGAAATTTAACAAGAAGAAAAGAAGGTACTGTATAAAGGCGGTCATAGCTTTGTTTGCAAGTGAAGTGCTACACCATGACTCGTGATTCTTTTGAGTAGGACAGCGGGACTTGTTTTGTTTTGGTCCTCAACTTTTGAAACCTTTTCTAAAGCCAAAAAAAAAAAAAGAGTAAAGTGTAACTAAGTTTTGCTTTAATTATTAATTATTCTTTTTCAAGGTTAATAAAATAGAGTTTGTAATTTGCTCAGGTATATGTAGGAATCATATATTTGCAATAATAGTATCGTAGGTTTAAAGTTTTTTTATTTCAATAATAAAGTAAGTATAATATGGTATTGTCACGTGTTCACTAATTATTATCTTAATAATATTTAAAAATGAAATTTTATTTTTATTAAATAAAGAAAAATCTCACAAAACTTTTAAATCATAACCAAGTTTTATTAAATTTTCTTAAAATCATTATTTTTACTTTTAATTTAATATATTAAAAATCTAATAAAAGTAACTTTTGAATTTATGAATATTTATTAAATTCATATTAATTTTGAGATAATAACAATTAAAAATACATGTTGAATAAAGGTTATATTTCAAATTAATATATGTGCATTTATAAAAATCAATGTTATTTTTATAATTAATTAAATATATTATTAGTATCCAATAGTAAAAGATATATATTTAATAATGATAAATATATATATAAAAATATTACTTCAAATTATTACATATTTATATGTGAAAAACAAAACTCGTATATGGCAAAATATTTTAATTTGTAATGTAATTTAATCATTTAAATTTATTTGTGTGTATATATATAACAAAATACTTTAATCTATAATGTAATTTAATCATTTAAATTTTTCTATGGATATATATATATATATAAATTTATATAATATTAAAGTAAAGTTAATAGAAATTTGAGATGTATCATACTAAGACAATTCTTGACTTAATGAAAATATATAGAATATAACAATATTTTGATTGATAAATTACAAGAGAAAATCATTATGTTCCTTTACTCTTAAATTTAAATAAATATATCATCAAAATTCCAAAATATTAATTAGTATCAATAATTGAGACATTAATTTTAAAAACTAAAAATAATGACGACGACAACGACGACGACGATGATGATGATGATAATTTTTATATTACAAATGTTGACAGAATACGGATAAGTTATTAGAACATCGGGGCCGTTACAGGAAAGTCATTGGAATTAATGGAGATTTTTGACAGGTATAAGATTCATATAACATGCATCTATGAGATAAAGTAGATGAGGCTAAAGCGAAAGAGATTAATAGGTTAAACTTTGGTATTTAGGGTGTTTGAGATAATGAAATAAAGTACATATTTTGATTGTCAAGAAACACATACATTATGATGTAGGGGTAAAAAGGACAATTGATAGGATTTCGTACTTAAAGATTATGGTGAAATGTATTGTTTTAAATATAGTGTGTGCTTATGCAACCCAAATAGGGTTGGACGAACAGTTTAAATGTCAATTATGGAAAGAGCTAGATAAGGTGATTCAGCAAATTCCTCATGATAAGAGAGTTATTCTAAAAGGAGACTTTAATGATCATATAAGGGCAACCTTAGACGAATATTCATGGGCTCATGGTGTTTTAGGTATAAAGATAGGAATGATAATGAGACTGCTTTATTGGACTTTGCAGTAGCGTTTGAGTTGGTAATAGCCAACTCATTGTTCAAGAAAAACAAGGAGCACCTGATGACTTTTAAGTACAAAACCATGAAGACTCAAACTGACTGCATATTCATAAGGTGGAGCGATTGACCTAGTTATAAAGATTGAAAGGTGATACTTAACGCTTACTTATTAACTCAGCTTATATTGTTGGTTATGGATCTTATAATTGAGGGTTGAAGAAAGAAGTTTTTAGATGTGTACCATAATCAAATGGTATAATTTTAAAGGTTATACTGTTAGACAATTTAGGGACAGAGTAAAATATAGAGAATTTAGGAACAGAGTAATATATAGAGAAAAATAGAAATTAGAAGGAGATGCTAACTAGATTTGTGAGGGAGTAATAACTCTTTTAACGAATGCAGTAAAGAGATCTTGGGTGTTTCTAAAGGACCTAGGGGTAGAAAGATAGAGTCTTGGTGGTAGAATGAAGATGTACTAAAAAGGTTAAGATCAATAAAGTTGTCTATAAAGCTCTATTAGATAGCACCACATATAGAAAGGATAGTTCATAGAGAAGGTTACAAACTAACAAAGAAAGAAACAAAGAAAATAGTCTTAAAAGTCAAAACAAAGCTTACAAGAAATTATACCAATGATTGGAAACTAAAGATGGAGAAAATGATATATTTAAGTTGGCAAGAGCTAGGGAACGGAAAGGGAGAGACTTATATCAAGTTCGTTATATAAAAGATGAAGCAAGGTTGGTGCTTATGGCTGAAAATGAAATCAAATGAAGATGGTAGAGATACTTTTACAAGCTTTTTAATGAAGGCATAAAGGACAACATCTTTTTAGGAGACCTTAACACGTTTGAAAAGTATCATAACTGTATGTGTTACTAGCATATCATAAGGGAATAAATTAAAAGAGTTTTGAGGGAGACGAAGAGTGAAAGGATAGTAGGGCCTGATGAGATACTTATCAAAGTGTGGAAGACCCTAGGCAAAGAGGGTTTTACTTAAACTAGCCAAGCTTTTTAATGTGATCCTAAAGTTTGTCAAAATATTGAATAAATGGAGAATTAGTATGTTAATTCTTCTATATAAGAACAAATGAGACATCAAAAGTTGCAAAAACTATGGAGACATCAAACTACTTAGTCATACTATAAAGTTATCAAAGAAAGTAATTGAGAAGATGGTGAGAAGAGATGCACCTATGTCAGAGAACCAGTTTGGTTTTATATTAGGAAGGTTCACGAAAAAAGTTATACGTCTCTTTAGAAGATTAATGAAATATTATAGGAAAAGAAAGTGTAACCTACAAATGATTTTTGTTGACTTAGAGAAGACTTATAACAAGATACTTAGAGAAATTAGGTGGAGGTATTTGTTATAATTTCCACCATAAACACTTTGAATGCATTGAGTGAATCCTTTGTGAGGATGTGGAATTTGTGATTTGGATTTCAAAAAGATTATCAATATGATTACTATTGATATTGACTTATAAAAGTTGGATCTAGGATAATTTGATTCTAATTGTATGTTAATTTAATTGATATGATATAATAATTTAGGATGTGGATGGATAGGTTAAGGTTAATAAGGGATGGACATTTTTAAGTTTAATGATTTGGATTATGATTTGCTTCAGGACAAGTAAAAGCTTAAATGTGGGGATGTTTGATAAAAATTTTAGTATATTATGCTGTTATTCTCATATTTATGTGTTTTGCTTGTTATTTGAAAATTTTATGTTGTTTTTGGTAATTATTTTGTAGCGCCCCCTTATCGCAGGGTACGCACCGGGACGCTCGGAGGTCATTCCGATATATATCCTACAATAATGGCGTGCTACGATCGATCACTACATTCACTTCATATGGCATGGTATCATAATTCACTTATAAAGCATCATAAGAAAACCACAATAATTTAAAACCAACTTTTTCCTTATTTCATTGCATAAAAACCAAAAGTCTACATTGTGTCCCTCAACACTCCTTATATGTACAACATCAAAACCTAATACAAAGTGTTATGTGAAAGAGGAAAATATTCAAAGTCTCACTAATCTATCCAAAAATCCTAGCTGACCGACCTTTGAGCCATGACGAAATCCAAAGGGGCCCATTTGTCTTGTCTAAAGCACTATGTCTCCTGTCTCCTACCTGAAAAGCTATGTTGCAATTTTTGATGAGTTTTGTGAACTCAATGAGTGAACCATCATTGATGATTTCTCCATATCACATCCACACATTATATATCGCATAATTAATCATTCTAGACATACATTTATTATTCAGATACTTACATAACATGGCATATCATATAGTCATTCAATACAGCTTTGCAAAACATTCATGAATTTCAATTTTATATAAATGCTCTATGCATGAGACTCACATTCGTTCTTATTATTGTGACCGAGTGCCTATCACAAACTTATACAAATATTGGCCCATAGGGCTCAGTCAGAATAGAATCACGGAGTATAGCTCTACATGCAGAATCAGAAATCACGGAGCAAGGCTCACATGGAAGCGCTTCATACTGGCAGCTCAAGTCACAAAGCCTTTATCTGAACATCCATTTTATGAAATGCATCAAATACATATATGTCATAGATCACAATCATAAATAATGCTCAAACAAATCTTATAATCATCGGACTTAAGTCCAGCATTCAACTTTTGTTGAGAATCAAATGTCATTCAGAAATTCATATCAAATCTAAGCACTTCCAATACATGCCCAACTATTAAACTCCTCAGACTTTAAGTCCGGAATTCAGAAACAATTCACAAACAATTCGGTAATATGGAAGTTTAACAAATCAAATCAATTCGAAGCAAATCAATTCTAGGATATCATCTAGGTTGACTCACAGTACGCTCCAATATGCTATTGCCTGGATGGACCAGCAATGTCTAGAGGTTGACGTTCCAGTTGCTCATCTATATCAAACAACATACACAAATATCACAATTTGCACAATTATAAGTGTTTAATAGTGCACATGTATGAATTATGTACAATGCATGTTCATGACTATCCCGGGTATCTTTCCTTCAATTTCATCACAAAATCAGTCTCATATCCAAAACTCATCTAAGTATAGTTTATACTTAGGTTTGTGCCTCACTAAAACCCTTAAAATCTTTATTCCTTTCTCATTGACTCCAAAAATCACCCGATTTGGTTCAGTAATTTGGAAGATATGCCTAAACATTATCAAGTTGTTCATATTCAAAAATAGTGTACTATACACAACTTTCTCAACATCTTAGAGATTGAAACATAATTCGAATTCTCGAGACAATTTGTATGCCTATACCTCTAGTTTACTCCAAAACCAAAAATCATCTTATTTGGAATCCTATAGATCCAGATAAAATCAAAATACTAAAGTATGTTCAGTGGAATATCTAGTTCATGCTCTTCCAACCGATACCCTTACTTTGATTAAACTAATCCTTTTCGAGTCAAAACCAAAAGCTATAATCTCTATGGAGAGATAGAGAAATGTGTTATGAATCCAATGCTTTAAAAATCAGGTTATTTAGAGGTCGGATGACAAAATTATGGCTGAAAGAATCAAACAAGGTTCTGTTCACATAAAACGAAGCAGATAGCAAACGAAGCAAAAGCAGACGAATGATCAAAAGCAGACGAATGCGAGAAGCAGACGAATCAGAGTCAACTTAAGACGAAGTCAAGTCAACTTAAAACGATGCAACTCTTAAGACGATATGACATCATCACAGACGATACAGATGGTCAACTTAAGACGAACCAAAAGTCAACCTAAGACGATACAGACGGTCAACTTAAGACGAAGCAAAAGACAACCTAAGACAATACTATCTATACTCCTTAACTCAAAAACTTTCGTTCTTAAACATCCCTAAGTTTTCCTCAACTCCCGAATAAACACCTATATACTCATACATGCTCAGTGTAGAAACAGAGCATGTTTCACCTTTCCAACTTTAATCTTCTACACTAACCCTACACCCCATCTCAATGCTATTTCTAA